>CM041778.1:84082558-84605504 GCA_023374045.1 Limonium bicolor
CCCCTGCAATTAATGAGCAATCAATGCTCTTCCACCTCTGCCTGCAGTCGTTCTTCTTCTTCCTCTCCTCTATAAAAAGCCACTGCTACTTCAATCAAATACACGCGTTCTACCCCAAACTCAACACTCAAAATCTCTCATTCCATTTACAAAAATCCTACGTACTCGCTCCACTCTTCTTCCTCTTCATTCTCCACACCATTCACGCCTCCGTATTATTTTACGTCCAACCTCTGTCTGACTTATTACCAGTTAATATGTCAGGCTAAGGAGGATTTGCTCCGGGTGAAGGTTTAGCTTTAGTCTGTTTAATTATGTAATCAATATTTCTACCGGTTAAAATAAATACAGTTTGTTACGTTTAAAGTTTATCACTCGCCATTTTAATAAATTACATGAATTTATTAAAATGCTTTCCAAGTCTATTTTGATCAGACCGGTGATAAATAGACAGGTTAATTAAGCCGTAAATCTGGAGAAAGCTTATTATGATTTAATAGGTTAGTATTTTCAGATGCAATTATAATTCCTCGAATTAACGTCCGTTTACATAAGTATTGCTCGAACCTTGATTAGACCGAGCATTTTCTGGTAAACGAGTTCTTATGAGTCTATGACTTAGTCCTTAAGATAATAACAGGAATTTTGCCAAACTAATATATTAAACCGGTAGAGATAGCATAATTAATCAGATTATATAAATCTGAACCCGGAGTTCCATTTAATTCATCTGCACTCAGTTATCTTTTCTGCTATTTAAATTCTCTAAAAACAAGTCAATTAACTCCCCCCTTTTTGTGACAAGCTTAGGAACTATTTTATCTCGCTATAAGTCCCACGGTTTGACCCCGGCCGCTTCTGTTTACTATACTACTGCGACCAGGTTTTATTTGCAGCCCGACGGATATTTTGAGTTTTAATTTCTTTTCTTTATTAATTTCACAAGTTCTAACAACTCACGATAAACACGTCTGCACCCAACTGCTCCGGACTATTGATAGCACTCGTCGATGTAATCGGCGTCTAGGTAATCAAAATTAGCAATCAGAATTTACCGAACAACGAATAAATAACTAAACAACTAAGTAGATACATTACCCGACAATCTACCAACTGGACACCAGGGAATAATCAGACCTCGACGGAATCAGCGAGAAAAACACCAAGGGTTTGAAGAAGAAGAAGAACGTGAAAATAAAGAGCAGATTGTAAACGCAAGAACGGCGTATTGAGGATGGGGAAATAGTGAAAAGATATCAACCTTAAATAGAATTATTTGTATAATGAAAAGAGAATAACCTAATTAAAGACTTATGCTAAAAAGGAAATACAAATAAAATATTTAAGAAGGAGTTCTAACTCTTGGAATTTAAAATATCTCTAAAGGATATAAAACTCGATAAATTAGGGAGATCAGTAAAAGAAAACTGATGGAGAAATTCAAGAAGGAATAAATCAGAATGAGAAACAACATCAAGAATCAATTAATAAATATTTATTTGAAAGGAGATAATTTAGAAAAGAAAAGATGTGTTGTAAATAATTAACGGTTTTAACAAGGGAGGAACAACTCGTAAGAAGAATAAAAGATAATACCAGTAATATAATTACTGAGAGAAGAAATAAGGAGAGTTAACAAAGTAATATTTGAGTAGTCAAATAGAATTCGAACTCTGAATACTTAAAATAAGTTGGAAAGAATATTCTGGAATAGTACTTCGGAGTTTAAAAACTTAGGGAAATTAAGAGGGGGAAATTAGTATTATATCATATAGCGTTCGAAATATAATTAAATCCATCAAAGCAATATTACCAATATTCAGAAATACTCTAAGAAGAAAGATTAATTCCCTGGGGCCACCTAATCTCAGACATGTCACTCATACCATATACTATATTATTCCTAGCTTGAAAATTCCTGGGTATTTCATCTCATCCCCCTTAAAAGAAAGCTTCGCCCTCGAAGCTAAAACTCATCCATAAGGCGAAAATCTGATAACGAATTACTGACTCGAGCGGTTACCTGATCGAAGAGCTGTGGGTATTTCTTCCTCATTTCCTCCTCTACCTCCCATGTAGCCTCTTCGGTTCCATGATTAGACCATAAGACCTTGACCATACGGATGGACTTCGATCGTGTCTCCCTGGTCTTAGTGTCCATAACTTTGATGGGGTACTCCTCATAGGATAGATTCTGTTCTAGCTCCAAGACCTCTGGCTGCAACACATGCAAAGGGTCGGGAACATACCGCTTCAGCTGGGAAACATGGAAGACGTTGTGAACTTTCTCCAGTTCACAAGGAAGCGCTAGCCGGTATGCCACCTCTCCAACCTCTCCAAGATCTCATAGGGTCCAACGAATTTGGGACTGAGCTTCCCTTTCTTCCCGAACCTGGTTATTCCTCTCACAGGAGATACCTTCAAGAAAACTTTGTCTCCCACCTCGAATTCCTCTGGTCTGCGCTTGAGATCGGCATAGAACTTCTGCCTGTCCTGGGCTGCCTTCATTCGTCTCTGAATCATCCGGACTTGCTCCATAGTCTCTTCAATCAACTGGGGCCCCAAAACAACAGTCTCACTAATGTCACTCCAACATAACGGTGTCCTACACTTCCTCCCATACAGGGCCTCATAAGGAGCCATCCTGATGCTGGTGTGGTAACTGTTATTATAGGAAAATTCTATCAGGTGTAGCATATCAGCCCACGAACCCTGAAAATCCATCACACATGCACGAAGATGTCCTCCAAGGTCTGGATGGTTCTCTCGGTCTGACCATCAGTGGCTGGATGAAACGCAGTGCTCAACTTCAACTTGGTACCCATCGCCTTCTGAAATTGCTGCCAGAAATGGGCTAAAAACCTCGAGTCTCTGTCTGAAATGATGGTCTCAGGTACCCCATGATACCTCACCACATTTCTGATGTAAGCATCCACCAACTGGCTCATGGACCATGTCTTCTTCATGGGTATGCAACCGTGCAGACTTAGTGAGTCGGTCCACTATTACCCAATCTGATTGACCTACCCCTCCTTTCGCTGGTGGTAAACCCATCACGAAGTCATGGAAATGGAGTCCCACTTCCACTTTTGGAACCTCCAACGGCTGCAGTAAACCTCCCATCCTCTTGTGTTCGAATTTGACCTTCTGATAGTAAGGCACTTCGACACAAACTCTGCAACTTCTCTCTTCATATTCGGCCACCAAACATCTTCTTTAGGTCCTATACAACTTATCACTGCCAGATGAACTGAATAGGGAGTATTATGAGCCTCCCTCATCAGCCTCTCCTTTACCTCCACGCACCCCTGAGGTACACACCATCGCCTCTAACCTCAGACTGCGGCACTGTGGGTCTCAAACCCCTCAGCTTTCCCTCAGTCATCTTATCCTTGATGCGCTCCAACTTCGCATCACCTGGCTGTCCCCTGAGTATCTCCCCATAGATGTCGGAAGAGACCCTCATGTGGTACAACCTCACCTCACGCTCTACTCCACCCGCCTCCATCACCTCCAAGTTCAGCTTCCTCAAAATCACGAACTAACTCGTCTGGAAGAACCCACATCGAATTCACTGAATGACTTTTCTTCCTACTCAGAGCATCGGCCACTAGGTTGGACTTCCTTCATGGTATAAACTCTCCAGATCATAGTCCTTGATCAGCTCCAACCATCTCCTCTGCCTCATATTTAGTTCCTTCTGAGTGAAGATGTATTTGAGGCTTTTGTGGTCGGTGTAGATCTTGCAAGAAACTCCATACAAGTAGTGTCTCCAAATCTTCAGGGCGAAGACTACTGCTGCAAGCTCTAGGTCGTGCGTCGGGTATCTGGGTCTCGTACTCCTTCAGCTGTCTCGATGCGTAGGCTTGACTTTTCCCATGCTGCATCAAGACACACCCCAAGCATACTTGGAAGCATCGCTGAAAACCTCGAATCCGTCTGTCCCCGAAGGCAAGGTCAACACTGGGGCTGTGGTCAACCTTTCCTTCAATGTCTGAAACGCCTTCTCACAGTTCATCATCCCACTAAAACTTGGTGACTTTCTTCATGAGTTTGTGAGAGGTCTAGCTATCTTTGAGAAATCCTTCACAAATCTTCGATAGTATCCTGCTAGACCCCAGGAAGCTACGAACCTCCGTCAGATTGCTCGGGGTTGGCCACTCTTTCACTGCTTGGATCTTGGCCGGATCCCTGAGATTCCTTCTTTGGTGACGATGTGGCCTAGGAATGCCACTCGGTCCAACCAAAAATCACACTTGGTTAGTTTGGCGTAAAGCTGCTGCTCTCTCAAAATCTGCAAGACTGATCTCAGGTGCTCCCTCGTGCTCTTCCTCATCCTTGGAGTAGATGAGGATGTCGTCTATAAAAACCACTACAAACCGTCTAGAAAGGGATTAAAGATCCGGTTCATGAGGTCCATGAAGACTGTCGGCGCGTTCGTCAATCCAAGGGCATTACTAGAAACTCAAAATGCCCATACCTGGTCCTGAAGGCCGTCTTCGGAATATCCTTCTCTGCAACACGTAACTGGTGGTACCCCGACCTCAGGTCTATCTTGGAGAAGGCTCCTGCACCCTGAAGCTGGTCGAAGAGGTCGTCGATTCTGGGCAAGGGATACCGGTTCTTCACAGTAATCTGGTTTCAGCTCCCGGTAGTCTATACACAGCCTCATGCTCCCATCCTTCTTCTTTACGAACAAGACTGGAGCTCCCCCATGGCGATACACTCGGGCGAATGTATCCCTTCTCCAGTAACTCCTCCAATTGGACTTTCAATTCCTTCAATTCAGATGGCGCCATACGGTAGGGGGCCTTGGAGATAGGCGCTGCTCCTGGCACAAGGTCTACGCTGAACTCCACCTCCCTATCTGGCGGCATACCAGGAATCTCATCTAGAAAGATGTCAGGGAACTCATTCACCACCCGAATCTCTTCTAACGGGCTCAGCGCTTGGCTCGAATCCTGGACATGGCAGAGGTATGCCCACTGTCCCTTCTTCACTTGGGAGGAAATTGACACAGCTGAAACTATCTTTACTTCCGGTGTCTTCTCCATGCTACTGTAGGAGACTCTTCGGCCCGTTGGTCCTCTCAGGACGATCTTCTGCTCTCCACAATCAATCTTCCCCTTATACTTGCTTAGCCAGTCCATCCCCAAAATAATATCGAAGTCGGGGAGAACGAACTGGATCAGGTCAATTACAAATATTTCTCCCTTAATGTCTACCCACCCCCACATCCTTCAATACATCATTACAAGAAATAACCGCCCCGAGGTATAGATACTGCTATGGTAGAAGTCTTACAAGTTTCTAGGCCCAATTTCTTAGCAAATTCCTCAGAAATGAAAGAATACGAAGCTCCAGTATCGAACAAAACATGAGCTGAAGTACCATGAACAGAAAAGGTACCTGCTACACCTCTGCTTCAGCCTCTGCCTCGGCCCGACTCATCACGTTATCCTCCCCGGAGCTTTGCCATTGTCTCGGTTCTCCCCCGGACCTCGGTTACCTCCGTTTCCACCCCCGCCATTGCCACGCTGGGGAGCATCCCCTCGCTGATTCTGGGCCTGATGCTGGTCTCTACCTCGAGACTGGGGGTCTGCTGTCTGTAGGTCCGGTCTCCGCCATTTCCTCTCTGCTGAATGCCTCCCTGGGGATCCTGGAAGCACTCAAAAGCTCTATGGCCCTTCCTGCCACACCGGAAGCACGCCACTAGGTTCCCCTCACAGTCCTTCCCCAGGTGGTCCTTGTGGCATCTTCTGTAGTGGAAGTGCCTGTTATGCACGAACTCTGCCCTCTGAGCCTGCCCCTGGGGCCTATCATTCCGCCTCTGGTCATTCCTTTGGTTCACATCGAACCTCCTTCCATCACCTAGGTTAGGCCTCCACCTCTTGTCCTGATGGGGCCTCTGATGTCGGTCATCTCGACTCCGGGACTCTTCCCCTTCCTCCATCTTCCTCTTCTGGCCCGCCTGTACCTCCCTCCTCTTTTTGCCCCCTATACAGGTTAGCAGCCTTTCCATATGCGTCCTGGAGGGTGGGTATCGTTAGCACGCTCAAGCCTCCTGAAGACTCCAATTGAGTCCCCCCCACAAATCTCTGCACTTTTGACGCCTCATCAGGGACCATCGTCGGTGCGAACCTCGCCAGCTCTAAGAACTTGGAGTGGTACTCCTTCACACTCCGGGCCTGCTGTTTGAGCTCAGAGAACTCCAGGTATTTCTGCATCCGAACATGCTCAGGGTAGAATCGCCTTCGCATGGCCTCCTTCAGTGCCTCCATCCAAAGTCAGGTCCCCGCCAAAAGAGCATCCCTGTTGGCAGACCACCAGATGTCAGCCTCGCTCTTGAAGTAGTACACGGCGGCGTTGACTCTCCTGTTGGCAGGGCAGTTGACCGCCTCAAATATCTTGTCAAACTCACGCAGCCAATCCTCCAGCAGTACTGGGTTCCTCCTCCCCCTTGAATGCAGTTGGCTTCAAGTGGGCGATTCTCTTTGTGTAGTCTTCTGGCACATGGTCTCGCTGGGCTTGTCGTTGCACAATCTGCCCCAGATTCAAAGCGAGCTCCTGGAGCTGTCTCATTGGGTCGTTGGCTGCCATAGTAGTCCTCCCGCTTCTACTTCTGGTGTTGTAGGGGAAATTCAGTCGGTCTGCTGCAGTCTACCCTACTCAAGGTGGACTCCTGATTATGAGCCAAGAATTTCAAAGGATCTTAAATTCCCCATAACAATCCCCTTCTAATTATACTACAATCTCACTCCCCAATCCACGGTTAGATAATTCAGATAGAACAATATTGCATATAACAAGTATGATACAATTCCACAATTGATATTAAACAACAATCCCTGTATAATCTTCAAACATCACACCCAGATGTCCAATATAACTCAACAGCTTACAAATAACACATAATCCATCATGACTACTTCCCCAAACGGCTTATCCCCAAATTATTAATCCGGTTTACTCAAGTTTTATCTATTTCGAAAACAAAGCTCTGATACCACCTTGTAACACCCTGGATTTTTACCCCAAAACATAGCTTAAGAAAATACAAATCTAATGGCGCAAACGGCATCAAAAACGGACTTCAAACGAGTCCTAAAGAGCAAAACAGAGCTGGTCCGAACTTGTGTCCGGACATGGTAGTTTCGGACACAAGCCGAGAGAAACAGAACTGCGAAAAACCAAACGTCCGAACTTGTGTCCGGACATTGATGTTCGACACAAGTCGAGAGTTAAAAGGCCTGAAAACCAAAGGCGTCCAAACTTGTGTCCGGACATGGTAAGTTCGGACACAAGCCGAAGAGAAACAGACTGCGAAAAACCAAACGTCGAACTTGTGTCCGACATTGATGTTCGGACACAAGTCGAAGTTAAAAGCCTGAAAACCAAAGGCGTCCGAACTTGTGTCCGGACTTTGAAGTTCGGACACAAGTAGTTTGAAAAGTCCGAGAAATTTAACGTGGCGTGTCCGAACATCAAAGTTCGGACACGCCAAAACAAAAAGCTTCTAAAACATTCGGGGCCTGTCCGAACATAGATGGCCGGACGGACGTCGGACAGGTCCTTAAGTGCAGTTCTAAAAAACGTAAACAGGAACCAAAACCATTAAAAACTCTCACATAAACCACAATAACCATGAGGAACTTTTGAACAGATAAGATCATTGCCAAATATTTAATACGAAGCTCAAAACTGATAAAACGATTCATAGAACCCAATAAACGCAGTTAACCAAAACTCAAATGAACATAACCTTAACATAGCAGCGGATCTCAAAACGTCCAGGGCATTACCGCCACACCCAATTCCCATGGGTGCTCAGGCTAATGAACTAAATAACACTAAAAACACAAGTTAACTTTCAAGTTATGCGGAAGCAAAATAAGCATTTAATGTATAAAAGTTGAGAACATAATAATATCTCTAGACACTGGAATTCAAAACATTGCCTTATTAATATGTGGTCCCTAAACTATGTGATTCGCCGTCCGATCCCCACAGTTAGTCATCCACACCTGCGATCATAAAAACATAGACAGAAACACAGAAAGGATCGCACAAATCAGAAAAACTGAGTAAATTCTACCTCAAACTGTAAAATACATTTCAGAACACATTTGCCTTTAACAATCAGATGAGGAGATTTGCTGAACAGTTGAAGAATTTCCAGAAAAACATATAAATACCGAAACCGCAAGTAGGGAGCTTTCAACAGGAAGTAATAACCACAATTCCGAACACGGGGTCCCCTATGGGACCCCAAACCACAATTCCAGGACAGTCACCTATGGGACCGTCAAACAACCACCTCACCCTAAGTCTTAAGTGTGCACACCCCCTATGAAACAACAGTAACATAGAGTAGATCATAGAGCTTAACTGCAACAATGTGTGCAGCGCAAACAATAGCAATGGGGAGCACCTATGGGCTCCAAAACAATAATAATATCCTGTGAAAGACTCCCCAAAACCATTATCGAATTTCCACAATCTCAATTCAATTTCCAACTTCCAAATCCTCAAACCGCCACCGAGATAAAACCAACGAACCCTTTTTTAATATTTCGCAAAACCACAGTCAAATCCATTGAGCATAGAATTTACCTGGAACAACCAAAACCCTCAAGAGCCCAACTGCTCCGGACTATTGATAGCACTCGTCGATGTAATCGGCGTCTAGGTAATCAAAATTAGCAATCAGATTTACCGAACAACGAATAATAACTACAACTAAGTAGAATACATTACCCGACAATCTACCAACTGGACACCAGGGAATAATCAGACCTCGACGGAATCAGCGAGAAACACCAAGGGTTTGAAGAAGAAGAAGAACGTGAAAATAAAGAGCAGATTGTAAACGCAAGAACGGCGTATTGAGGATGGGGAAATAGTGAAAAGATATCAACCCTTAAATAGAATTATTTGTATAATGAAAAGAGAATAACCTAATTAAAGACTTATGCTAAAAAGGAAATACAAATAAAATATTTAAGAAGGAGTTCTAACTCTTGGAATTTAAAATATCTCTAAAGGATAAAACTCGATAAATTAGGGAGATCAGTAAAAGAAAACTGATGGAGAAATTCAAGAAGGAATAAATCAGAATGAGAAACAACATCAAGAATCAATTAATAAATATTTATTTGAAAGGAGATAATTTAGAAAAGAAAAGATGTGTTGTAAATAATTTAACGGTTTTAACAAGGGAGGAACAACTCGTAAGAAGAATAAAAGATAATACCAGTAATATAATTACTGAGAGAAGAAATAAGGAGAGTTAACAAAGTAATATTTGAGTAGTCAAATAGAATTCGAACTCTGAATACTTAAAATAAGTTGGAAAGAATATTCTGGATAGTACTTCTTGAGTTTAAATAACTTAGGGAAATTAAGAGGGGGAAATTAGTATTATATCATATAGTGTTCGAAATATAATTAAATCCATCAAAGCAATATTACCAATATTCAGAAATACTCTAAGAAGAAAGATTAATTCCCTGGGCCACCTAATCTCAGACATGTCACTCATACCATATACTATATTATTCCTAGCTTGAAAATCCTGGGTATTTCAGTTTTGGTGCTACTTGAAAGCGAGCACAAAGATAGACTGAGTGGAGAATGTCTGAACTACTGGCAGTCAAGTAAAGGAGGGACCTTATCATTCCTCTATATTCTTTTGCATTGACACCGACTCCGTCGTCATCAAGATGTAGTTTAGCAGTTGTGCAGCTAGGAGTGGACATGCTCTTGACATTTGAGAGTTGTACTTCATAAGAAGTTCCTTGATGTACTTTTGTTGATGGATCTTGATCCCGTCTTTCTCCTGTTGAATTTGAAGCCCTAAAAAGAACCAAAGTTCGCCTAACTCATTCATAGAAAACTCTTTCTTCTTGAGGTTAGAAAAATGTTTGCAGAGGGTGTTACTTGTAGACCCATAAATAATATCATCCACAGAAACTTGCACGAATAGTTTATGAAATGAATGAAGTATGAATAGTGTTTTGACCATGTTATCGCTGGAGAAACCATTTTACAAGAGATATTAATAGAGTCTTTCATACCAGGCACGCGGAGCTTGTTTAAGTTCGTAAAGGAATTTATACAGTTTGTAAACGTAGTCGGGATGGACTGAGTCAATGAACCCTGGGGGTTGCTCAACATAGACTTCTCTATCAATATAGCCATGAAGAAAGGCTGTCTTAACGTCCATTTGCTATAAACTAAAACCTTTGAATGTAGCAACTGCAATGAGCATGCGAATTGTTTCAGGGTGGGCTACTGTTGCAAAGGTTTCAGCATAGTCAATCCCTTCTTCTTGATTGTAACCCTGTACTACCAAACGAGCTTTGTTCTTGTAAACTTGTCCTGCATCATCAAGCTTATTACAAAAAACCCAGCGAGTGCCAATAGTCTGTTGATGCGTGGGTCGAGGACCGATTCTTAGACAGCATGTCATTGAAGAGAATTAAGTTCCTCTTGCATAGTGGTGACCTAGTCACTATCAAGCAGAGCTTTTTTGACATTTTTAGGTTAAGTACTTGAAAGAAAGGCACCAAGACACATAGGTTTTGCTTGGTTTAAGATGAGTTTGGACACTTGAATTTGGATCAGAAATAATGTTTTCAGGCGGGTGTGCGCATGCCTGTTGAAATCTTTTGTGTGGAGTAGAAGACGATGTGTTGTGCTCAGTAGAGTCAAAATTCAATTCTTGAGGATTGAGTGGGTCAGAGGTATGGTCAATTCAGTATCATCTGTGGTATGGCTGTCTTTCCTGGGTGTTTTCAGGTTGAGAGGATGGAGTGTCCTGAAGTCTACTTATTGGGATGGTGACGAAATGTGGATCAGTGAGATAGTCGTCAAGAGCAAAGTCAAGTGCATCAGAAGATGAGCCAACATTGTTGAACTCATCGAACTTGACATGAGGGCTTTCTTCTAAGCACTGATACCTTAAATTAATAACACGGTAAGCTTTGCTTTTAGAGGAATAGCCAAGAAATATACTTTCACCACTCTTGGGAGAAAACTTACCCAAGTTGTCCTTACCCTTGTTATGGATATAACATCGACAACCAAAGCGTCTGAGATGGATGAGATTTGGTTTGGGTTGTCGTAGAAGCTCATAGGGAGTCTTTGAAGGAAAGAGTGGATCAAGGCACGATTAAGCACATAACATGTTGTATTAACTGCCTCTGCCCGGTAGGACGAAGCCAGTTGGCTGTCAATAAGCATGGGGCATGCCATCTCAACCAAGGTCCTATTTTTACATTCCACAACTCCATTTTGCTCAGGAGTTCTTGCATATGAGACTTGATGATCGACTCCTTTGTCCCTGCAAAACTCATCAAAAGACTTGTTGCAAAATTCAACTCCGTGGTCAGTTCTCAAGGTTTTTAGTGTAAATGAGAATTTGTTGACCAAAACCTTATGAAGTTTAGCAAACTCAGTGAAGGTTTCATCCTTAGCAGACAAAAAATAACCTAGGTCCATCTAGAATAGTCATCGACTATGACCAAGATATACCTCTTATCACTTCTACTTTGAGTGCGCATGGGACTGACAAGATCCATGTGAAGCAATTCCAATGGAGAGCTAGTAGAGAGAGTTGACTTACCTTTAAAGGAAGATCGAGTATGTTTACCTTTTACACAAGCTCATAGATGGAGTTTGTATCAAAGTTTGTGTCAGGTAGACCAAGAACTAAGTCCTTACTCTTGAGTTTATTCAACAACCGGTGATTTGCATGACCAAGTCTTGTGTGCCACAAAAGTTGATTCTTAGAATGAACATTTAGATAGACTTGATCATCTGGATTGATTGAGTTCAAGCACATCTTGTAAAGATTTTCTTCTCTATGTCTAACGGCTTTTGGCGACCTTGTACGCTCATCAAAAACTTTACAATCCGAAGATGAGAAAAGTACCCAATTAAATCTATCACAAATTTGAGAAATGTTTAACAGACTATGTTGAAGTCCAGTGACCAGATGAACTTTGTCTACCTTAAACTTGGAGGGGTTACCTACGGATCCAACTCTCATGCTTTCACCTTGGTTGTTGTTTCCAAAAGTGACCTTACCTCCTTTGTATGATGAAAATGAATTGAATTGATTGATCTCCTGTCATATGACGAGAACATCCACTATCTAAGTATCAGCAGTCTTCATTTGCCATCACCTACAAAACAAGAGATCATTTGTTAGTTTTGGAAACCCAAATGTACTTGGGTTCCCTTTCGAATGAGATTGTTTCAATTTTTCATGAGCTTCAAGAATTAATCTAACTTGTTTGAGGTTGAAAGAAAGATCTCTATTCAATTAATCAAAGGCACTATCCCGATGTCCGAGTATTTCACAATAACCACAAATCCTGGTTAGAGGAAGGTTAACATATTTTTGTTGTCTTTTCCACCAAGAATCAAAATGTTCTTTTTGTTGTTGGAGCTTGGGTTTGTTGTTGGAATTTGACATGTTTTTGGGGATATCAAATTTTCTTTTATGCCACTTGGGCTTAGATTGAGTGGATCCAACTCCAGATCGTAAATTGATTATCTCTTGAGAAAGTTTATCAACTTCCTTTCAGAGATCTCGATCTTGACTAACTTCTTGGATCTTGGAATTGGCCCACTCAGGCAATTCAGAAGGAGTGACCTGTTTGATGAAATTGACTAGTTTGAGAGAGAGACCATGCTCTTTTTCTTTTAGTTTTTGAGTGAGTTGTTTAACATAAGAGTTTAAATAAATGACTTTAGATTTGGAATTTTCAACTCATTCCGGAGAGAACAATATTAATCAGTGAAAACGGTGAGATCCCTTTTGAGAGAGTTAATTTGAGTGAGTGATGCATTTTGTCCCTTTGGTTGGATTCAGTAAGACTCTTGTTTTGTTTAGTTCCTTTTTAAGGGAGTCGACGTGACACCGAGAGTCTTGCAGATCCAATCTAAGTGAACAGGAAATAATCTTATGTCCCTCAGCTTCATCTCTCAAAGCATACATAAGACCTTTTGAAACCTCGAGTTCCTCAGTCAACTTAGAGATTTTACTGTTAAGATTAGCTTTAAGAGAGTTAGTCTCAGAAACCATTTTAGCAATCAAAGTTAAGAAACCTTTAGGTGATATGCGATAAAGATCTGCTTCAAGATGAGAGTGAGTTACCTCATTGTCAGGGATCATGGACTCAGTTGGATCATGTGCCATGAGACAAATCAGGCGCGCCGCTTGATTCTGTATCTTAATCATTAGAGTCCGAGTCTCCCCAACCAATGAATGCCATCAGTGATCTTCCCTTGAGGTTTTCCAAACTGATTTTTAAGGAGAGGACAGTTCTTCTTGAAATGGCCTGGCTTATTGTATTTAAAATAGGTGACAGAGTTAAAGATTTGTTTAGAGGAGTTTGAGAACGACCGACTCTATCGATATGGCTAGATACGCGTGAATTTTTTAAAATTCTTCACTAAGAAGACGAAAGTCTTCCATAGTCTCAGCCTCACTTTCTTCGACTATAATATCCATTAACTTAGCCTTCGCTTGTCTGATTTGATAATCAGCAATGTAGGCACCTTCTTGACTATGCTGAGTTACCTTAACCTATAAAGTTTGGTCATTTAAAGCAGTAGATTGACCAGAAGAGGAAGAGAATGCATTACCACACTTCTTTCTAACATTTTCTTGTACTTATCTACAGACTGTAGATAAGAGCCCAAGTCTTGAGAGCTCCATTTGGAAAGATTGTTGCAAGCTTTAATGGGAATTACAATTTCTGCCCACTCTTCTCTAAGACTGTCGAGCAACTTGTGCAAAACACTCTCTCTATCCGGTAGGATATTAACTTCCTGCATAGTAGTTGTTAATAAATAAAAGTGATCAAACACATCTTTTAAAGACTCATCTGGTTTTTGCAGAAAGTTCTCGTAGTCCATTTGCAGTTCTTGCGCCTTGCATTTTTTAGTTCAGTGACTTCTTTGTGGGTTGCATGGAGAAGAGTCTAGATTTCCATGTGCTAACTTGCAATGATTGACTCTTCTCTGTTCTGTGATGGACAGGTATGTGTAGATGGCTCGAGATGCTTGTCGAATCAGCTCATACCTTTTGCGATCTACCACAGTCCATGTAGATCGATCTGGATTGACTGCGAGATCTCCTCCAATGACTATCTCCCATAATTCAGAGTAGACTCACGCGATGAGTGTTGCTCAATCTCTTTTTCCAATGATCGTAATTTGTGGAAGTGAGTCTGGGATGCTCGAACTGGCATCTTGTTGTTTTGATTACGAAGAGGTCTGGTCATTTCTTCTTAATTGAATGTCAGCTAGACGAGGCTCTGATACATACCACGTGTAGGATCGGACAGCTGACTCAAACCAACTCAAGGTGTTAGTCTGTGAGATGGTTTGACTCAATCGTGAAACACTTAGTCGAACTAATTGCACGGAAGCAGTTACTCTAACTCAAAACGTGAAATGACTTTACACAAACTATTTTAGGGAGCACTCGAAAGATGGAAAGACTAATCGAACTCTAGCAAGATGCACATAATAAACTATTTATTTCCTGGCCAAACAAAAAAACTTACAATGCCCACTCCGTAGAAGAGTTCTACTTCATGGTTTTTCACTCATTCACCCAATATAATCTCTGATCAATTCAATTACAAGTGTAGTGAAACTAGGACCTACCAAGAATGAGTCTAACTTTGTGTGATAACTATTTGGCACGTTTTCTCTCTCTAGAACAAAATGCAACTCTTTTACAATTTCTCTCAATGAAATCTTTCTGAAAGTGTGACTATTAACTAATGATTACAGCCCTAAGTCAACCGTTGCAAAGAGTTACTTCCTAAATTTTCAGAACTAACTTAGTGGAGCGTGGACTGAGTTGAGTTACGCCAGTCTTCAGGTGAAAGCTTCGGAAGTGACTTGGGTGGTCTTCTGACCGTTGGAGCATTTGGGAGTTGATACCTTTGCTCCTTAAATGTCGCAACAGCTCGAGAAATTCTTTCTTGCTTCTTGGTTTGTACAGACTCGGTTGTGTTTTGCAGCGAGCGACTTGGTTGAGTTTTGCAACGAGTGATTGGCTCTGTTGTAGTGATTGACTATCTCAGTAACATCTTCATGTTCCAACACTAACTACTACATGTTTAATTACTGCATAAGCTACAAGATCCAACAATGTTGAACTTGAACAGTAATGGACGGTGTCTCCCTCTATGCCTAGATCTTCTGGAATGGTTGTTGCTGTTGTTTTCCTTCAACAGAGAAAATAGAAACGACAATACTGGTCATGAGCAAATGGTTGGTGAAGTTGAGTCAAGAGAGGTCTCGAGGTACTGAAAGGTTAGCCATGAGGTAGAGAATATTTTAACTGTAGCTAAAAAGGTTTTGATAAAGATTGTTGAGTTGTACAAAGTTGGAGTTAGTGGATAAGCCAATGAAAGTGGGGCTGGAAGATGAAAGAAAAAAAAATCTAACCTTCTTCACAATATTTGTGTATTAGTCTTCTTCCAAAACTAATTCCTTAAAAAATACTCCGAGAGAGAGAGATGATTTCATTAGTTATCAAAGTTAAATCGTCTCTTTAATAGACGATTTCACCTTAGACTCACTTCAAGTTATCAGCTGCATCACCGTCGTGGAGTAAGGCTAAAATTGTCTGTTGAAAAATGATTTATGGGAATCATCTTCCCAAGAGAAAATTTCCTCGTTAATCAAGCACGCGCCTATAACTTCAGAAATCGTCGTCATACGAAAATGTTATGAAATCTTTTCTCCAAGAGATGATTTCACCTGTTTAAAACACTTAGCACATGTGTTGGAGCACCATAATTGAGCAACACACAAACCTGTCAATATTTATCAACTTCGAAATACTCATTTTACACAGAACCTATACAACGAGATCTAATTTCTCTAGGTTAGTGTGTG
The DNA here is from genome assembly GCA_023374045.1 of Limonium bicolor. NCBI lineage: Eukaryota > Viridiplantae > Streptophyta > Magnoliopsida > Caryophyllales > Plumbaginaceae > Limonium > Limonium bicolor. The sequence goes on from CM041778.1 coordinate 84,098,489, forward strand.
GAATAAAACGGAAAAAAATGATTGTTGGAGTGGGCCTCAGTAATGACGTTATAGGGTTAAATTACCTATTATTAGTGGATAATAGGGAGAAAACTCTTACGAGTCTTGTAGACTTGAGACATTTCCACTTTAGCAAATTTCTCAATCGTAAAGTTACATAAAACATTACGGGCACGGTTCTAATCAATAAGAGTCGATATTGTTAAATGTTAATCTTACAATTTACAAAGAAATTATACATAAAATTGGGAAAGAGGAGCTGCTTGTGAATCTCTCTGTCAAAGAAAATGTTGGGTATAATTTTCCATTGGCTAGGGGTGTAATAAAGACAATAACATGAAGAAATATGTGTAATTGACATTTTTAATGCTCGGGGTAGTCGAAACTTATATAATCGCTAGATTGAGGGACATAGTGCATACAATTTAAAGGAGAGGGCACGGATCAAATTGGATCAAGGTGTCGATGTATGATATTTTACTAAGTTTGGTTATATGTTGAGACGAAAATGAGATTAAGGTGAAGACCATGTGATGAGTGAAAGATGGGTGGAATTTGAAAACTATATGTTACACAATTAGTATGAGGGGATAGTTATCTTATATGACTCTACTATGACAAGAAGTGCAACGAAATGAATGAGGAATTAATTGTGACGTTCTCAACAAATGAAAAACATATTATGGTGGTTTTGGAGTTTAATGAAGTTGGAATAGCTGGTGCATCTGGAAGATGAGAAATAAAATGATATTTGAAAGGAAGACACTAGTATTGACTTGACAGTGAGAAATTGAAACTGCATGTTAGAATTGAAATACACTTTCATGAGAAGACTTCCCATTCAGGTAGTCTTCTAGTGGCTCAAGTGATAAGGTAGATATTGAGAGAAAAGTGAACTAGTGGATAGGTAGACATAATAACTGAAGTAGAAACATAATATGTGCTTATGGTTTTGGTAGATGTTTGATGTTGATCTTGTGACCAGTGCTCAAGACGAAGACTTGATATAATCTTTCACCTAATGAAGGATGCTAAGATCAATCTACATCCATGGGCAAAGTATAATTTTCTAAAAAAAGAATGTACAATCTGTCTTTACTAAAATATACACTTATTACTTAAATGTAAAATGTATACTACATCCAGGTTACAAGAAAGAAATAACGTATTATTCTAATAGTTTAGTGTGAATGCTCTTAAAATTTAGTTTTAAATTTTGTCATACGTTGATTACCAAAAAAGTTTTTAGCACAATATAGATAGCTGCATATATGTATTTTTGACCAATAAAAAATGCACATTTGGTATATTAAAATTGTACAAATATATATAGAAGTATATATCAAATTATGATGTTAATGATATTGAACTAAATATACTGATCCAATGGAACCATTCTCGTCATCATAGAAGTAAACAAAATAGTCAGTGTCAACAACCATAGTATACTTAAATTTCTAGCGGTTAGTATGATGGAACCTGCAACTACAGACTATGATTGACCAAAAGCTGGAAAAGGTTAACATGAAATAAACTAGTTACTTATCAAAACAGTCCAAAAGCTTGTCTTCTGGTAATACTATCGAAAGAGACCCTTTGGCCTCATCAAGTTGTCTGTGATTTAAACTGCATAGGTATTTATATTCATATATATACACAGATGGTCATTGAATTACAATCAGCCCCGCTGAAAAAATTTAGATGGGCTCTCTCTTCTCTTTCAAAGTATGTTAATAATACTTGATCAATTCCTATATCCTTATAGAACTATCTTGGTCGGGAATGGTGACAGAAAAACGAAGCAAAAAGAAAAAGATGATAAGAGGAGAGGACTTTGATGCGCTTTATTATTCAATTTGATTTCATTAGGTTTTGATCTTCAATTTCCTTTGAGGCTTCAAGTCCACTACAATAACAGAGATGTTGTCTTTGCTTCCCTTTTGGTAAGCAAGCTTTGAGAGATACTCCGCAGCTGCTTGAGCTGCAGGGTCATTGCTTTTACCCCTGTCCTGTGAGAGATTTGCTCCATTCTTCTTATGCCATAGAAGGATTCTCCTTCTTGCTGCTTCACATGCTTCGTCGTTCGTCATCACATCCCATAGGCCATCACTCGCCAGGATCAGAAAGTCGTCTTCTTTCACTCTCGGAACAAACATCACTTCTGGATCTGGAATAATGCATGGTTTCAAGTATCCATCACCTGAAATAGAGAGAGAAATATGACAAAAGGTTGGTTATAGGAGACTATTGCATTTTATGGTGGTTTAGTCCGAGCTTCCTTATTTCTACCAGAAAGATTCATTGGTAGAGAAACACTTGGCAATCCGTAAAGATCCAGACAACTAGGCCGGTCCAAATAACATTGTCGGCACAGATTTAAGAGATCATAAGCTCCTAGACGGAAACCAATTAAGTACTCCTCCGTCAACAAAAATCATTTTAGAAACTGCACACTTATTAAGAAAAGTAGGACAATGACGCATGTGCCCCTACTTTTTACTTTCCATTTAGATAATAATTACTTTTTATTGAATAGTAGGGGTAAAAGTGGAAAGAAGTGTGTCAAAAAGCTAGAATGACAGAATTTTTGAACAAGAATCACATCCTAAAACGACGATATAATGAAAGGAGGGAGTAATATTTAGCAAACACCTAGAGGGATTTAGCCAAAAATCCACACGGAAAACAATGCCACAGTACCAAGGTACTATTTTGCAATACACCCAGAACACTTCAGCCTAGGACCTACATGAAAAAACATGCCATAGACTAACGAATTACTATTCCGCAAACAACAAATGCCTAAGGTACCTACTAACCCATATATTCCCAAATCAGACCCTTACTCAAATTGTTTTCAACCTCAAGTTCAGTAAAATATGCACATCCTAATGACTAAATAGTTAATATGTGGCCAACACAGGGAAGCATGAAAGAAGAATCAAGTATATAATCAGATGAACATGCCTTTCACTGAGTATAACGGAGGTAGTCAAAGCCATTTTAGCCATGGTTTTGCAGAATAACTAGATTACCGAGATGAATTAGTGCCTCAATTATGCAGAAGACTGAAGCAAAACATGAGACTCATGGCTCAATCTAGCTTTCCTATCTTCCTTCAGCTAAATTTTTGCAGCTTAGAGTAGATATCAAGATAGGAAAAAAGGTCCTCCAAGTACTACTAGATCATAGCGAAAAATAGTGACATCATAAAAGAACCTAAGGTTATATTTAATTGCTACTTTCTAAGTTAAAGTGGTACACTCTATTACCATCTATTTCAACCAGTGTAACTATTCAAAGCCGCCTACAAAGCGCAAGAATGGTCAAATAATTCAAACAAGTGCAAGCCGACTAGGGTGGTCATTGGTCTAGCCTAACAAGGAGTTATTTATGCTGTCCAAGACATTCAGGCCAGCATCGATGGCATTTTGAAGCATTGGTCAAAGCGCCTAAAAGAAAGCAATTAAGGATTTATTTCAGCGCTAAGTTCCAGGTGGTAGTGGTAGTCTATGACTCCAATTCACTTATAGATATAATTATTCGATAACACATAACCAGACAAGATCAACCATAATCCAACCAAGTGGCAAGCTTCATAGGGTGGTCATATATCTATGTAGGCTAACAAAGCTGTTATTTCAATTCAACACACTCGTGACAATAGAGAAGAAACTAGATTCTCACTAAACTCGTACTACAGATAGAGGAGCTGATTTACTAATCTTGATCCCAACTTCCCATGATATCATGCTGCCAAAACCACAAAAAGGAAACTTTACACAGGTTAACTTGTTTTTAGACACTGACAGGATATTTAATGATCCGCACTTTTGGATACTTCAACCTGCTTTGTCAAATTAGACTTCAGCCACTCTAAAGTAGGGGAAACAATTCGGGTTGATTGGTCGGGTTGAGATCAATCTATACGCAACCAGTTTAAGTATTGACTCAAACCTAACCTAGAAATAATCAAGTTACAAAATTTCCACAGTTTTTTATTTTTTAATCCAAATAAATTATCAACTTTTATTAGATGTTCTGCTGTTCCTTAGCTATATGCGATTACATGGTCTTCATTCATTCACCATAACCATCCATCAAAAAAAAAAGAATGTTGACGGTCTTCAAAAAACTATTTATCAAACTGTTGAATGGACAAAACAAGTGTCGATAGTGCTTTATACATATATATATATTAACTAATAGTTATAGGATTATAAAAGAGCCGAAGCGACATGCTAGTATAACTACACTTTTATTATGTTTTTTCTTCAATAAAAGATTGATAATGGGCTGGGTTGAGTTCGGGTTAGAACTTTTAACCCATACCCAACCCAAATAAGTAGTAGGAAATCCAAACCCGACCCAAAAATTAAATAAGTTAAAAATCTCAACCCAAATCCATAATTTGCGGGTTGGTTTGGGTCGGGTCAAAATGTGACCCCCTACACTAAATATAAAAAAGGAGAGGGGGAGGACCATTCTGCTGTTTACTGGAATATAGTTTCTAAAAGTTATCAAGTCCTGCATCATATATTTTCATTTCCTACTTCATGAAAACTATTCTCCCTAGAACAACAGCTTCCTAAATATTATGCCAGAAAAACCAATGGTTCATAAGCTGGAAGCCAATCAACATTGAGTTATATTAAAAACTAAAAATGAAAAAAAAAAAAGTAACGATTGCTCATACATCACAATACCCTTCAATCATCTAAACCAAAACATATATAGCACTCCACTATGGATTTGGAAACACGTGGAAGCAAAGTTGATGCAGCAAAGAGGAACATTCAGAAAAGAGAAGCTTACCAATGGATCTTGACATGGCCAGGACTCCTAGAACACGGTAGCCATTCCATTGTATCACTTTGCCTCCTGCAGCTTCAATCCTGTCCCGTTCATCACTTCTATCAGGCTGAAAAGAACTTTAAATTGTAAACCACTACATTCGATCAACATAGACAACGGAACAATAACAACATTGATGAATTAGGGATACCTTGTGGTCTACTGACAATGGCATGGGTGCCTTTGCACGACAAAGCACAGCTCTTGAATCCCCACAATTGGCAACTAAGATATGAGAGGAACATACAATAGCCACAACAGCTGTAGATCCAACAGTTTCGGGAGCGATTGCTTCAATCTTGGTATCGGGACTTATTTGTCGAACACCCCTTACTTCTTCATCAACTTTTACAAAGCAACGTACAAAAGCATTTTCCCACTGCTGCTGATGGCTAACACCACCACAATTTTGGTCATGAAACTCTCTCGTCAAAACTTCAATTTCCTCTGCAAGTGCAAGGTGTAGACGATCACGACAATAGTTGGCAACCTAAGCCAAGAAATAGTCACGTGATCATATAAATAACTTGTACTGTATAAAAATAAAACAACACACTGTAAGTATTTTAAGGACTTAAGTCAAATCGCTTTAAAAAGCATAACCAAGAGGAGAACAGAAATTGCACATACCTGACACCCTCCGTGTCCATCATATACACCATAAAAGTGCACAGTCTGACCGAGACTTGGACTCATGCCATCATGAGCAGAATCACCCATGAGAAGACGAGCTGGAAGCTTAAGGAAACTTGGCACGGTGGCCACAGCATCTTCCATCTCAGGTCTCCTCCCACAGACTGACATAAAACCCCAAAGTGGTACACAGTCCAGATCAGATATACACTGGGTGCTCATTGTTCGAACAATCTTTTCTTGAGATGAATTGGGGAGCATTGTTGAGGATTTCAGCTCTCGCCCATTTCCATCTTCGACATCAAGATCCTCTGCAACTGCAAAGACTTCAACTGAAGGCTCTGATGCAGCATTTGACAACTCTAGGGCACTGCAGTTGCTTGGATGACCCAGAGTTTCAACACTCATGTGTTTTGATGAAGTTGGTGAATTAGAACTAGAATTAGCTTCACCAGCCATATACTGATCGCATGAAGTGCTACATTCACTAGGCAGTGACTGTAAACAAGAGCTCTCTTCCACATGATCATTTTCATGGGATAGATAATCATGACCTATTCGACTACTTTCCCCGACACTTCCATCCCTTGAAAAACAACAACTATGATCTTCACTCGGGCTCATTTCTCATCACAGCAGCAAGAGTTCATTAACCTGCCCATACGAAGTGCTTGGTTACTGTCACAACTGTAACCTTCATCTCGTTCAGTACTGTTAAGCTTGGTTGCAGATGCATCAGGTAACATCGTAGTGATAGTGGTAGTGGTAGTAGCATTGGGTTTCAGCAGAAATTCAGCTACCTGGACAGGAGGAGCAACTCCAGTCACCTCAAAATCAGTAGTATTCTCTTGACCTAAACCTGGAGATAAGTCCTCCATCAAGTTCCCACTTTTGCTTCACTCAATCTTTCTGGAGAAGTGCAATTATCTTACAAACATCTCAAATCACTTATCCAACAGCCTGCCTAAGCCTACACATGTGTAGACTGATCTCAAAAGCTACCAATCTGTTTGAGTTGCTGGTTGAAATCTTCGCAATATAAGCAAAGGTCAGAAGCTATTCAAGAAAGTTAAGAAACTGCAACAATAGAGCAGTAAGTGGATGTTAAATCCGGTATCAGTAGAAAAGATCGCCAGATATCTCCACTCATGACAACGAACAGAACATCACCTAGAACCAACAGAAAGCTTAAAAATCTCCGTACGCTTAATTCACCACTGAAACTCACTTCTTAGCCAGTAAGGGGAAGAAGACCATCCAGAAACCAAACCTTCACTACTTAATCTCTCACTGACTCTCAAACCGCTGATCCACAGAAGAAGAACTAGAAGGACCGAGAGAGAACTTCTTCTTTGTATTTGGATGAAAACAGTGGCTTAGTACCGATGGGTATAAAGCCGATGGGGAAAAAGCAAATGAGGGTTCATGAGAAAGAACATAGATGATGAAGAGGGGAAAAAGGTCATTTAATCACAGGAATAGCCTTGTCTTGCCTTCTTTCGGCTTTTCCTTTTAAAGTCACAAAGCTGTTACCCAGATCTGAGGTAATCCATCGCAACCTCTCTCTTTTTTGTCTGTCTCAGTTACCCTCCTCCTCTTCTCTCCACCTCCTAAATCCCAGCCGACCTGTTTCCATCAATCCCTAACAAAACTCATAATCAATCTTGATAGCAAAAAAAAAATAAGGCAGACCTGAAGAGTTTTTTTTTTTTTACCTAACTCCACCGCCTTCCCCCCACTCTCACCACCACCGTCCTTCCTTCTTCCGCCTTCTTCTTCGTCTCCTAATTTTTGCTTCCTTATCCTCTGTGGTCGTGGATGAGAAATGAAAGAAGAAACCGGACTCGAACCCCTCTTTTCTGCGTTTGATCACGATGGATAGGAGAAAGAGAGACGGACAAGTTCTTTAAACGGCAAAAAAAAGAAACGCAACAGAAATAGATGAAGTGTGGAAAACTGGGTTTCGGTTCGGGTTCGGCCCCTCCTCTCTCTATAGCTTTGCAGCTTGAAAGTAGTGCATACAACTGTGACAGAAATTGAGATAGGTTTTAGAGAGAAGAAGGGGGACAGACAGAGAAAGAGGGTAACATCAGAAGTTATCTGAATTTCAATTATTTCCAATATACCATTTCTTTATTATAGGGTTGTTTTCATTTCGAGGCTTCTTCATTTCTTCTTTTTAATGTGTTTTTGAGATCTAGAAAAAAAAAAGATAGAGTGCGCGTGGCTATACCTGAATGCACATCCACAGTCAAATCGAACTGAGGAGACGGTCGTCTTCTTCAATTCCAAATTCCCATGATACACTAACTTGTACTGTTTCTACTCCTAGCCATGGGAGAGGCGGGCCACGTCAAGCACCCAATTGACCAATCATTGACGTAGTCAAACCGAATTCTACTACGCCTACTTCCAAAGCAAAAAACAGAGGAATTTGGCCAACGAAATTGCGACATCACACGGACTTGCTAAAAATAGCAAAAAGGCCTCTGTGCACCATAGCAGAGTGCTACCCTAAATTGGCAAGCGGTTATAATCTTCCTTTTCAACAATGATCATTTTTTCTTATCTTAATGTCACCGCTCATGAGAATGACGAATAATTTACGTTGCGCACTTTTTTTTTGATGCATTACGTGTGCAGTGAGCCAGTGACTGACGCGTACATCTTTAGACCCACTCGATATGTTTGATAGGATTTATTGCTATTACTATTAAAAAACAATTTAAGATTGCCACTCTTTACTGAGAAACAGATTATGAGCATCAACTCATATTTTAATATCTAGGAGTGCAATTGACAACATGACAAATCTCTTCAGGTGTCGATTCTATTAGACTCACTTATCTCACTAAGTGAAGATTATAACCTTAGTACATTCTTATCCAATACTACAATACCACATACAAAATAGCTTTCAATAATTTAATACCATATGCAGAATAACTGATGTAAACAACGCCTATAACATTTTTTCTCTAAAGAAGGGTTTACTATCGAAATTCCCATCTACCAATTTATTAGTACTCACTCCATGTTTTTTTTTACACATTATATTACTCTAGTGTTTTAATATGAGATAAAATAATTTATATAATAGAAATTATCTAATTTATCAAATAAAAAATCAATTGCATAATTTAAATTTATAAAATTATTTGTCTTATGTATTAGGTATTAAGTCAAACAACATATTCAAATAGTAACTGAAATAAAGATAGTACAAAACAGACTAAATCAATACCAGTCAAACGACATACTCAAATAATAACTAAAATGAAGATAGTACAAAAGCAGGCTAAAACAATACCGAATGATACCCAGCAATCTTATGCTCTTGTGCAGCATACACACAAACATGTTACTAGTCGAGGGATTTACAATCCACATAGCATAAGACTCCATTCTGTATGGACATAAACATGACATATTTATGTCGTATAAAAGGGTGTTCCACGCGTGGATCTTACGCTCTCCTCAAATAATATACTGCCACATATAAAGCAACCAGACCGAAACAACTGCTAAACGGCAAGATCTTTGAAATCAAACATAGGTATCTAGCGGATTGTGTCTATTGCGGGAGACTTTTATAAGTGACTCATGCTACCAAAAAATCATTAACAAGTTGGGCTCAAACATGTTTGTCTAGACAACAGCCACTACCAAATACTTGCAACCATCTCATAACAATCAACAAGAACCAACGGTCATGAATCACAATCAACAGTCACCAGATTGCAGTTATAGCCACTAGTCATAACCAACAATCAATAGTCATGGTCACTATGGTCACTGTCAATGGTCATCTATAACAGTCCCAGGTAACAATCACAATCAACATTCCCTCCAGAATCAACAATCACTCCATCAGAATTAACTATCTCTCAAAACAAGGGATCTGTTTCGAGACATGTTCGAAATACAGCAATTAGTTTAGGAACTATACCCTCCCCCGATGTACGGAAATTTGACATTCAAATGTTTCAAAGATCCTGTTGTTTGGATACCCTGATCCTATCTGCACGTTTTGCTGAAGTACTGTACAGAGAGTGCACATGTAGCAAGAAAAACAAGCCGATATCCAGCAATTGAACATGCATCCCAAGTTAGGATCTCTGACATCCAATCAATCCTAAAATGGTAAACCGGAAAAATTGGAGATTTGGGTGAGTTCAACGCAAGGGGGTCAGTAACTAAGCAGATAACCTTGCTACCAAGAATAAGAACAACAGAGTATCTTCGTGTGTTGAAAGTGCTTTTTGAGTCCCTGAAGAGAAACTTCACCGTCGTTGAAGTCCAGCATCTGTTTTCGATCACGACACTTAAAATATAAATAAAAGATGGGTATACCAGACACTGCAGGCTAGCCATTATTCTTCACTGATTTCACCAGCTCATCCAGTCCTGTCTAACAATCTCGAATAAAAATAAAGCAAATGAACAGTGTCAGCCAGAACGAGAGCAACTCACTTAGCTCAAGTCCGACGCACAACATCCCGGCGTTCGCATCATGATTCAAGAAATCAATGCAAGCAATTTCCCTCCTGATCCAATATCCAGATTAAAATGAACAGTTAAACCAAGATTAAGAACAGGCCACTGAAATCAGAACAGAGAAAACAAGCTGACCAAGCCCAGTGTGAAATATATATAATCATCACTTACAACCAACCAGGTAAATTATATGGTGCTCATTTGAGAAGTCAAACTCAAGCAAGCATCAAGTTTAGCATCAGCTGAATGAAAGAAGCGTACAAACTTACTATTGAGCTAATCCCAATTAAAAGAAAATCGCACGAGAAAAATCATGAGTCAATTACAAACCTGCGAAACATTACCCTAAGTTTTCTGCAAGGCAAAAGAAGTGTTGAACTGCACAGCCTTAATGAGAAGGCCAAGGAATACAGGCCAACACTCATTTGTTCATATAAAATGAAGCACCCTGTGATTCGGAGAGATAATTATCAAGACAACACATAGCAATGTGAAACAACCAGCAACCACGAGGCGTACCTGACCTGTCATTTGTGGGATGCCAAGAACATCAGAAATCTATAACAAAATGAGTAATATTGGAAAGCCAATTGGTCTAATCATTCCTTAGATTGATTGGACAAGGAGACAAATGAGGTCAGCCATCCAAGGATCTCAACAATAAAAGGACCCCTCATTGCTTTTATTACATATCAGAAAATTATGTACAACATAGCATCAACCCCTAATCCACATAGGCTACAGCCCAGTGCAGCTTTAAGTGACATTAGAGATTCAGAACACTAACCTCAACAGTCTAAACAAAAAGAAATTTACAGTCAACGACTCAACCAAGATCTAACATCAGTGGCAGCATGCTCGAAATTTACCTCCTGAAGTAAGTTGAAATGTATCTATAACCTAAATATCATCCTGAAACTAAAACAACCATTGAACTGGTCAGTTCTGGGAATATCCATGATCCTATTGTCACTTGTGCATATTATAAAACAGGGAGTAAGAATGTACAAAGAAGGAAGCTGCTCAAAACATCATATGTACGTCTGCCAAGTCATCCATTGGAATTTCAAGTCCCATAAAATCATGATCTTGCAATCCATCATCATCAATATTCAGCCACGAAGCAAGGTCTTCTCCTTGGGCTTCAAGATCCATATCAATCCCTGGGATTTGAAGGTTAGATAAATCTGCGTCAGGATCAGCTCCATTTAAGCCAGATCCATCTTTTTTGTTGGAATTATTGGCCTTCTCAGTTGATTGAGACAAAGAAGAAAAGGTTGCTCTTGGTTGCTCTGACGCAAGAAGCCCATTTACAGACACAGAGACTGGAGCCATTTTCATCTTGGCTTTTGCTTTAGGCTTTCTAACTCCTTTAGTGCTACCTCCAGCTGGGCGACCAACTTTAACCACTCCATTTCTCAACCCCAGATTGCCCTTACCCTCTCTGTCCCTCTCACTTCTTTTCCCTTTGACACTGCCTCCAACTACAGAAAGACCATTCAGAGCAACATCATCCAGTGACAATTCCCTCTTCTTCACTTTATTAAACAAAGCATCTCCACTGCCGATGGTTTGCTCTAATGAGAAGCTTTCTGGCAAAAGTGAGTTTGAAGAATAAATGTCGGAGCTTTGAGAAACCGGAGTATTCTGAGGAAAACCCCACGATGAGCTACACCCACCCCTATTAGATTCGTTATCGGAAATAGTATCCGAGAATTGAGCTTCACTGAGACGGATCAATGCAGCATTGAACATATCCTTGAATGAAGACTCGTTAAAACAGCTTGTACCAGTAGTCTCATACTTGTGACACCAGTCCAGTGTTCTTAAAACTAAAGCTAACGCTGCTTGCTTCATTGCTTTAGATTTTCCACCAAAGCAAGCCTAAGACACAGAGAGTTGATTCAAGAATTAATCAAATCGTTAGATTCAACTACAAACTGAAAGTCTTTGCAAGCATAATCAACCATTCAAGATGAACTGACATTTTTTAAGGGTCAAGGTGCACAGTATATAAACTCTAACTTCAAGACAATTGTTCATTTTCAACTCATCTTTGACACAAACTAAAGCCGAAGAAATGTGTGCACTCTTTAGTTAAAAACACTCTATACTAGGGATTTGGACCCAACTGCGGGCAGCCAGAAAGAGAAACGTGCTAACTCTTCATCCTAGAAGCAACCGGGTAATCTATAATCAACATGTAAAATATGAAGAGCATGACATACCATATATTTTTCATAAGCCATTGTAGTGAGTTTCTCCATGGCACATTGTTCGAACTCCCTGTAAACCAAATGACATACTTATGTTAACCCCATAGCACAGCAGAGAATCTACGAGATTGCAACATAAGAAGGAACGGGTCTTACTTTTCTTGCACTTCCCTGATGCTGGACGCAGATGTCAAGACTTTAGAAATTATGCCTCTCTTTTTGACACCCTATTTGACCAAGAGTATACATTAGAGCAGCTCAAACAACAGAAGTGGAAAGATAAAGGCGTAAGAATAAACATGTCTTTCAGTTTCAATCAGACATCAACAAAGATGAAGGTCAATTGACGATAGCTTCATGCCAGAAAAGGACAATTTGTGAACTAGATAGTAGATCCAAAGTGTAGACACTCATCCCCTACTCATAAGCAGAAAAGCTACAGGCCAGCATGACAAATATAAGAATTAAAGAAAAACTGGCAAAACAATGATGGATAGAAATACCAGTGCATGATATTGATCCTCCAAGTGCCTCAATTTATGGCCGAATTCTTCCAGATTTGTTAGTCTAGTTTGAGGCTGACAAGAAGAATATACAAAATGAATAACACCCATTAGAGAAAAGTTAGAATACTTCACATTAAATCTCTGCACATGCGAAAGAGTCACCTTGTCAGGAACTATTCCAAAACTTTGTAGCTCCATCAATAGTCTCTCATGGATTGTCATGTTGGCATACTGATTTTCTGTAGACTCCATAATTGGAATCAAATCTGAGTTTGGAAGCACCCTGTTACACAATGGATTGCCGGCATACTGATTTTCCTGTGCAACTAACCCAGCCATCATTCTCCCAGAACCATCTAAACCACAGTCGGTCAAGGTTTCACTCATAAAGGCATTAGACATTCCTGATGGAGCTTGGTCCACAAAACGAAAGTCAGGCTCCAAGTCCCTTGGGTACCCAAAACTTACTGAATCAACTTGAAAGTCTTCTGTCTCACAATCTCTATTAACACCTTCTTCATCAGTGACAAGGGCTCCCATAAGTCTTTCAAATAAAGGATATATGATATCAGGTGCTGTTTCAGACATCAGCTGCTCACTAAAAGGCTCACATGCTTCTGCTTCTGTCACAGGGAAAGAATCACATCTCTCGGATTCAGCCAGTGCAAACTCACTAAAATTAGGTGAGAACTTGTTGGATTCCTCCTACAAGAACAACAAAGATATACTAAGTTCTGATACAGGATGAGATTATAACTAAACGGATGATGTGCTTTCGTCACCCCACTAGTATATTTCAGCAGGCAACTAAATTAACGAGAAGTGTGTGTATGCAACAGGAAGGTTCATGGTGTGATCCATCCAACAACTCACCAGCTCTGGCCTACTATGTTGTCAATACAAAAAGAATAAAGATGTAGTTATATGCTAACACCATACATATGCAGTTATGCACCCTTTCTTTCTCATACCTTAAAAAAGGACCAAATAATTTCCCCAAAAGCATTCACAGGAAGCTTTAGATAACAATACAAATAACAGATTGTAAATACAAAAGTAGGAACTAAGTATCGTCAGATAGAATTTACAACAGAAAAAAAAAAACAGGGGGGAAATGTAATTTATAACCATTGTAGCAACTTTATTCATTTTTTTGAGAATGCAATAGCTTAAGCATGCTAAACGTCCAAAAACCAAAAAGAAAGGCAAATTCAGAGGATCTGGATCAATATTTTACTTGTATTATTTTCTTCACATGTTGCAAAATCTATCAGCCATAATCATCAGAAACGTATATTACTTCAAATTAACCTTGCGATGATCCAATACTCAATATGACCATTGAAGTGTAGAATTAAAATAAATGAATAGTTGCTAAATGAAGATACTGATTATCTGTTCATAGATAATTAAATTGCAAGAACATATAATTCTAGAAACAATGGGAACTTCATCGACTTAGAGATGATAATTGAAATTCTTATCATCAAATAGTAATTTTAGTACCAGCTCTGACTTCAGAAACGCTGTATCTGCTTCCGAAATAAACCGAAAAGCAGGCTCCATATGCCTCCAGTAAGAATTTGGGAAAGCTGCAGCATTAAGCAAAGTTAGTCAACATCATCAAATTATAGCTGAATCTACTTACGAGTAATTTATCTTGGAATCAAATAATTACATGAACTAGCAACAGCTTTAGCAGCAGCTAACAGCTCTTCTTGTCCATCACCCAATCCTGTAATTCAAAGCTAAAGTATCAGATAAAACCAAAGAAGGAAGACCCGCAGTATACAGTAAACTCAATATGCAAGTGTCATGTAAAAGACGATACCAAGAAAGTCAGCAGTTGGATGAACTGCCAAATTCTTATGTCGCATATAAGCCTTGCGGTCAGATAGTTTCCGGGTAGGAGGACGGCCAACTTTGCTGCAAATAGCACGGAACAGAATGTAAAAGAGGGGAGAAGATAATATAGAAAGTACTGAAACCAGACTTTAACATTACAGTCCCAATTTGGAAGATATAAAGGAAACACAAACAAGTAAAACATATGTCATACACACCTGTCACCCTTATTCAAACTCTTTTTTGAGGTTCTCAACTGTTTTGCTGTTCTAACATTTCCAAACTTGTCAACTTTTGACATCAGCGACCTTGAGGAGGATGCCAAATTCCTATTCGTCCTCCCTTGCCTATGTATACCATCATGAAGCTCAGCTCTACTGACCACCTTATTTTCCTTGGCAGGGGTGCAAAAGTTGAGGCCTTTTCAGCGCTTTCACCACTATCATTCTTTTTATCAAAATGCTTCTTCGCCTTTGGTCTCTTTACAGCAATCCCAGACTCCTCACTATCTGATAGTGCAGCCAATGTGGAAGGGTCACCTTTCAACTTAGTTTGCCGAGGGGAACCGCTAGAAAGATGTCTTGGAAACATCAAATCATTATCATTTCGGTTTTCAGAATTAGTATCAAACGTAGGGGAATCACCATTAGTCGGAACCATAGAAGAAAAATTTGTCCTTCTTGCAGTACGAGAAATCTTCTGAGGCCTCTGACCAGCCCAGTGCGCCACGGGAGGAGAGATGATCGTGCAGAGAATGTGCGCTTTTGATTACTAGCCCCAGAAGAAGCAGATGGCCTATTTATACACTGAGAGACCTCCCAATCATTAGTATTAGTCAAACGCTGGGCAATTGGTGATGACTTGAGAAAGGCTGCACTGTTTGAGCGCGGACCTCGAGCTGCAGGGACCAATCTAATGCTTGATGTTGGACTAGCTGAATTACAGTCTTCCCTCGAACTGACTCTAGATTTGACATTAGAAGAAGGAAAAATATCAATAAATGATTACAGCCCAAAAAGATAGGGAAAGGAGGAGAAATATTAAAATGCAGCAGAAACTTCTGGAAAATCTATAATGGCAATCTGCCAGTCCATGAGTTCAATGTAGATAAAACTAACAGAGACTTCCTTGCTTACTTATTTACAGGTTTAAGCTTCACTCTCTCTTTATCTAAGGAATTGGGGCGGTCTCTGTTCTGTGTCAGTAGATCTGTGCTGTCTTGGTCAGTCTTGGCTGCAGAACGCACGCTGGAGCTAGAATGATAGAATGCACCATCAAGCTTGCCTTGACCAACAGCCCCCATACCTGTTACCATCCTACATAAGACAAATAATGATAAACAACATGTCTGTTATCCTACTTATCAATACTAATTATTTATTTTACCAAATGTATCCTACATATTGATATTACTGGTCGAACACAGTTTTGAACGACTCCTTCGACATTGGATTACTACTTTATTGGTCTTAATAGAATTGCATTTTATTTGAAAGTTATTCAATTTGACACGTTTTTTCTCATTTGAGTTTTTAAAACTAATATAAAAACATATCTGACTTATTTTTATTTACAGACTTAGATTTATTATAAACTTTGAATGGTTGATAATTGTTACACTTATCATGGCACTCCTAACACTAACCCAAAACAATGAAAGAAGGTATGTTACAGTATAAAACCACAAATAGTCTCTTTTAAGATAAGCCGGAATTTAGATGACAAAACATGAGATTTTAAGGGTAAACTTTCACCACTGAGTACCACTCTTCGATGCCTATGGGCACTATTCAGATATAAATATGTTTCAACATATAATCAAATAAACACTACACATTAAAATCTTAATTTTAGAGTTTAAATCAAGTCTTTGGTAAATTTTCAAACATCATTATTAAAACATATTTTACATAAAAAGTTGGTTAATTAGTCTAAAAATGGATTCTTATTGCTCATTTCTTATTTTGGAGTTTTTCAACAATATATTTTAGCAAATCAACTTCTTGGTACATATACACTTATGTTTTGATATTAACTTGCTTAATACAAGGTTCTTCAAATTACGCACAACGAAATGAAGAAACTTTGGTGAAAGAGTTAGAATAGAGGGTAAATACGCGATCTGACTAGCCAGTTCGTGCAATAAAAAAATGACCATTTTTCCTTTATTAATTTGATTAATAAAAACATTCAATATGCATCCCTTAATAATAATAAATAGTGAAATTGCCCAAAATCAATTATTTACTACCCAACAATATTTTTTTCCATCTACTGTAAATAATATAACGTTTTGGACTAGATCTAAACTGAAACTGACTAAAATAAGAAACAAATAAGCTAACAAAGTGTACGAAAAATTCACAAAAATGAGCGCAGCCGCTGGGTAGGAACGGGACAAAGCTTGCCTAGTGCAGGCGCTGTCCCCGGGTCAGGTCCTTGATGACCGTCATCCGGTTCCCAAACCAAGTGGCGGTCGCCCACTTTTTATTAGTATTTTTCAAAGAGTATTTTAGCTTATTTATTTCAAATTTCAATCCGATTCAACATAAATTTCAAAACAGCAAATTAGTTACAAAAGATAAAAAAAATACTTGGATCAGTAGTATGCAGCGGGTGTTTAATAGAAAAGTTTATAATTATAAAATACAGGAGAGCTTGACAAATGTCATACGAATACAATTATCATATTTGAAAAGATGATACAAGAGCTGGACAAAATTAATATTGTCGACATAAAATCTTATCATATTTTGACGATACCATATGTTATTATTTCATAAGAAGGGCAAAATTAGAAAACATTGATAAAAACCGACTGTATATACTAGATAACTGACTGCAGGAATAACTTTCAGTCAAATATATATCATAAGCAGCCCCGTGCACATTGGTGTCCCCGCAAGGCGATAGTTCAGGGAAAGGCCCCACCATATGGATGTAACGCGGAAAGCCTTCCCATGCCATTTGGGCAAGAACCCGCTCCGGAACTTGAATCCCCTAACCTCTTGGTCACGCACAACACTTTAACCGGTGCACCAGGGCTTCGATTCATGCATTATAATTATTTATTTTAAAAAATTACTATCCTAGATTATAAAATTAGTTAATTTGTTAGGAACTAGTGTACTTTTACTATACATTTTCATTTAGAACACAATAAGTACAACGTATACAAAAACAGCAATTTTTCAGCAGTACACTGCAATAGCACACAACCAACAGCAAATTGACAACAGCACATGAGCAAAAATACACCATAAGTACAACTCAAACAGAGCCACTAATTCATACAAAGTAGATGTGATCATACTCCTAAACCATCTGCATATAACATCAAGCACAAATACCAGAGAAACATTCACTAGGGCTCAAGCAGAATACCTGGAAGCATCAGATTCATTAATCCTTGACCGAGAATCACTAACTAGTCTATGTTTCACTCCTTGCTTCAGCTCCCGGTTCCCATTAACATTCTTGACAAATGACTTGCTAGGAGAGGCATCTGGTTTGATCCCAGAACGTTTCTTCTTCATTTTTGGATTTTGCCAACCATGAACACCAATGGGCCCATGATCATCACCCAAAATTGCACCACTTTTTCCAACTCGAACTGCATCCTTACTAAAATCCACATTAGCGGATGGTCGGGCCAGGGTATTAGCCTGTAATGCGACATTAATAAGTCAAATAACTACAAATCTCTAAAGAGCATCGGAAAGCACAAACAGAGGACTTAAAAAATAATTATTTGATCACACTGTATGGAAGAACCCAGACAGAGAGCCATGAAGGCACATAAGCAAGATTAATCATTGATTTGACAGCAATAAATCTCACAAACATGCCTGTCATCAAACATTTTGATACCAAAATGGGTCAAACCAAAAGAAAACATGTAAAACAAAGTTCCCCAGGGAGTAAAACATGGCCTGAGAAATGGTTCAACACATCAATCCAACCCATTGTAGCTGGTAGGACTGAGTTTATTAACCCATTTCAAAAATATTTTAGCTTAGGGTTGAGGCAAGTCTAACTCTGTCTACTATAATTGTTTTTTGCTCAGGCAATATTAATTATTGTTGGTTCAATGCTATTAGTTGGTGAAAGGTTTTTATTTGCATATGAAGTTCAAATAGATCATGTTAATGCAACTTGTTACATAGCCTGATGGTCTATATTTGCATTTGAACTAGTTAAACTATCCAAAAGAAGCACTTGGCTATGTCGAGATCTTTGTATTAACGAATTCGGTGGGAGAACAAATTATCCTGCATGTATTATTCTTTCTATTTATCATTCTTGTTCGTTTACTTTTTGTAAGGATTATTAAGGGCATGATGGGAAAATTTAAAAGTTGGTGGTGAATGTAAAACAAGTTACATCTAGAACAATATATTTTAGCTTAGCTATTCTCCTGGTCAGCTGAAGCTGGTTGCTGAAAACTGAAGTATGAAGAAGATAGGGGGCACAAGTATGCTAAGGAAAAGGTAATAAACAGATGAGATACTTGTTGTATGTGATATATATCGAGAAAAACTTAGTGGGTAGCTGAAGTAAAATTTTAGGGTTTATTTTGAAACAAAAGGAGCATTTAGTTGTGACCAGTGTTAAAAGTTGTTCAGAGTTAAACAAGCCACGGCTGGGTTGGGTCAAAGTTGATATCTAAATTCGTGTGGTCAAATTGGATGGGTCAAGGATAAAATTTCAATAACATAATTAAATTTGTTAAGTTAGGATTGACCTTTTACAAAAGAGTGGGGTTGGGTTCCCAACCAGCCCACCCATTTTGCCAGCTCCACAAAGAAACCACTTGAAAATGAGAAAGATCGCTCTCGCTCATTGAAGAATATTATCAAATAGTACTACTGAAATATTAAACAGATTTTCTAGAGCACGAGATGTTAGAACAGTACAATGTCAGTCTTCTCTAAAACTGTAATTAGAATTACTTCTCTACCCCAGTTATTAGATTACTTGCTGTGTAATCTTTATGACCCTTGCTAAACGGTCACATCTCTGGGAGCTTATATGTTCATGTGCGCTCCCCAATATTCGATTACGTCATTCATACTAATGATAAGACATCTTCTTTTTCTCTATGTTGAATACACACCTAGGGCATTCAACAGGTGGTCTACAAAAACGTTAGACTGATGATAACAATGCTCAGCAGCAAGACAGTAAGCATCCCCAGTGACAGCTCTTGGTGCTGGAGAAATTTGTTTAATCTATGACAGCATGTCATCAGATGCCTCTAAAATGACAACATGCTTGTTTGGCCTGTACTGGGGAACAGATCTCTATGAAGAAATGTTAATATAAGATTCATGTGACTGCCCCAAAAGTTGAGTAAAGTGATATGGAGCAAAGCGAACATCACAGATACTCTTTTATCTCTTGGCTGGCTGTAAATGGTAGGTTGGTCTCTAGAGATAGAATGTAAATATGGTGAGTGACTACGGAGGAAGTGCGTTCTTGGCCAGAAAGATAGGAAATCGGCGAAGCATGTATTAATTAGGTCCAGTTTTACTTTTGAATATCTGGAATGCAGTCTGGCATCATTTGGTGGGATTAGGATGCCTAGAGATTGTACTGGGCTTGTAAGATGGGTTAGCAATATATGGAGGAAAAAGAGAAATGCTCACAGAATTTTTTCTTTTGTATTCACTTCTCTCATCTATTTTGTCTGGAGAGAAAGAAACAGTAGACAGAAAGGTCTTTTGTACAGCACAAAACCTATGCAAATCTTGTAATTAGAAAGGTTGCACTTAGCAGCCAATAGTTTGTAAAGTCATGGAGTTTCTCCTTTAGTTTAATATAACACTAATTATAAAATTACAAGATACTCCCTCCGTTCAAGAATATAAGTCATTTTAGAAATCTGCACACTTATTAAGAAAAATAAAAAAATGACGCATGTACCCCTACTTTTTATCTTTCTATCTGAATAATATTTACTTTTGCATAAACTACAAGGGTCAAACATGGAAAATCATATGTCAAAAAGCTAAAACGACTTATATATTAAAACAAAATTTGAATGCTAAAACGTCCTATATTTCTGAACGGGAGTAGTAAATAGCTTCTTAGAGCTATTGCCGGCGTAAGTACGCAACTATTGATTGATCGGTTAGAGTACACATACAGAACAGTAAGAAATGATGCCAAAAACAAAGATGCTACCTTTAGTTATTTTTTTATAGTACTAGAGATGCTCCTCAATAATAACTTGACTTAAATTTATGTACATGTGTGGTTTGTTGCCGGTGAAGTCCTATCATATACAATTGTACATATACTACTCAATATATATATCACTAATTATGTGGCATAAAATATATATATATGCATTTGCATAAAATACATGCGTCAATACTGTATCTAATTCTCATATTACAATAGCACACATGTAGAATTGGTAACATATATGCCTATATGATCATAACCCTACATAATTACTTGTAAATGATTGCATATATGTATGTTAATTATTTCAGAAGTATAAAAAGAATTCAAGAAGAAAACGAGAAAGAAGATTAGCTCAAGTGGTCCATGATCTTTCAAAGTTATGTAACTTCATGGATTCAGCTTATTCACCCAATTCTTTTACAATTGTTACAATTAAAAGAACCTGTCAAGTTGCAGCTAACCAGTTAAAGTTATAAAGAACTATATGTAGCCAAATCAAGGGTGAAGAGCATATCAGTCACCTGAACCAATAATTGGTAACCTATTTTCAAATTGGTTGTGCAGATTATCAATGATTTTGATTTTGCTGCAAACTATGTTGATGTCCCTACTATTGGGAAAGCATCGAGTACTTCTCACAATGTGTAATTCTCTTTAATCAAGCATAACCTGAGATACGATTAATAGCTTGTCTTACATAGAGCATACTAACCCTGGCATCCAGCAAAGAAGTTCTGGTACGCTTGTTCATAATAGTGGTTGCCCTATCTTCAGACCTCAGCTGCTCAACCTCCAGAGCATTAGGTGATAAATGACTCACGATCCCACCCTTAGATATATTTGCCCCTAATCCAGACCGATTTACTGGGAAAAGGTGGTTGCTCGATCTCCCGAAATAATGTCAGAACGAGATCTCTTCTTAGATGGTATGGTAGGGAAAAACTTGTTAAACACAGATAACGCTTCAGTGAATATTTTGCGCCGCTCCCTGTTGAAATAGTTAACCTAAAGTTATATGACTGTAAGATATTTTCAAGATGAACAAAACTGAAGGAAAAGGAGGTACCTGGCCCTAGCAGCACAAGCACGCAGACCAGCCTTAGTTCTTTTCAAGTCTTCAGGATACAGTGAAGATATCAACTTTCCTTTACTGGATATAGGTGGGGGATTATCAAGTGGAGTTCCAAGAGAAACACTTATAACCTTCTTAAGTTCACTGTGCCTGTGAAACTTAGGGTCCACGACCAAAGACTTGGGATCAATACGCAAGCACTGGAAGTAATTCTCTACATCTCCTTGTGTTACACCTGAGTTGCTCCTAGGGGTGCTTGGAACAGACGAGGGAATTGGACTTTCCATGCTCACATGGAAGCCTCCAGATCTAGCCAACAATGTTCCAGAATTAGGCCCACGTGGACCACAGGAGTACACTTGTCTATCTGAGCTGCTCAAGAGATCAAACTTACTGGAAGCCGCCATATTATCGAGCCATATATAACTGTGCCATGGATAACAGTAAAATCAGAGGACATGACAGTATCGAACTGCTACACCACATCAAATGCAACGGCAAACAGCTACCCACGGTAGCAGAACATCTGCAAGAGCAAGTTAATCCAAAGATGGAAAACAAGGAGTCAGCTACAAATTTCTTTTTTTTTTGCTGAAAAACAAATGCTGAAAATATAAGCTCTTACACCAATAAATGATGTTCCAGGGCAAATAACCCAATACTCAATAAAAATGGCAATCAAAATTTGAAAGACCACATTCACACCGTTCAAGTTACCCTAAATCATAAATTTTGTATGGGTCTGCTCTAGTCAAATTTTCCAAAGATGCATCCAGTTTACAGATAACTATTTTAGTTACGTCTAAGCATAGCAGAGATGGACAAGGATAGTCACTGCCAGCTAAAAGGATGCATTCTAATTGATAAGCTCTGAATGAAGGGGTGATCAGGACACAAGGATCTAATATAAAGGAACAATCAATGTCGGACTCATGGACATTCTGATATCTTGGTCATGACAGAAAAGATGATAAACTTGAGAATGAGTTAGTACAATAAAAAAATACATATGCTGCAAATATTTAACTATTAAGATCTTGTCAAATTGCCTGGGGTTGATTTGCTGCATCAGGTGCCTTCATTGAGAGGCTAACATCCACTCACAAAAGAAAAAATTTTGGAAAGAAAAAAAAGCAACTGAGTTGGGGTAGCCAAGGGAAAGGCATCATGACAACAAGGTGAACTAGCCTAAACCCAGAACCGATAAGAATAGGCAGTGACATTGGCTTTCGAGAGGAGATTTCAATGTATCCAAAACTAAAAAAAAACAACAAGAGTAGGCCCCATACTATTTAGGACAGCCTTTTCGAGGTGGCTCTTGCGTACTCTTCAAAAACATATTCCACACACATAACAGCAATAAAAACAGCTGACACAGGCAGGGAAGCACAGGGGGTTCTCCAGCCTAGCATACTAGTCTATCTATAAGGTGGCAGAACCTCTTGAGACCTTCAATACAGCCAAGTATACTCTTTGAATCTTTTTAGCATTTGAAATGGGGCTCCACTGGAAACCTAACGTTCTTTAGGCCAACTCCAAACAAAATTCACTCTATGCGGTTTTATTCCGTTTAGTGTAACCCTTAATATGTAGCTCTCATTCAAGTTGCTCCTTGGGAGCTGCTTCCACGAGCAATGGTTTCCAATGAATACACCAAATGCTACAACCCAGGCCTAAAAGACTAGGTCATTAAGTGTAAGCATCTCATAAGCTCCGAAGTACTACTCTTAAAGATCTCGGGTGCTGTCATGAGCAATTGCTACAGTTTGCATACACCAATGGCGACGCTGACTAGAAAGAGTATATCATTATTTCTAGTCATCCAGATCAATATATGATTCAATATATGATTGGAAGCTCAAACGATCCAACTCCGGCCTTATAGTGTTACAAGCTTGATAGAGACCTTCACGTCACATTTACACAAATCATGACACCAATATCTACAGACTTGTTCACTTAGATAGTGTCAGGGTAAAAGTGTAAGCAGGTCATAGTAGCTTATATGTCTGACATATAGAGATAGAATAAGCTATATCGATAAGCTTATTTGAAAAATAACTGAGCGAGCTGCTCTACATTACAAAGAACAAACACCACTTCTGAAGAAGAGATGCTCAGCTTAGTAAGTAGCAGCCACAGAGAGAAATGCACAGACTACAAGCATATGTATGGATCACCATCGAAAAGGCTGATAATGATACGAAGTAGCGAAAAAAGGTACATTTTAAAAGAAATTAAAGTTCACATATTCTTGCAGTGTATCATGATTATTGCATTCCCGCCTCACGAATTATTACTTTTCTATAAGCATCGCGGTAAATAATCATCTCCCTAGCTCTCTTTTCTTCGTGATCTCTCAACCGCAAATCCACAGAATACATGAAAAATGGAGCTACTTTACCTGAGATAAACAAACAATAGACAGCTCAGCTATTCGCTAGATGTGGTCTGCTCAGCTCAGCTACACACCCCGAAACAACTTCATCCGCACAGCCTCGAGGCCCCTTAGCCAATTAGAGCCTTCCAGAAATTTCCACTCTTTGATCAAAACATTCAATAGTAGCTGAACCAGATTCTCAAAGCGTTCCAGCTCAATTTGTAATCCCCGAAACCTTAAGAACTCCTCCACCTCCAAATTTGTCACAATATCATGAATTCTGACATCCGATTCCAGCACACGGCAAACCGTAAACTTCCAATAATTAAGAACGAAGAAAACTTCTACCAAACCTTGAGAGATCGTGGTTTCTTGAGGTTGGAGCTCCCCTTATCACAAATCTTCAAACTCCCGAATCACGATCACAGCTGATTGTCTTTGCTCCAGAGAAGAAAAATTCGGAATCAATTCCAATATATCTTCGTACGTCACCCGGGCTTCTCACAACCTCTGTTTTAATCTGTCTGTACCTGTCTATGTTTTGCGGCGGCCGTCGTTGGTCTTCGTCGGCGTCAGCTCTGGTCGCGCGATTTACCCGTGTCTCGGTGTCTGGTTTTCGAGCTCCTTTTCGGAAAGTCTGAGGAGAGAGACAGGGACAGACAAACAGACGGCAAGAGAGATTAAGGATTGGGCCTGTCTGTGGAATTGGACATGAAATTTTATGGTTTGGGTTTAAGTTTTGAGCCTAGCTGGCAAGCCCGTTCCAGAAGGTCGTGTTGTTTATAAAGTGACGATTGGGCTTACTTCTGTGTTTTGCCGAGTTGTATCAAGGCGTACAAGAGGAACGGTCAAATTTTGCTCCCATGCATTCGTACGCATTACCATTTTTTTACCAAGATCTATCTACGCCTGCAATATTTAATAGGAAAATATAATGGCTACATTTGTTGTAAGGCTGCGTTTGCAACTTTTTGAAGAATTGTCTCACTTTTTATCATCTTACTTTATTATGGTAGTTGGTCTATGTTAGAGATGAGGTGTGAGTTAATAAAATAAAACTCACACCAAAGAATTATATAGCTAGTAAGTAGTTCATATAGTCTATGAATTACTCCACCTAGTATCAATTGGTTAGAGGATGGAACATTATAGGTGTTGGGCCTTACTAATCTGTGTTGGGTAAGAAAATGTGCTTTGCCTCCTCGCCTAAAGCTTTTCTCTTGGGAACTTCTTAATGGTTTTATCCCATGCGGGATAGTTTTGCAGGCACAGTTTGAGCAACACACAAATGTTGCATGTTTTTTTTAAGGTCCTGATAGTTTGGTGCATATTTTTGTACATTGTTTAGAGGTGCAAAGACTTTAAAATGATTGTGATTGTGTGCCTCCTTTAACTTTCAAAAATGATCCAGTTTTTCTGGATTGGATGGTGGATTGTTTTTTTATATCCTCTACTCAAATTATTGAGTCATTGGTTTTGAACTTATGGTGTACATGGTTTGCAAGGTGCCAAGTGCAGCATAGACAGGTGGCCTCAATTCAATGGGGGTTGGAACATGCACGAAACTTCCTTTCTACAATGTTGGTTCAAATGGATATTAGCAACATGTCATCAGAAGATGAGGATGCAGAAGTTTTGCCGCAAGATTTGCAAGTAATCAAAGTTGATGCAAGTGTAGGAAGTAATCAAGGAGTAGGGGTGGGGATGGTGGCATTGGGAATGGATGGGGAGGTGAAGTCTACGGCAATGCAAAGATTGTATGGGAGCTGTGAACCGATAGTTGCAGATATGATGGTTGTACGATTTGGTTTAAGGGCTTGTTTTGAAAAGGGTTATGGAGCTGTAGTAGTAGTAGTAGTAGTAGTATCGGATAGTTTGGAGGTTGTGAACATTGTGAAGGGTGTGGGTAAAAGAAGTAATGATCTTAAGGTACTTTTGGAGGATACTTTAGCTGCAAAATTTCAATGTTTTAGATGTAGATATGTATCTAGGGATAATAATGTAGCTGCCCATGTTTTGGCTAATATGACAAGAAGTGTTGATGAAAGTTGTAATGTTAAATGGGATACTAATGTACCAAGTTGGATCTGTGATCTTTGTTAATGAAAGTTTGTTTATTCTCAAGAAATATGACGGTATATTTAAGAAGACATTATAAAATGATAATTACTTGTAATTAAGAGATCATACATTGGAGATGTCTACATTGTTATTTTTAGAATTTAGAAATCAACTTTCATGAGAGAGACTAATGATAATAGGTTAGAATTCACTTTCATTAGAGAAAGACTAATTTGAATTCCGAATGGGGACGTGGAAATCTCTTAAAATAACAACATTAACAATTTAAGTATATAAAAACTATAAAGTAGAAAACATAGTAAAAAAATTTGAAACTAATAGTGCTTGACAAATAGCAAAATAATTATTAAAAATATTGGCATCGTGAGCAACTTTTTAAATAACAACATAAACAAGCAATCGTTGGAAAGCTAACGAACAAGTGAGTCGGGGTTTGTTGGATTTTTCTAAATAACAACATAAACAAGGAATCGATGTTGGATTTCGTTGTTGTTTGATAGCATAATTAATGATTCAAGATCGATGAGGTCGGCAGATTTTACAAAATAACATCAACGTTTAAGTTGACGACGTACGTACGTAAGTAGTATATACCTCTGATTGATTTAGGAGGGATATTAATGGTGTAACGCGATGACTGTAGTCTGTAGGTTGGAAAATTGATTGAAAGTCAAAATAGTTTTGGACGGAGGTCAAAATGGGCCCTCTTTTGTGTACTTTCATTGTACTGGTGTTTTTAAGTTGAGAATGTGAACGCGATGGTGTAAACAGGTTGACTAGAGGGCGGGTGTTTGTTGCTTTTTTGACTGGAGACGGTAGTCTAACCAAACACTTCACAGTGGGGTCCACTCCAGAACGAAGGACATATTCAAACATCGATTCAGAAGGTTCTTTTGTTAATATTATCAATATTATAAGTTAATTTATTTAATCAATTAATTTATTCTCTATATATTATATATTATGTATATTAATTATCATATCAACTATTTTTTCTTTTTATTATTTTCTAATTTTAACTATATCAACTCTCAATTTCGTCCAAGAGAAAGATATGGTATCCTGGGAACCTAGAGAGGTTTCCTGCCTAGAGAGGTTTCTCCAAGTTCAACTTTTGCCCAACTCCTCGTCTTCCACCTGCATGCAACTCCTTAGTTTCCCATCACATCTTTTCATTGCGCTGTCAATGGATTATGCTCACAAATCCACGTTTCCTATCCCTCGCAGTTCCAAGTCCCAATTACCAGCATGCAAATCATTATTAGGCCTACCTCTAGGTTTGCATGGTCGGATTTGTACTCGGTTTAAGCCCTACTTAAGTAACCCTTCTATCACATGTGCTTTCTCATCTACAACTTCTCATCTTCCTACTTGTGCAACCTCCCGTTTTCTCTTATCTCAGTTTGTTTGCCTCTTGTGCTTCTCTTCCACAAATCCCTTTGGTTCCCTAACTCCAGTCATCACCATGGCGACTGCTCCAACATCACCACCAGTTGACGATTTGACTTCCCACTGTGCCCAGTTGACGCTGACTGCTGCTGAGGAAGAGAGTGTTCACGTGGATGATTTGCTAGCTGCACCAACTGAGGCTTTGACGCAATGCTGTTTTCTGGGGAAATTGTTCATGACCGGCATGTCGACCTCAAGACTTTGGAGCGTACTCTCGCCAAAGCTTGGCGATGTGAGTACACGTTACGTGTGCGTCTCCTGGAAGATGGCATCTTTTTGTTTCGGTTGCCTGATGAAGCGTTTGTGGCTTCGATACTCTCCCGGGGCCCTTGGACTCACGATGGTAATCTCCTGTTCTTTCTGAAGTTGATAGGGCTACTGCTCCAAGGGATCATGTTTTTCAGTGGGTTCCTTTTTGGGTTCATGTACATGCTGTGCCGTTTCAATTTATGCATCACTTGTTCGCTAAACGCCTTGGTAATAACATTGGTATCTTTCTGGAGTATGCGGAGTTCGATCGACGTAAGGCTGGCTAATATATGCGGATCAAAGTAAGGTTGGATGTTACCAGGCCATTGCTTCGCTTACTTCTGTCGTTGCGGATGGCAAGACCTACATTCTACCTTTGACATACGAAAAACTGCCTAATCTATGTTTCCTATGCGGTTTTTTCACTCATCTGCTCAAAGATTGCCCATATCGCACAGAGGCTTCATAGGATGAGCTGAACTATGGAGTCTGGTTGAAGGCGGGTACGGCTGGTGCGGCACGGCTCAGTTATGATTCCCGAGGTAAGGGCACTGTTCGTTCTCGTCGTTCCACTCCGCCACCACGACCCGCGGTTGTGCCAGTTGTAGATGTTGAAGAGGTGGCAGAAGTGGAAGCTGCTGTACAAGCTGATGCTGTTGTTCATGTCATGGTCGACATTAATGCAGAGCCGGTGCTTGAAGAGGGGGAAGTGCCACAGTCACCCACGCTATCTGAAGGTCGCAAGCGGAAACTCAGTACAGTTCAGTGCTCCTCTTCAGAGTCAGAACTTAGAGAAGTGTAGTCTATGGAGGAAGTGGTTAAACGAGGAAAGGGGGAAGCTGGTATACCTACTTCACAGGCGATGCTGGGTGCTTCCCAGTATCGCCAAGCATAATGTCGATGGTGGTTGCGAATTGCAGGGGTTTGGGTGCGCCTGCTGCTATTCGCTGGATCAAGGAGGTGATCCGTCGCCAAGCACCTGTTTTGTGTTTTTGACAGAGACAAAGCTGTCAACTTTTGAGCTTAGAAGCTTTGCTAGATCGTTACGTAACTACTGTTGGGTGGGTGGGGATAGTGTAGGTCGAAGTGCTGGGGTGGCGTTTTTTGGTCAAACAAGGTTAATGTGTCTGTACTTAGTATCGCTAGTCGTCATGTGGATGTTGTTATCGGTCCTTAGGGGGGGTTTCAATGGCGATTTACCGGCATGTATGGATGGTCTGAACAATGTCTTAAATGGAAAACCTGGGACTTGCTTCGGTATCTAAGTGTGCAGTGGGATGGTCCATGGATGTTAGGCGGAGACTTTAATGAGGTTTTATATTCGCATGAACATCAGGGCAAAGGAACACGTTCACATTCTAATATGACTGCTTTTCGGCATTGTTTATTAGATTGTCATCTCCAGGATTTGGGATATAAAGGATCTAAGTTTACTTTCACCAACAGAAGCAGGGATAACCGTCCTGCTTATAGCCGGTTGGATCGGTTTCTCTGTAATGACTCCTGGTTGTCTGCTTTTCCTTTAGCCACAAACTTTCATCTCGCATGGGGTCACTCAGACCATAAACCAATTAAATTAGTACTCAGTCCACCACCCCATCGGGGTGCAAGCCTTTTAGATTCGAGAATTGCTGGGCTAATCATCCAAAGTGCAAGCAGTTAGTACAATCAGTATGGCATTCCACATCTTTGGACTACTGTCACAAGGTTGCGGTGTGTGGTCAGCAGCTTAGGACATGGGGACGGCGTCAGATATGGGTGGAGAAACGTCTACTACAACAAACAGAACAGGAAATAGAAAGACTTGCATCAGTTGGATCAGGCACCACTGATATAGCTCGCTGGAATGAGCTCAACCTTATACATGATTCCCTTTGTTGAAGGAGGAGGAAATAAGGCTGCAGCAGGAATCTAGACAGCAGTGGGTATGTGCAGGTGATCGAAACTCGGCCTTCTTTTTTGGTCGATATCGGATGCGCAGCAGACAAAATTATATTGCATCAATGTCTTCAGAAACACAGCCAATGCAGTTGACATGGGTAGGAATCGAACAGGTGGCACGCCAGTTTTTTCAGGAATTGTTCACTACTACTCGGCCACCTCCCGATCCTCACATACAGGCTTGTATTGCTAATCGCATTTCTGTGGATCATCATCACGCCATGGGTCAGGCCTACACCCGGGAAGAGGTGGTATCAGCTTATAATCAGATGCATCCAGGGAAGGCACCAGGGCCAGATGGTATAAATGGTACATTCCTGCGCACGTTTTGGACGACGGTCGGTGATGATTTTATCCATACTTGTCTGAGCTTCCTCAATGGGGGCACGTTGCCTCCAACGGTGAATGATACACATATTGTTCTCATACCGAAAACAGCGGAGGCTACATCGATTACCCACTACCGGCCCATTTCTCTGTGTAATACTGTATATCGGGTCATTGCCAAAGTTTTAGTTAATGCATTACCGATGCCCTCCCTACTGTTATTTCATATAATCAGGTGCTTTTGTTCGAAATAGGCTCATCACGGATCAGGTTTTATTGTCTCATGAAATCTTACACACCATGCGTCGTTCCAAGGCCAAAACAAAGGGTTATTTCGCTTACAAGGTCGATATGTCTAAGGCTTTTGATCGATTAGAATGGAGTTTCATCATGGATGTCCTAACCAGCATGGGGTTTCACTCTAATTGGATTGCTCTGGTTCGTCAATGTATTACGACTGTTCGATCAGCGGTTGTGATTAATGGGTATCCAGGACAGTTTTTCCACCCATCCAGGGGTCTTCGTCAAGGGGATCCACTGTCTCCCATTTTGTTCATCCTTTGTATGGAGGCGCTGACTTCAACTCTTACGCTGGCAACAGACATTGGGTATTACCGGCCTTTTACACTTCCAGGTCTGGATACTCCGATTTCCAACCTCTTGTTTGCTGTGATGACATTGTTCTTTTCGGGGATGCCACTGTATCAAATGTTGCTGCTTTAATGGAGGTTTTGGAGGATTTTAAAACTGCCTCTAGTCAATGCATTAATGCACACAAGTCTGCGGTGATGTTTTCTTCGGGTTTGCACTCGCACCTTCAGGCAGCCATCGCTGCCCAGTTGCAGGCGCACCTTACCCAGGATCTTGGGATCTATCTTGGCTTTCCTAGTACAATTGGCAAGAGCAAGTGCTCCGTTTTCAGTTATATTAAGGATCGGGTTGCTAAGCGGATCCAGAGTTGGTCACACACAACATCTCAGGCGGGGAGAACATTGTTGGTACAAGCGGTCTTACAAGCCATTCCCACGTATGCTATGTCCATCATTCAGCTTCCCTCCACTCTCTTAAAACAAATTCAACGGATGATTAATTCATTTGGTGGGGCGGAACAAAGACCTCGCGTGTTATCCATTGGACTAAGTGGTCGTCCATGTGTAAGCATCGTCGGGACGGAGGTATGGGTTTCCGGGATCTCCGCTGTTTTAATCAGGCTCTGTTAGCAAAGCAGTTATGGCGTATTCTTACCGAACCAACCACTCTTTTATCTCGGTTCTATTACGCAAAATATTTGCGGAATACTCCTTGGCAAGAGATTGAAATTGACTCCACGTCTAGTCCTGTTTGGCGAGCGCTTCTTTCTGTTCGTCCATTACTGCTTTTTGGAGCACGAAGAGCAATTGTCACTGTAACTAGCACAAGGATCACAGACAGATGGCTTCATTCAAAGCCAGGAGGCAAGCTTTTTCTTTGGCGCATTCCCCCTATGGTTCAACGCCTCGCTTCTGTTGCTACTCTTATCACCGTTGATGGTCAATGGAATACAGATCTCTTACAAGCCTGGTGTGATGCCTCTGATATTCCACATGTTTTGAATACGCCAATTGGTTCAACTCGCACTGTGTTATCACCCTCTGATTATTGGTATTGGGGACTCACAAAGACTGGTGATTACTCTGTTTCCTCGGCGTATTATGCGGCTCTATCCATCAAGCAAGCTCAGCTCCCATCTTCCTCCACTTTCGCACCAGCAGATAAGGTCTACCGTGTCTTATGGAGTCTTCCTGTCCCGCCTCGTGTCAAGCTCTTTGCATGGAATTTATCACGTCAAAGATTCCTTGCAAGGCTACTATACAAGATCGTATTCGCACTCCCATGGACACCACTTGTATTTTGTGCAACGTGCCAGAAACTATGTTTCATGCATTCTATGCGTGCCCTGAGGTATGCCCTTTCTGGTCCAGATTTGGGTTTCGCCTGCCTTCTTCTATATCGACTGATCAGGGACTGCAACATTGGTTATTTCAATATATTTTGCATAGTTCCAGGACAGCAGTGGAGAAATGTGTATGTTTTCTTTGGCAACTTTGGTTTGCACGGTGCCAGGTTTCGCATGGTCGGGTCCACCGTTTTGAGCATGGATGGTCACAAGCAGTGTCCTTCCTCCACCACTCTTTTTCTACTGACCTAGCCAGCTCTCTCACGCTACAACAGCATCGCTCGGATCATCCTATGTGGCCAGAGTTCTTTACGGACGCTAGTTTAGATTCCAGTGGCCATGTGGGTGTTGCTTGGGTGGGGTGGCAAAACACCCAGCTGCTCTCTGCGGGTGGTCGAAGTTTTAGAGGCACTCCTAGTATTCCAGATGCGGAAGCCATAGCTATTGAGGACATGTTACATGCGGCTAGGGTTTTACGGGTTCGTAGTTTGCGGGTCTTCTCTGATTGTCGGTCGGTTATTCAGTATTTGCAAACCGGCACAGTCTCAGCGCTTCTACCTTCAACAACAACTATTTTGAATCGGGTTTTGGCAGCGATAGGTGTTTTCAATGATGTGTATGGTTCCATATTCCTAGGGTGGAAAATCTCTCAGCGCATACTTTAGCTAACCATGCCCGAAGTACATGTTTATCGGGTTCATGGACACCGGACAACATTCCGGAACTTGTACGCAACTTAATCATATAAATATATCTTCTGTTTTCAAAAAAAAAACTCTCAATTTCACTTAAAAAAATGGGGGCATAGAAAAGGAAGGGGATGATGGATAGATCATGCTGGCTCGCTGGCTGGTTACTATAGTACTAGTCTACTACTCTACTTCCTCCGTCCTGAATTGACCGTCCTGTTTACTATTTGGGTATGTCGTTTGACTTCAATTTTTAACATATAAGATAAATTAATTTTGAAAATTTAAGTTTTGTTAAACTATATAATATAAAATTTAGTTTTATAAAATTATTTATCCTATATGCTTAATATTAAAGTAGAAAAACGTGTCATAAAGTAAACAGGACGGTCAATTCAGGATGGAGGGAGTATTAGAGATCACGATAATGATGAGGTTGATCTGACGTGTTCATCTGTTTATTTTGACTAGTATCTATCTATGGTCTCTATCTATCTATTACTTCAATCAATCAATAATAATGCCGCACGTATTTTCCTTCCAAAGTGTCTATCCATGTGAGCCTGCCGCTATAATGATTTCACGATTAAACAATAGGTACGTCTACTACAAAGTGCAAACTACTACCTACCTGTGCTGTGTACGAGTAAAGAAATGAACATGACTTCGATGATGAGAACATCACCTATTCTCAGAAAACGGCCTACGCGCTTTCCCCCTATAGCTATTTCAACTGCGAAATAAGAATCCATCTGCTAAAGTCAAATCGTCATTTGAATCTTCTGATAAAGCAAACAAAAAGTGAAACACTACGATCGACAACAGACAAGCAATGTCCATCGAAAAGCCAACTGACATCAGTCCTAAACAGGACCTAGAGTGACTGGTATGCTCTTATATACTGTAATCATAGAGCAATGAGTACTCACATTACATTTAACTTTCAACACACATCCATATTCTAATTAATTATACAGTTATCTATACACACATCACATCACATCACATCAGATACATATGACCATCACAGATTTATTATTTATGCATCATCCACTTGGGTGAATTCAAGTGCGTTGGCATCAGGGCCTAGTAAAGATGGCTGGTCTTCCAGATTTACTCAGAGGTAAGCAATACCAGCTCTATCAAGTATGACTCTAAGTTTAGAAACGTCTCTGATCGAGATACAAGTGTGACGGTCTCTCCCTCCATGTTCAGGTCTCCCTGTCAATGGATCTGGATTTGGTAGCTCCATTAGATGGATCATCTCAGACCCTACCCATAGCCATGCACCTCTGTATGGAAGCTTGTCATCAGGTCTAGCCTCGTTTATTTCCAGACCTGATTGGATAAGAAGATGAGAGTTTCTATTTAGCTCTTGTGCGTCAGTGTGTGTTCTTTCTCTTTCTTTCTTTCTTTATTTCACAATAATCAATAAAAAGGAGTCTATAATAGTAAGTGGCCACATTAATAATCAATCAGCCAACATTACCCAATATGTTTTGGTAGAATTCAAGTGATCTTTCGAGGTTTTCACACAGGATTCCAACGTGATGCATCGCAACAACCCCATAGTCTGCATCGTGCACACGTGATTGAAATTAGATCACAGTTTATAAAAAACGTTAAAAACATTATTAATAATCTAGTGAACTTGGAAAAGACAGAGCACCAGCTGTGTAAGGTTTGTAATAAAGGAGCCATCCACTGTAGCAACAATGTGGAACAATTTTTTTTTAAAATGCGTTGAAAAAAAAAAACAAGAGAGACCAAAGACCCACGAAATTAATGATTCCTCAGTAAGAAGCAAGACTGGCACACAGAGACACTAACGGTATATGGAATAAGATTAAAGGTGCTTGACATCCCGATTGGATGAAATAAGCAGCACTACAGCTGCAAAATAGACAGGCTTGAATTTACGCTACAACATTCCTCCCCTATCCACTCTATACCAATAAGCAAAGTCAATCAATCCACACAAATTACCATGTCAAGAGTTCATATGCCTCATGAGCAAACTACCTTGTAGCTGGCCGCCAAATAAGCCAGAACTAAACACCACTAGTCTGCTCTATTTCTTCTATCATCCTCCCTTATAATGTGCGATGTAAGGCATAGCTACATACATGCTTACCGAGCTTTTCACCAGAACTGGTAGATTCATTTTTCTCAATCACGTCTCCTTGAACAGAAGAAGTTGCAACCTTTCGCATCACCAGACGGTTTCTATAGCTTCTACTACTTCCGCATCGTTCATTTGACAGTTGAAGTACTGGTAATGGTTGTGTGCTGATCACCCTAGTCCCATTGCGTACTCCATTAACACGATGCCCAATCTACAATTCCAAGAATTTGTAAACACCAATGGAATTAAACAAAAATATAACCCTAAAACACAGGAAATGTATTCAAAAAATATACTGCCACATGAAAACCTGTAAAGATCTATGTGTATGCCAACCTTAAATTAAGGCTGAAGCAGATGTTTCTATTTCAGAAGGTCAAGAACCAGACAAGATTACATACAATTCAAGCTAGCTTTCCCCAATGTTTTCATCAATTTTCTGCCGTTGCATCACTGATCAGTAATAACATTTGCAGTTTTCAAACTACCGTCTATCCGCAGTTATAATATGGATCGTTCATTAGGTTATTGCCCTAGAGTTGAAATTTACGAGAACGATTTTTTTCAAGCGAACACATACGATCAGCGAGGTAAACAAAAACTACGGATCTTCCAATAGCAAACTACTTTGAACGCAACAAACGCCGATTACAAGGATAAATGGCGAATCGATTTGACTGACTCTTCCTGTTCTGTGCTATCCCGAGCAATTAGCAGTTTCGGACATCCCTATTTATGAAAATCATAGAAATTCATTCGGCAGAAATAGTAAATTGTGACGAAATAACATACCCCGGGTTGTAGCACAAGGGCGGGCGACGATGGGCTCAGAAGAGAAGCCATCGTCGATGACGAATCGGAGCTCACAGAGAGTGGCAGACTTATGGGCTTCTTTCTACTGAGTGAAGCGAGCGATAAATTGTCGACCAGGAGAGCATGGAGACCAAACGTTTGTGTTCAACAAGACAAAATTCTTTCTTTAATTTTCTATATCAAATTAATAATTCCGGGTGATAAGTGGTCGGGAGAGCTTAGCCAGGTAGTGGCAGAGGCAGTGGATGAGGCGGAAGTAAAAGCGCGCGGGGCCCAGAGGCTCAGGGCAGAGATGCAAATGGTCAGGTGATCTCGGAATGGGAGAACAAGAACAACATCCAGTTTCACGAAAAGGAAAAAAATATCGCGATTAGAAATCGCGCGTATAAGGGGTAGTTTGGAGAAAAATATTTTTTAAAAAATATTATAATTTATAAAATATAATTATAAAAATAAAATAAATTATATTATTATTTATTTTTCACGTTCTTCAAAATAATACTATGTATCATGGATATATTTTGATAAATTTGATAACTTTTTTATTTTTTGTATGTACATATTTTTTACAATTAATTGTGAATCTTAAGTTTAAGAAATGTGAATCAAAAGTTGTTAAAAAGTGAATCAAAGAGTTACGTAAAAGTGAATAAGAGATTTAAAAAAAGTGAATCTCATAAACAGAGATTGTTTAACTAAAGTGATTCTGATTGTTTGACTAGTGTGAATCAAAAGTTTTAAAAAAAGTGAATCAGAGTAATAAGAATGAATCTCATTACCATCGATTGTTTAACTAAAATGATTAAGAGGTTTAAGGGCATCACAATAAGGAAAGTGGATTCCACCCACCAAAAAATATTATTATATTCTCTTCTCTCACATTCTCTCTTCATGAGTCACCAAGAACCTTCTCTCTCCACGTTCTTAATTAAGCAACTCTCTCATACTCTCTCTCTCCCACATCACTATTTAATTTTTTCTATTTTAACCTTCACCAATGTAATTGTGTCAAGCAACACCATTGTGGATGCCCTAAGAAATGTGAATCAGAGATTTTTATAAAGTGAATCATGCGTTTAAGAAAAGTGAATAAGAGGTTTAAGAAAAGTGGTTCTCATAAATAGAGATTGTTTTAACTAAAGTGAATAAGAATTTTAAGAAAAGTGAATCAAAGGTTTTTAAAGGTGAATCAAGGGTTTAAGAAAAGTGAATATTTTGTTTAATACTAGTAAAAGTTAATACTACCACAAACTTATGTGAGGGTGGTTTTTAGGGTGTTTGGGGGGTAGGGTAATCTTTTTGGCATTAGTTCTACACTTTATATTATCGCCACTACTCAACAGTTTTTAGGGTTTGTGGTATAAGATTTAGGGTCGTTAGACCCTGAACCCTACACTACAAACCATAAAAACGTCGAATAGCACTCCTAAGGTGGTTTTGAGGGTGTTTGGGGGTAGGTAATCTTTTTGGCATTATTTCTACACCCTATATTGTCGTCATTAACTCGACATTTTTAGGGTTTGTCTTTTAGGGTCGTTAGACCCTAAACCCTGCACTACAAATCCTAAAAATACCTTTGACGTTTTTAGCTATCCTATGGTGGTTTTTTTTTGTGTTTGGGGGGTAGGATAATCTTTTTGGCATTAGTTCCATACTTTATATTGTCGTCACTGACTTGACAGTTTTTAGGGTTTGTGGTTTAGGATTTAGGGTCTTTAGACCTTAAACCGTACACTACCAGTTGTAGACACCAAAAATTCTCACCCCATAAAGCAAATCCCAAAATAACAAATAAAATAAGAGGGGTCGTCGCCTTTCTTTTCAAAACATATTAACATGCGTTCCAAAACGAAACCACCATTTCATGACAAAATTCTAAAAAAAAAAACATTTTTCAAAGCATTTTAGAAAAACACAATTCTTCGAAAATAAATTTCCAGCAACAGTACGGTTTTAAACCCGTCCCTTTTGTTTTATTCACTTATCTTATTATTGCTTATTTGTTCATTTATTAAGTTATCTTTTATTTTCATATTTATTGCTACTTTTTATTATCTTCTAGTATTTACTTCTTATTTTATCATCATTATTTTCAGTATTATTTCTATCATTTTATGTACGATTTACTACTATTTTCGTCGTTCATGTTGGTATATTTCGCCACTTATACCTAATGGTTCGTTTTTTTATTTTTATCACATTCACTGCATTTAATCCACATTACACTGGTGCTATTTTATTATTTCATGTACATGTTATTATGTTATTCCATTTGTTTATATCTCATTATGATTTATACCTTTTTTAGGTATATTTCATAGTTTCATGCCATTAGATTAACTCTCTCATTTTATTGTATACTTTCTTTTTTAAAAAAAAACATTGTAGAGGAGTTATTGAGTTTGGGCTAAAGCTCTTGTATTATTTTTCTCATGTATATATTGAATTCCAACTCAGTGTAACTGGTCAACATACTCTCTAAATAATCCATTGATCTTGGGTTCAATCTTCCATCCCTAGCAAGGCATCAGAGGCGAATGTTTTTTCATTTTTTTTAAGCTTGCTAACTCTTGTTTTATCTCTCGCAAATACGTATTGAATCTTGTCACGGTTCAACCGGTTGAAGTTGTGAAAGGAAGGCTACAGGTCTTGAGTTTGAATCACATGAGAGGTGATGCACGTTTTTTATTTCCGTATGGCTCCGGTTTTGCAACCCAAGCCCTAAATGAAGCCCATATCCAGTCAAAGAAACCCTAAACTTGCTCTTATAAATAGACATACATAGGGTATTTTTGGGGATCAACCAGCCGACAACATCCCACTTTTTCTGGAACATCCTATTCCTAAGTCGTATCGATTGAAGGAAAAAAAGAAAACTGTAGCTCTTCGCACTCGAAGCTCCACCATTAACACCCACACCGGTCATCTTCTTCATCTTCACAAATGCCACATTCGTCTTCATCCCCAAGCAACAAAAAAAACCAAGAATCTTGACTGCCTGCACCGTTTCGATCTCCATTTTTCCTGCATCCTCAAAAAGCAAAGACAAAAAAAAATCTCCCTCTGTTCCTGAAGCACACCCCTGTCTATCCGAGGTCGTATTTCTCTGTTGCCTAGTTTTACAATCTCGCATTTGGTAGAGAAGAGTAAGTGGTTCAAAAGTTACCCCTTCTTCCTCCTCCTCCCACCTTTCACTTCTATCTTCTTCAGATGCTTTGTATTTTTGTATGGTTTTTGGAAAGAAATCATTACAACCCATTTTGATCGATGTTACTGATGTCGTTTTATAACTTCACTCACTGTTTCACCAGTAAATTTGGTTTGTTCATAGCCAAGTTGGTAAAAGGGGATGCGGTTTTCCGGAATTCTTTTCCGAAGATTACACCGGCCTCTACGCCAAGCTCACTGGCAAAGTACGACATATCTGCATTTTTTTTCTTTACCATGCGTCTACGCTTGGACGTGGATCAAATACAGGTCTCTGAATTCCTTAACTGGTACACAGAAATGGGATGAGAATACTCGGTTTCTCTTCTCGTTCGTATCACGTTTCTGTATAGCCTTGTGGATTTGTTTTTGGGTGGCCAAATGAACCTGAGTCAGGGGATTGTCCTGCGAATGAGCGATTTCGTCGGAACCATCCGATACCGATACCGCCTGCTTTTATCTAACTTTGGTTCATTACAATGCCTGATTTCAGTCCAAACGCGCTTGCTACCGATTTTCTCCTCTTAACGCTGGTGTTTTTTTTACGTGGGTTGAATATTTACTTCATGTTCTGCTTCATTGTGCCTGTGCGCTAGTTTTCTTGCAAATCATTCGATTGATGTGTGTAGATGTGTTTCCATGGTTACTGGCCTTATTAATCTAGTTCCTTCCTTTGGGTTTCGTTCTTGAGCTAGTCTCGTTTCACCCTGAGATTTAATCTCAAATGTTCATCCCTTTGTGCAATTATTTTAAACTTCTGTATTCTCGCTTGAGCTACCCCTCATCGGTTTGCTTTTCTTGTGTGTACCTGGATACTTGGTCGATACTGATGCAGTGCAATGTGAACACCAAGTCTGATATAAGTTTTCAAACTCGAAATGGGTAAAAGCAGAAGAAACCTGTCTATTAATCGTTCTGCACACCCTGATCTCTGTTGTCATTGTTAATTTAAAACCTGCTCAATTATCGTCAAACTGAATTGTGAGAACTCAAAACCACACTGAAGCATATTGCCAATTGTTAAAGCCGTACATGGTGAAACTCCAGCAATTTCACAGATAACCTACTAATTTGTGTTTATCTCCATGAGCAGGTCACTGTGGAGGGTTAAATCTTGCACTCTCTGTTCCCTTTTCTTTTCTTTTTTTTAACTAACAAACATTTCTAACTTGAGTTTGCATTCTGTAGTTATTTCCTTCTTTTGCAGGAAATGTTGTCTTCTACCTGGTATTTATATCTCCAACCAAGTAGCTGTAGATACACCTAATAGTTGTACTGATGATGCTGTTTGATCTGTATATCGACATTGATTGTGTGTGCTCTTTAGTTTTTTCGGAATCATGGGTTATTTATTGTGCGTGAATACTTTGTTAGACATCCAATTCTGTTCAAATGCCTAGTCTGTATAATACTGTAATTTGAGCACACTCCCATGTCGGTCTTGAAGCTGCACGCCTAGTAAGAGGTTGCTATTTGTTGTTTTATTTGTCTGGAATCGATTATATGGTCTGATGGAGAGAACGTGTTGACTCATGTGAATGCTGGATACCTGGATACTTGGTCGAAGTAGGTAGTAACTTAATTAAATCAGCTTCAGACCTATGCGACATTACATCAGAACTTGTCTAGAATTCAGGAAAGTTCGGTGAAACTCGAAAGGAATGAGTCAATAACTTATCTTAAGCTAAATTTGTGTCTTTAACTTCTTTCAAGTCAGAACGCTCATTTGGTCATTAGAGGAAATAAAACAGAAGAGCTTGGCTAGTGATTTATCATGTTATGCTCTCGTTTGCCGGTTTAGTTTGCTATTATTTAATTTGATTTGTTTGATTCACTCTTGTATGTATCATTCTCACTCGCTTTCATTGTAATTTAATATTTCATTCCTTTCTTTCTATTATTAAGCCCTAGTTATTATTCTTTTAGGACCAAGCCTTAGGATAGTGGGTGAACCCAGAGATTTAGGTGAGCCATGGTCCCACCTAATAAATTGGGTGATCCCTAACCCCAAACCACACCTTATTATTGTAATAAATAAAAAAATCAATCACCTTCAAAATCTCAAAGCAAAAGCCCAATAAAAATCAGTCCAATTCCAAATCTCAATTCAGCCTAGGGGCCGAGTAGCCAATTTCAGCCTGATAACCACCACCTCGGGCCTGTTTAAAATTCAGCCCAAAATATTAGTCGGCCCAAGCTGCAATCCAATCCAAATCCCCATTTAGCCCACTTCAAAAGAAATTCAACCCAACCCAATCGAAAGCCTCAAGCCCAAGAGCGATTCCAAGAAAAACTCAATGATGGCCCAAAGCCATCGGTGGTCTAACTCCCATTTGATCCAATCAGCCCAAATAAAAAAAAAGAAGAAACACAAGGCCTAAATAAGGCCCAAAAATCAAATAAAGCCTACATTCAAAATCAAAAGCCCACTCCGCCCGCTAAGTCCACTCGGCCCGCTAAGCTCACTCGGCTCGCTAAGCCCACTCGGCTCGCTAAGCCCACTCGGCTCGCTAAGCCCACTCGGCCCACTTGGCCCACTCGACCCATCCAGTCCAACTTTGACCAACCAAACTTTGACCTGGCCCAAGTCCAACATTGACCAAGGCCTAAACTTCCAAGCTTGACCAAAGCCCAAACTTTGACCTGGCCCAAGTCCAACATTGACCAAGGCCTAAACTTCCAAGTTTGACCAACCAAACTTTGACCTGGCCTAAGTCCAACATTGACTAAGGCCTAAACTTCCAAGCTTGACCAAAGCCCAAACTTTGACCTGGCCCAAGTCCAACATTGACCAAGGCCTAAACTTCCAAGCTTGACCAAAGCCCAAACTTTGACCTGGCCCAAGTCCAACATTGACCAAGGCCTAAACTTCCAAGCTTGACCAAAGCCCAAACTTTGACCCGGCCCAAGTCCAACATTGACCAAGGCCCAAACTTCCAACATTGACCAAGGCCTAAACTTCCAACTTTGACTCGGTCCAACTTTGACCAATTCAAACTTTGAATTAAATCCAACTTTGACCCGGTCCAACTTTGACTTTGGCCCGAACTTTGACCAACCCAAATTTCGACCCAATCCATTTTTCCAAACTCTAACCCAAATGCAATTCAAGACTTCATTCAATTTCAATTCATTCGAAATTCCTTTCATTCCCAATTCATTCAAAAATTCAATTCATTTCTAAACTCAAAAATTCAATTCATTTCTAAACTCAATGATTCAACTTCGATTCCAACTCAATCTCAATTCAATTCCAAACTCATTCAAATTCAATTCAGTTCCACATTTAAATTCAACTCCAATTCCAATTCAACTCCAACATAAATTCATCTCGATCCGAATTCAATTCTAAACCCATCAATTCAAATTCAAATTCAATTCATTTCCAAACTCAATTCAAATTCAAATTCAATTCATTTCCAAACTCAATTCAAATTCAAATTCAATTCATTTCCAGACTCATTCAAATTCAATTCAATTCCAGACTCAATTCAAATTCAAATTCAATTCAATTCCAGACTCAATTCAAATTCAAATTCAATTCATTTCCAGACTCATTCAAATTCAATTCAATTCCAGACTCAATTCAAATTCAAATTCAATTCATTTCCAGACTCATTCAAATTCAATTCAATTCCAGACTCATTCAAATCCAAATTCAATTCAATTCCAGACTCATTCAAATCCAAATTCATTTCTTTTTTAATTCAAATCAATATCCATTCTAATTTCCCCTACACTTTAAATGTCCCATGGACCCGAGCGTCTCACAGACTTTGTCATTCCAATGATTCAAATTTCTCACAGACCTGAGTGTCTCACAGACCCGAGCGTCTCACAGACCCAAGCGTCTCACAGACTTCGACATCTCAAGGTTTCAAACGTCTCGCAGACCCGAGCGTCTCACAGACTAGCATCCCAAACCCGAGACTTCTCAAAACTTCCAAAACCCAAAAAAACGAGTGAACTACGTAAGGTCTGATCTCAACAGGGAGTTGAGTACGTAGGCAGCCCATCTAGGGTGTGACCCCACATCAATCAAAATACCCCTTTGCACTTAGCCATCTCACCCTCAAGCAACCCCATGCACTTCCAACCCTCGACCACCTCAAAAAAAAATAAAAACTCAACCATCCTAAAAGCCCTGAACTACGTAAGGTCTGATCTCAACAGGGAGTTGAGTACGTAGGCAGCCCATCTAGGGTGCGACCCCATTCCAAACAAAAAGCCCTTTTCCCCTTCTGAGGTGGCTCTCATATCCCTCAAAACATTCTAACCTTCTTCGGTTCCCACAAACTTCAAACCATCAGACTCCAAGTCTTGTCTATTCACTCAACCTCAGACTTTTCCTCAATCTTTCATTCTACACCCGTTTGAATTCATCAATTCTTTTTCTTGGCGTTAGCTTG
Source organism: Limonium bicolor (assembly GCA_023374045.1). Classification (NCBI taxonomy): domain Eukaryota; kingdom Viridiplantae; phylum Streptophyta; class Magnoliopsida; order Caryophyllales; family Plumbaginaceae; genus Limonium; species Limonium bicolor. The sequence goes on from CM041778.1 coordinate 84,141,911, forward strand.
GCAGGAAAGCTCGCCTCATCCACTCGTATTCTTTCCTCCTGTCCTAATCATATCCTTGGCTTTTAAATGAATTTCTCTGAAAAGGTTTTGAAAGAGGCAAATCCCAACAATTGGAGACCGAGGTTTCCTCGGGCACCAATCCGAAGTCGTGGTCGTTGCCACTTCTAAGGGGTGTAACCCAGTGCGAACCCACACAGAATCTTTGGTATGACCAGATAAGTCCAATCCATATCACAGAGTCAATTGACGGTTCTTAGAACCCTTTTCCTCCCTTCCTAGTTCCTTAGGTCAAACTAGGTGGCGACTCTAGTCAATTTCGCCCTTAGGGCATAAGTCCGCGTGGAGCCCATTGAGAGCGGGTGTAGTGCACACTTGCACTCTCCCTTATGCTTTTTGGGAAAGACGGACGATCTAGTAGGTATTTGAGGGCTGCCAGAATAACGGGTTTTCACCCTCCACAGAATGGCAAATTTCTAGGATCCAGGCTTCTTAGTCAGGTCCCGAATTAGATAGACCCCCCCTCATACCGAAAAATCACCCTCCACACCAGCCATAAAAACGTCTTCGACGTTTTTAACTTTACTATGACAGTTTTTAGAGTGTTTGGGGTAAGATTCATTTTGTTAATGAATAAGGTTCATTTTATTATTAAAGAAGATTCATATTGCTAATGAATAAGATTCACTTAAAAAATACCTATATACTCATTCTAAAAATATAAAATTTTAAGTTTACTAAAACATATCCATGATATAGCTTGTTTTGAAGAGCACAAAAAATGATGAACAATGATATAATTTTTTTATTTTTGCACTTATATTTTATGAGTTATAACATTTTGAAAAAAATTATTTCTCTCTCATCCTCGTGATGTATTGACATGTGACATGAAGCCATATTACAAGGTGAAGTAAGCTCCAGGTTCTCCTAACTGAAAAATATTGCACCTTCCAAAATAATATATAATGAAAAGTGCAATGTGCTTGATTTTCTATTAATAAAACTTAATTGTATTAATTCTCTTCATTTACGGTCTTATTTTTTTAGTATGGTTTCTCATTTCAATATTAAATATAAAAATATAGAATCATTTTATACAATTAATTTTTAATATATAATTTATTATATAAGGAATCAACCACAAAATTTAGATTTAATAAAATTACATCATCTTATATTTTAAAACAACAATCCAAATAGTAAACACAAAGTTTAAGAAATGACGGTCAGAGTGATATTTTGGTAACAATTTTATGTATGTATTATTTTTTAAACGGGTTAACCATCAATGTATAAATATTGTGATTTTATACTAAATTAGCACTGACACATATCTTCCTAAGGGCATTATTTAGATTCTTGTAATTGTTAATTTCTTCATCAACTTGTTAAAAGAGTCGCATAGAATATATTTTTTTCTATAGGTTAGTGATTTCTTTTTGTTCATGTATATTGGTTTAATATAGAGGGTATTTGATTTAGGCGCAGGTTTCATAATCAGAATGCAAAACAATTATCTTGGATATTTACTGACAAATAATCGCTGGTTAACGGTCGACAATTACTGATCGGTGGCCAATGTCTACGGATCACTAATCAACAATTATCAATTAATAATTGTCAATCATCATTCAATGGATATTGGGGAAGTGAATCTCATTCCTTTGAAGGAGTAAGAGTAAATTTCCACTCCCTAAAATGGGGAAAAGTGCTTAAACAAATAGCATAATATTGAGACTCACTTTCCTAATTTTCCCAAAGTGTACTATTCGGGGTTAATATTTATGTTGATAGTGCCCATTTTAATGGAACTCTGCACCTACTTTAAGGATAACTGGTAAATCCTTTCATTAGATTTTATGGTTTTATAGTTCTTTTATATATATAATCAACTATTATTTACTAACAAAACTATAATGCAAGTTATTTTGATCCAATAATTGAGTTAACCTCTCTCAAGCTTCTAAGTATTTTAATACTAGATTGTGATAAAACTTTATACTTTAACCTTGTTTCAAATAACCAAATTATCAAAAAGTATAAGTGTCACAAGCGATATTTTGCAAATTAGGACCACAACAGTGGATTTCACTCATAATAATATAAAAGATAGAGGGAATGATGAGTATGAAAGAAAGTTTTTCTAGCTAAGAAAAAAAACGGGTGTCTTAGTAAAAGAAAAGAGACGATGTGAGAAAAACAAGTGACATAATTATATTTTTGACTGTGACATTCACTTCTAGGATCGTTGATGCTCTAATTACTCAATAATATGGGGAATGTAAACAAGGTTGATGTATAAAGCAATTCAAGTGAAACCGGCTGGTCCAAAACAAGGTTGATGTCAACAAAAGAAGGTTCATTCGATTTTGAACGACAACATTAGCTAATGGAACTTTGTGGAATTTATTCTTTGGCTAATCATACATGCAAGTTTGGTAGGTGGGGGTGCTTCTTCAGAAATGGTAACTTTAGAAAAGTCATCACCTTCAGAAATTTGACAAAAACGTGATATTCGTTGCGATATAAGAGACAAAAATATTATTTTACTGAGTCAATCATGCTATTGCTATCTTATAAAGTTATGGGCCAGGGTCGATATCAACAAAAAAAATGAAGTTAAGGACCGTTGTAACTTGATATTTTCGTGAATGGTGGCGATATTTCTAGACATTGCTAAACAAGGATAATGAACGATCGACATTCCTACAACAGATATTATTATTATTTTGATCAGAAAACGGAGGCTCTAAGGCCTTCTTATTGAATCAGTAACCGAATTACAATCATTTTCCAAGACTGACAAAATACAATCAGGGGCAGATCTGAGTATATGCAGACCCATCTCACACCCCAAACCAAACTTGGCAAGAGCATCAGCAGCTCCATTACACACTCTAGGGGAGTATGTTATGCTACAATTACCTAAAGCTACTGCAGCTTTACACTCATCTATAAAAGGTCTATACATATGATTGTTGGGACACAGAGAGCATAATTCTACCACCGTGGCAGAATCAGAGCAGATTGTAACATTCTTGAGTCTCTCCATTTGAATGATGCGAACTGCATGAAGGAGAGCAGCAACTTCCGAGTGCAGATCGTCTCTCTTTCCTTGCACAGCAATGAAGCCAATCACCCATCTTCCTCTATAATCCCGGCACACACCTGCAGCAGCAGAAACATCAAGACCCGGATTAAAGGAGCCGTCTATATTAAATTTCAGGAAATCAATATCGGGGGGTCCAGTATAGCACTTCCCTGTTATCCACGGATGTGCACCTAGGAATATTGATACAACAGATATTATTAAGTTACTCAGCCAGCGTAAAAGAAGGCAATGTTTCAGTTTCTAGATTATTAATATCAGGGCTCTAGTTTAAATATATAAAATATTAAATTACATATAAATTATAAAAAATAATTATATTAATTTAAAGGATACTCAATATTCGATATTTATTAATTTATAGTTATTTTTTCATAAATATGTATTGTTTAATCAAAAACTTTGTTGAATTAGTTTTAAGATTTTTTATTAATTAGTTTATTATTTTATATGTTATATATTGTAATAAAGTTTATTAATAAATTATCATATTTTTCTTTTATAATCTCTTTACTTATAATTTTTTATATACATTAATAAATAATTTACTCTAATTAAAAAATAACATAACCCTTAAATATGCGGTCCCAATGAGTGGGGCAAAGCTCCACTTACACACCCTCAAAAGACGGGCCTGATTAATATCTATAACATCACATGATAAAATTATAAAGCATGGTCGAATCTACCTTTTACTTTCGTTCAAACATAAGTTATAGTATTTATCTAGACTTTTATGATTAGTGCCTTACAATACAAGTCCATAATCACTATAGGTGTTCATTTATTAGTTATCGATGGCGTGCTCAATGTGTCAATAATAACATGTGTTATTGTCGCGACCAAGATAGAGCTCGCTTGACCCAACCAACAAGTTTATATGCTAGACAGATTACGATGCTCTTACTATCACATGCGTGTATTGATTGTCGACCGAGAGCGCAGGCAGGCTCGAATCATATATTATATTATATAGGAAATAAAGTTAGATGAACATAATCTTGTCCATATTATAATAATTCATGTTGTTTTCAACAAAGGAATGATACATACAATATTCATGTAACCATATAGTCTTTTCTAATAAAAGAAAAGAGAAAAAATATAGCTTTAAAATGGTATATTGTGCTGAGATAAGACAGATACGTATGCACCCATAGAGGGTGAAATGAGGAGTAATGTTGAGACTTTCCATCCTCCCTTGTTTTGAGTGAGAAAGGTCTTTAGATGATTTCACTAACTTCAACTTCTATTTTCGCTAGAAGAGAAACCAGGATGAACCAAACGTTGACAAACGTAATATTGTCAAATAAAGGTGCTTCACACATTTACTTTCGACAGGCTTCAGGTTCACTTGGTAAAGGAAAAACATGATGCTAAACTGGATAAGCCTTGACAACTATTGCGTGGATGGAAATTTTTACTCACACCTTAGTGTTATATCTCCCATTAAATTTGTACGGTGGTGTAGTACATCCCAATATGAGTAGCGAAGTGATTAGTTTTTAAGAATACTCATTGATGGATTATAACAACAAGATCTTCTATTTTTAAGCTCAAATGAGTACAACGGACTTAAGGGGTGCTAGGTTATTATGGTACAAATGGTATTAGAGTGGGTGAGAGAGTATATGATACCCCACTTCACATCAAGATGTGAGTGGTAAAATGATTGGTTTATAATACAAATTATTGGCGGATTTATGAAAGTATAAATCCGCCAATGAGACCGAGAGCTGTTGTATGTGATATTCTCCTCTTGATTCCAATTCCACTTCCCTCTCTCAAATCTTGGCCCGGGGTTCGTTCCTTGCCCGAGTTTTTCATCCGTCGGGTAGATCTACTGTTCGGATTGTTGATATTGATGTGCTAGTCTGGATCGTGGTTTCGCCCTGTTGCCGAAGCTTTTTTATCGCTGATGATTCTGCGAATTTCGGCGATTGTACTGTGCTTCCAATCGCTTGTGCTCGTTTGATGGATTCAACACGGAGGTATTGACAAACATCTAGCGGATCCGGATACGAGTTTTGTCAAATGGTCTCTGCAACTCTTCGTTCACCAGAGTCGCTGACCTGCTTCCACTGCTGTAGCTCATCTTCTTAATTCTTGCTGATGGATCTTCCTCGGCTGTTATTTTTTCATCTTTTCTGTGGAGCTCGGTGCTTAATCATCACAGTGGTTTGCTGATTTGTTGGTGCGCTGCCATTAAGAGGAATTTGAAAACTACTCTCCCCTAAAACCGGCGAGCACACCACTTGTTTGATAAAATTCCTTTGTTGAATTTTTCCCCTTGCGATGCGGGCGCTCCCACCTTCACCTCAAAGCCTACCATGACATTTTCCCTTCCTCGTCGACCACCATGCCTGCCACCCTTCCTCCTCCACTAAAAGAGCCTAACATCAACCTCAAACACCCCCTTATCGTTGCCCAGAATAAAGAGCCTTCAAACACTACCCTTTACGTACCTAGTCCATCAATCAAAAACTTCACGCAACACGCATCGGTTTGAATCCAGAAACTGCTATGAGGAGGGAGAGAGGAAAGACCCGATTGATGATCTCTAGAAGTTCAAACAGTTATAGTCCAAGATGGAAGGAGAAATTTTACAACTGCAAATACAGAACTTCAAGAGAGGACAGACGTGAGAAAGAGAGACCAACACGGTACCAAGGAAGTTGGAAGGAAAACACTCCTATTACAATCTTCATAGACAACATTAGTAGAGATGTGTCGGAGTATCAACTGGGAAGATTAGTGAACTGATTGCCAGATGGAGCAGAATCTATATATCCAGGAAGGTGAAAAACTGGACTCAAAATGCTTTTGCGTTTGTTGATGTTAGCCACGTTAAAGAAGCAAAAAGAGTGATAGACGGTATTAAAGGATGGGCCATAAATGGGAGTAAACTTTGGGCTAGAATGGAGTTCCAAGGCCACAAGGTAAGAGAAGAATGGAGCAGACCAAGGTCTGTAGAAACCCTAGAGAAGTTGGGCAAAGCTCGCGGATACAAAGGAACAAAGGATGATGGGATCAGAAAAGAGAGAAGCTCGGCTCTTTCCAGACTATCAATAAACGTTAAAGTGGATGAAGAGATGAAATCATGCCTAGAGAAGTGTGTTGTGATTGCTACCCTTCAAGAAGAGATGAGTGCACAAGATGCATTGAACCTAATGCATCGTCGATGGTCGAATGTTGCGGGGTTTCTAGCCCTCTCAAGGAAAAAGTTCCTCATTGTCTTCAATTCAGCCAGGGAAGTAGATGATATAATATGTAAGGCGCATGAGCAAGAGGACATGGATATAAGACGGTGGATGGTACATGATCAAATAGAGAAACGCAAAGCTTGGGTTATCATTCGAGGCATTCCCCTTCATGCTTGGAACATGACTAATGTGAGAAAAATTGCTCAGACTGTTGGGGAGGTTATTAAGATAGAAGACGAGGACAACAATGCCATGGAAAATGCCGAGGTTCGTATTCGTGTTGAGACGTCCTCTCTCCAGATGATCAACTTGAATATTATTGTAAAAGTTGAGGGTCAACGATTCCCAGTGAGCATAGTAGAAGTCGAAGAACAGTCCCCCATTCTCAAGAACTTCGACTCCTCCAAGAGTATAATCCAGTTTACGGGAGATAAAGAAAAGAATCCAAAAGATCCACAAAGTCAACAAAGCTCAAAAATTATTGACCAGGGGCAGTTGGATAAAGGCGGGGAACATAATAGTCATAAAGCTAGTGACTCCAGTTCAAGTAATAATATTCAGCCTGACTCCCAAGGGCAAGAGGGAGCCGCGTCCAGCTTTGAGGGACTAGAAAATGCACTGATCCAACATAATGGTGATGTTGGGAATGATGTTAATAATGATGGAGAGGGAGGAGGGAGATTGGCCGTCCAAGAGACAATCCAAGAAAGCCCCGCCTTGGGGGAAAATTTCCAAGTCCAGCCGCATAAAGCAATGGCCACTGATGAGGACGTGTTTCCCCTGACACAAGAGTTTAGTGAAGTGGGGGCTGCTGCTCCTGTGACAGAAGTGGCTCGTGTCTCCTCGGGTGCAAGTGAGGATAATGGGAGAACCGCTGAGAGGGGCAAAAGCGCGGGACGTGCGAGTTCCAAAGCAGCCCTTGACCCATTACTAATGGGAAAGTCGCAGAGTGTGTCAGTAGCCGGGGATAGGTCACAATTTAAGGAGAATACCCCTGACAAGAGCTCTATAGAAAATAAAGGTATAAGCCAAGTTGTAGAAACCCTCCACAACACCTCGCCAGCGTCAGCAAGAAGGAAAAGGCAAAGACCACCAGCAAGAAATGAGCAGGGTAAAATCATAAATGTAGAATCAGAAGCTGAGGAGTGCATTGATTTGCTTCTACAGTTGGGTTGGCAAGTCCTTAACCCAAGTCTCACCAAATCTAACCTCATCGATCAAATCCAATCTCAGGCGAGAAGTGGAGGAGAGGTAGTCGGGGTGAGAAGTGATCGATACAAAGGTAGAGGAGTATAGAAGTGCTCAGGGACACAACAAGAATATCGTGGTAAGGTATTGTTTGAAGTTGTGGGAGGGCTTTTTGGTTGGTCGTTTTGGTTAGAGGGTTAGGAGAAGAAAGGGTTAGTAGCATCGTATGTATTAGGAGTGTTGTGTGTGTCTGTTATAGGCTATATGCTAGTAGAGTGATGCATAAGGGTACACGATGTTATGTCTGGAGCTTGGATACTGGAATTGTATTTTCGTATGCCATCTGATGTAATCATGGGGGTTGGGCTGGGTACTCTTTTTCCTCCTTGGGTTTTTTCCCACTGGGTTTTGCCTAAGGAGGTTTTAATGAGGCCTGTCTTAGCTCGCCCGACTGACATTTGTCAGGTTACTTTTATCTTTAATATAAGGCTAATGCCTCAATTATCAAAAAAAATATACACTAGAAGAAAACAGTAGTATCATAGACAGAATATTCTGTATGTAAATGCTCAAGTTTAGTCCGTGATGACAATCACCTACAGAAAATTTCGTAGAAACTTTCCGTTTGTAATAAACGGATCGGTAATACTACTCCGTCTATGAAAACAAATTCCGTCGGTGATATTACGAACTTTTAGAGACAAAAATCTCTGTAGGTAATAATATTATCACCGACCAAACATTCCGTCTCAGGAAAAATTATCACCATCAAGATATTCTGTCTCAGTTAAAGTTATCACCAACCGAATGTTCCATCTCAGTTAAAGTTATCACCTACGAAATTTTATGTTTCAGATATATTATCACCTATGAAATCTTTCATCGCAGAATCAATTATCACCTACAAAATCTTTCATATCATAAATTATCAACTACAAAACCTTCATCTCAAAAATATTAGGGAATGTTTTATACCTAATAATTTTCACAAACAAACTCACATAGCCTGAATACTATATAAGCAACATTTATGGCTAAAACACATGTGACATTTTTTGAAAGTTGTACTACATATAGTAGTTTTATCCATAGTCACAACATTCCCAAAATAGCATTCATAACTAGTAAACATTTTCATAAGTAGGAAACTATAAAACATTTCTCAGAGAAATTTGAATACTACAAAGCCCATATCCTACCAAAAGTTAACACATTATCCAAGTTTACTAGTGACTTAAGATAACCATTTTCACTTTAGAATCTAAAAAAAAATCATTATTCCATATATAGCGAGCTCCATGTCCCATGAATCTAGATACTTACAAATCTGCAAAAGAAAGCAATTGTCTTACTCATTTCAGTTCGTTGTTGGCAAATTCGATCCAGGTATTCTAGTAGAACAATCTATAAATAAAAGGCATCAGAAATACAATTAGGATCATAGTATATCGATTAGAATTCAGTTACTACTATTTCCAATTTTTAGATTGGCAAATCGTTGGGACTTGAATAGCATTAGTGCACGGGATCACTTGGGGAAAGAGTCATTGAATATGAGAAATGGTTTATATCGTATATGCACACAGAAGCTTCCAAAGTTTTATTTCCTTAAAAGAAAAAAAAAGATGGATGACTATTCTATTAGTAATTGCCACACATATTTCTAACTAGAATGATACTACATCAAAATGTCTAGGTAACATGCTACCAAAAAAAATGTCTAGGTAACAGCTATTAATACATCCTAACATCTTAGCTTCAAAAAGAAGAGCATGCTGCTCGCTTGATTTCTCAGTTGTTCCATTGAGCTCAGTAGAGTAAAGAAAGGAAATTTATATTATGAACAAAAGTTTATATTATGGAAATACATCGTTGAGGATTATTGAAGGAAACCAAAAGAATGAAAAATGTTGAGAATAGAGGACAACAAGCAGTGATAGATTATAATCTAGACAAAATAAGAATGTTCAACTTTGTCTATACCAGATACCAGGAACTTCAAGAACCCTACTCTGCTTGATTGCACAGTGAGATATGGAAGCTTACTTTTACAAAAAATGTTTCCTTAATGAAATAAGGAGAATGAATCAAAATTCAAAACTTGTTCATTGCTTAAGTTAACATTAGAAATAATATTCAATCATCAGTCAGAAATCACGCAGAAACATTCACACGCCTTCCAGATCTCAGTTCCTCACTCTTCTTCAATTTCTTAAATCAAGTCGTGCGTTAGTAATTATGGAGAGTATTCAGAGCAAAATGCACCACAAATTAGTACCAGCAATGACAAGAATTCACACTCATAATTCTAATTCAGTCTCATCGATTTTTAGCTCATCGAGACTGATACAAGAGGCTTATTTAAATTAGGTTTAGAGTATAAAATTCATACTTTAATAAAGATCATCATCAGAATCTAGCTCCTCATCATTGTTATGTGAGTTAGCATTAGTAGCCTTTGAAGATCCACCACCGGATCCATTTGCACTAGTTGAGTGCCATGTTTGAATTGACCAAACATTTCAATCAATTGTAGCAATACATCCTTAATCTCATCTTGACTTTGAACAAACTCTTTCATTCCTTCCTTCATAGTTGACATCTCATGACATAAAGGGTCAAATTCAGTTGAATTACCTGAACCTTTTGTCGCTGATCCACAAGCTGAGAAAGATGTTTCAGTTAGGGAACTTGATCGATTAAATATATGTTTAGCACGCGGTGTAGTTCCGAGACCATATACATGAGTCTGAGTAGTCTCCATTTCTTCAATTGCCTTGCACCAAGCAGGTCAAATTCAGGATGTTTATCATGATCTGGACTATACTTCTCTTTCAGACAAGATACGTATAATTGCTGTAATTTTTTAAATAAAATAAATACAAAGTCATTCAACAATCCTTATGAGCTAAAAAAATATGCATAGTAAATCAAGAAATACTCACATAAACACTTTTAGATTTTGGATCGACATAATCACCATTGCCCTTCTTACGCTTGTGTGTACGATCAAAAACCTCTTCGAATTCTCTTGTGTACTATACACGCAAGAAAGCCTTTTTATATATAACTAGAAGAAAGTTTAATGAACATTTTTTATTTATACAGTCGTGAGTATCAAATAATACCAGACGATATCCATAAATTGGTCATGAGATTGATCCACCAGTGTGCTTTGCAACTCTCCCATCCTTCTTTGTGAGTCGGTTTTGCTTGTTTTTTTTTCAGATTTCTTTTTCTAAGCAGGAGTATTCCAATAAGTGTCAGCAGGTATATTCCATGTAGCAAATCTAATCCAACCATTGTTGTAGTCTCTACATTCTCCAATATCACATAAACCAAAATGATCATTTGTCTTCTTTCTTTCCTTATCCATCACTCCTTTAAATCGATTCTAACATGCTAATTCCCAAACCTTTCTAACATTGGCATGGTCATCAGAAGCCCATGTAAAATTTTCCTATTAACTATAAACAAACATTAGTAACATTCAAACCACATACTAGCATGCATACTCTGTACCTTTCCATCAACCTGAAACTTTAACCATATTTCTTTTTGTATAGTTTTTGGAACTTACCCCAAGTTGGCCATGTGCGTCAGTCATATGTACTTGCATTCCCTTTGTGATTGCCCTCACAACCTTTGGATCAGAATGTAACACCTCAACCGCTAATCCTTTCATTATCCTCTAATCGTCTCCATAATTACTCTACACGCAGCGGATACCTACATTCTCCCGGCGGGTGATACAACGCCGTTAGCCATCCAATGACTAACTAGGCTCATGCTACTTACTGTAACGGTCTAAGGACTAGATTATACCGAGCAATACAATTACTTCAATTACATTACCAATACTTAATTACACGCTTGGATTACCGAGTATACAAAAGTATATCCATTACATCCCAACTTTACAAGTCTACAAAAGCTATGAGTTTATACCGCTACTCATTCTACCAAATTCACAATTTCCAATCCAAAAGGGTGTACCACATGGTACACCGGCTACTAAAAAAGGCATAAGCCGTGTACAACTAGGTACACCATTTCTAACCTACTAACTACTCCAAAAAGAATTCATCTCGGTCTTATATCAACCTTCAATTCTCACGGGTACTTGTAGAAAAAAAAACAGTGCCCCAAGGGGCTCAGCAAAAGCTGCATATGAAATTCGTGTACCCAGCGTGCTAACGGGGGTACGCCGACTACTTGGTCGCATACATGGAGTTCATTATTTCATACATGCATACATGCTTTTATAAGAAATAATACATTCACATCATAGGACATACATACATTCCATTCATTACATACAAGGAAGACAATACGAGTCAACCGTTCATACTTACCTAAACACGAAGATACACTTCTCCAATACATACACAATACTTGTTAGCTCCTTTACTCACCCGGGTTAATCGGGTGTGCTTTACTCTGTTACTCAAGATCCTTGACTTACACTAGTCATGATCTCTACTTGGCCAATTACTCTTCTTACTTACTTACTCAAGTAAAGTCGGTATGACCTCCGGGCAGGGACTACGATATCCCACCACTAGGCTTTAGGGTGGCTCACTAATCCAGGTTGCTACCCATTTAAGGGGTTTGGACCATGGAAAAGATTAAGGCCAGGAATCGGATCTAACCTCTTGTGTCTCCTCATCCTCACGCGTGGCCGAAGCTATATCGGACTTCTACTTATTCCAATTTACCATATTATCAATGTTAGAAATGTTAGCTAGTTAGGAATTAGTTAGAAGTCCTTCTTTCCGTACTACTTGGTTAGTACACTACACATCAAGGCCACACATACTCTTCATTCACATTCATACATTTCATGAATTATACAAACTATAGATTTAAATACATTCCAACAAGAACAATATAATACAAGCACAATAAAGTGCAATAAAAACCCAATTCGTGCATTTATCTTATTTAGGTTATCACATAAACACACAAATCAGGTAACCACGGTAGCATACGGGGCATGAGAAAATCATACCGTTCACCGTCGTACTCGGACTCTGATTCTCCTTCGAGGTTTAACTATTCGAGTCCTATAGCATACACGGAATTGTACGGTTAATTAACTATTATTAACCTAACTCGTTCTTTCATTAATGTTTCCAATTACTATTACGGGTTCGTACTACTCATACTTAGTCATGAAAATCATTTTCTTCTCATTACTCCTTAAGTTACTTATGTGCATATTTTCTTACCATCATTACTCCATTAATGGTATACTACTACAGCCATATATATATATATATATGATACTATTATTATTAATATTTTTTTTTATTTTTTTTGTTTGACTTAACCGACCTTACCCTGGGTCGGTCCCAGGTTGCTACTCATCAATCAAGAGTTTAAATGGTAGTTTACAAGTTCTAAAGTTTAGATTAGAGTTTTACCTTTCTCCACCTTTGAAACTCTTTTATTTTTTGCCACCTTACTAAGGTTAGGAATCCATTTTAAGCCACATTTTAGGAAAAAAAGGAAACAAATTAGGGTTTTGGATACTCCTTAACATAAACTAGAGCTTAAAGCACAAATGTGCTTTAACGAGGAGAAATTACCTCTGGAGCTCAAAATGAATTTTCCTCTTCAATATTTGGCCATCCAGAGAAAATTAGGTAGGAAATTAGATCTTGTATAGATCTATGGACATAAGGTAGATTCAGGGTACTTAAAAGCCTTGTAACATGATTTACCTTTACTTGAAGTCTAGCTTGGTTTAAGCTTGTTTTCCTTAAGATTTTCGGTCACAATATGAAGTTGAGAAAGCTCTAGTTCTTGCATGAAAATAGTAAGAGAAATGAGTTTAGAAGAACTAGATTTTTGGACATAGAAAGTCTAGGCGTTTTAGTGCACATTTTTACTTTTAGCTTTGTTGAACTTGACTTGGCTTCTCCATGCTTAACCAATTTTTATCACCCCTAAAATAGTATATTTCATCTGTATGAATAAAAGAGGAAGATCACTTTAGTCCTTGATGAAAAGGAAGGAGAATAAGGCAAAAACAAGTGTTTAAGCCTTAGAACTTGAAGATCTTCAATGTAGCTTCAATGGAGAAACAAGAGAGAAGAGAGCACTTACTTTAGGCAGCTTCAAAGGGAGAATAAGGGCTGTTGTTGCATGGAGTGGCAAGTGAGAAAGAATGGGTGAGAGAGAGAGTATAAGGTGAGTGTGTGTGTTGGAGCTCCTAAGGTAGTTGACTTTCTTTTAAGAAGCTTCTCTCCAAAAGCAAAAGTGCTTTTTAAATCCCCTTTCTCCTCTTTAAAAATTGGCAATGATGTGAGGAAAGAGAGTTCAGTTTGATTTGTTTAAGTGTAGAGAGTAATGAGTGGTAAAACATGTTTATAGTAGTGTAAAGACTTTTGGATCCTAGAATTGCTTTTTGCTTTTCGATCTTCATTTCCCATTTAACATTGCCGCCCAAACAAGAGGTATTGTGAGGTTTTTTTGTAATTTTTGAAACTTATAATATTAAGGTGTTACATGTTTTGTTTTTGGACTTGTTTCATGTGTGAGGTTGTGACTTATGTTGTTACTTTGTCCTAAGGTGTATTTCTAAGTGGTTGTTGCACTTATAAATTATTTTGACTATATAAAATATTGTACATAGTTTTATCACATTGTTTGTGATCTTAACCCATGTGTTAATGTGTTACATGTTACATTAATCTTAGGAGTTGTTTTCAACTTATTAATGTTCCCTCTTTATTCCATTTTTTATGTGGTGTTTGGAGCTCCTTGGACTATTACATATTTATTCATGTATGTATGCTTGTAGGTTATAACTTTCCTTAATGAATTGGGCTTGCTAGCCTTTATCCTTTAATGTTTAATCTTTGATTAACTCTTTCATTTAATTAATTCCTTGTTATTTAAGGTAATTAATGTTTGGGGTTGAAATACTCCAAACCTTTAAGTGTTAATTAATTATGTAATCATGACTTCTAATTAAGTCTTTAAGAAACGTTGGTAGACAACTTAAACCAAAGAAAACACAAGAAAACACCATAAAGTCAATTTAAGCAAATACTTGCTCTAGACTTGGTGTAACCTTGTTTAAGACCTAAAGGTCATTCTTAGACCTTATTAACATGATAATGAACATGTTAAATCAATTACCAAAGAAAACTAAGCTCAAAAACAAGTTTAAACACAACTTGTGCTTTAAGGAGTCTTAAAGCTCATTTTTGAAAAATTGTCTTGGAAATGGGTTTTGAGTGGCTAAATGCCCAAGATTATACCTTAATCAACATGTGTACTACTTAGTATCACATTAGGAAGCCTAAATCAATGAGAAACCAAAAATTTCACAAATTTGTGCACTAATTATGAATAGTGCCCAAATAGTGCTCATTTAAGGCTTTAGTCAACTTTGATTAGTTAAATGGTCAAACTAGGCCATAATTATGTTATTAAGGCAAGGGGGCCGGTTTTTAGACATGGTGAGTCATCACTATTGACAACAAATTAAATAAAGAAGGGGAAAACTAAAGTAAAGTACTATTTGTTTTACATGTCAAATATCTCACAAATTCATCCTGTCACCTCACTTTCTTCATTTCCCTTCTTCCCCACTGTGTTCTTCATCCTTCTCCCAGCTCCAAACCGTTCTTGCTACAGCATGTATACTTCTCCACCTTGTTTTGCTTGCCAAATCCAACTCCATGCTCCAAATCAAAATCTTAGACCACATTTGTGCTAGTTAGACCAAGCCCTTCATTCCCCTCTTTTCAAATCTTCAAGAAATCAAGTTTGATTCCATGGAGAATCTCCATTGAAGGAGTAAAATCTTATCTTCTTGCACCTTGTTGTTCTCCTTTGTTCCAAGGTAAGAAAAGTCAAAGAAAAATCAAGTTTCCTCCCTTTTTGCACATTACCGAAAATGGCTTCTCATGGGGTTTTGTTTTGCTCCTTGAATTAGCCTTGTTTTAATCTCTAAAGATTAGAAGGAGTCTTACCTTGCTTCCAAATCAAGTTCTCTTCAAATTCCAAAGGTAAATACCAATTCTAGTGTATTATATCACTTCTTGTAATCCAGGGTTAATTTATGAGTTTATGTGTAACACTTAAATCTCACTACCCTTAATTGTACAGTGATTAGAAGATTGACAAGTGAACAAAAAGTTCTTGCCGGTTTTCAATCAACAAAGACAAGTGAAGAGAGGAAATCTTGAAGAGGAAAAAGGTAAATGACCTATCCTAATGTAGTTTAGTACCTTAGGAAATTGAGTTGTATTGTTTTATAAACAATCTAAAGAGCCAAAGGGAAATAAGTTAGTAAAATAACCACAAGGTGGATTATAAGGGCATATAAGATTAGTGTATGTATTTGCAGGTTGAAAGCATTATATATGTGGGAAATTTAGTGTTTAGTTCATGTCATTTAAGGGCCTAAGAGCCATGTTATTTAAGGGCCTAAGAGCCATGTCATTTAAGAGCCTAAGTGCCAAGCAATTTAAGTTTATTCACTATATTGTGATTTGGTGTGGTTTGGGTGTAGTTTGCGTGTAAAGAACCTTCATTGAGGATGTTAATGTCTTTGGCTTGTTTAAGGATGAAAAACTAAGTGTTTGAGTGTAAGAATGTACTAGGGAAGCTATGGAAAAATTTGGTTGAGAAACTAAGAGTTTTTAAGTGTTATAGTGAGATATTGTGACCTAGGATGTACTAGGAACCATTAAGAGTTAAGTTGGTGGAAAGGAATAAATTAAGGTGTTCTTGAGGGTTAAAATGACCTAAGAATGTCTATGAGGAACTAGAGGTTAGAATGGTGAATTCAAGACACCAAAATTATGGTAGGTGAAGTGTTAAGACTTGTGAAAATTTTGTAGTAAATGGGATAATATGTCTTGTAATGACTTTGTGTGAACTAGAGAATATGACCTTGGGAAATCTTGAGAAGTTGAGTTAAGGATATGAGGATGATTGATGATGCATAAGGTGTGGCAAATAAGTGAGTTGGTAATGTTGGTAGAAGGCTGTGAAACACTAAGAGAGTTTGGTAATGCACTAGTGTGCATAAGTGTTGAAAATGGAAGAAGAGATGTGTAGAATTGAACAAGGGTTGGATGACGAGTTTAATCAATGATTTAAGTAGGTTTTAAGAGTGTTTAAGGTGTTTAAACATGTGAAAAGATTAGGGAAGAAACAGGTAGAAGAACGGAGTTGAAACGAGTCAAAATGAGTGTTTTCTGACTTCGACCTACCCAGGGCGTTGGGTCGGTCGTGGGTCGGCCGGGCTGAAATCTTCAAACCCGAGTGTTTTTTGACTTCGACCTACCCAGGGGGTTGGGTCGGTCGGTGGGTCGGTCGGACCATATAAAAAAATGAGAAAAGAAAATGTGGCATTAGTAGTAAACCCTAGTGTGTATAATGAGGGTGAACATGTGTAAGTTTAAATGTGAAAGCATGTTGTATAATCATGTAAAATACTTTGTTAATCGGAAGTTAAATGAATTAATTAACCAACATGACTAATTATGTATAGGGGCTGCATTCGGTGGTCAACGAACGCAGCAGGGACCAAGGTATGGTTTTCTTACAACCTGTGTTCTACCGGATTACACCGGCTTGTATGTAACACCCCGTCTCAATCCAATCGTGGTTATCGCAAACTTATCACCTTAAATACAAACGTAGCAGCGGATTCAATTACATTCAAGGACCTTGCCACGGTCTGACTAACAGAATATACCAAACATTAGTACTTACAAGCCTTAACCAAATACATACCCTTCTTACAATCCCCTCACATCCTCTACATCTTACTAACTTAAAATGCCATACGAGAGTACATGCACAACTCGTAGGCCACACTTAACTCGTAACGCGTGTACCCCATCTTACTCTTATGACGGCCGCCTCCTGACGTTCACTTGTGTAGTAAAAACAGCCCCCAAAGGGGGTCAGCAAGAATGCTGGTACGATCCTCTCATGCCCCCCCCCCGCTAACGTGGCTACGACGACTATTTGTCGATAGCATGGAGGTTGATTAGATGCACAACATAATAGAAAGTGCAGTAAACAACAAGCCAAATATGAACAATCAAAGTTCGAACACAATGAACGACTTAAATGTGTTCCCTTAATTATTGAGTCAATTACTTAACTCCTTAAATTATGTTTCCTCTTATTCTCAATCCAACCTTATCTTACCTCAATCTTAGTCCTTATCTTAGTCTTAGGAAACAAACCATTCTTTAAATAGAAATGGATGTAGCTTATCTCAATCTTATAATACAAACCATCCTTTAAATAGGAATGGTTGCAACTTATCTCAAACCTTATCTCATATATGCCAACCGTTCTCTCATTAGAACTGGTTAACCCTTAGTTCGTTGTTTATTTTCGTAGGGCTTGGTTAACCCTAGCCAGCAGCAGGACACTTACCGGCAATAAACAACATTCTTAAATTGTTGGGGATGTAGGCTAGATCCCCCCACGCCATCTTAGTATGCCTCCCTCCTAAAACACGTAGTCCGAGGAGGTCGAGTCTATATGTCGACTCTAGGCGACGAGTCCGAAGACAAGTCATATTTGGAAGTCGGTATCTGATAAGGATACCGACCTCCCCCAATACACATGTGCCGGTACCATTCCGGATTCCTCACTCCCCCCCAAGTTAAAGTTAGTAGTAGTCTCAATGCAACGTTTGTTTGTTAAACCTCTTTCGGTTATTAACAAACTAATATTAGGGAGTGTTCCTTAATCTCACGCAATACTTTACTAAACACTAGTTAGTAAGTTCTCACGTATGTTGTGTTAGTTTTCAAACATCACACAACGATACAATCAACATAATATTCCGGTTGCATGCTTTATCTTGTTTAGTGAGCACACAAAAACAAATAGCACACAAGCCGAGGGACACCTCGTTAGCAAGCAGGTCACAAGAAGACTGTACCGTTCACCGTTGGTCGTTTGGTTGCTTACTCTCCTCCGGAGTCCAAACTCTCAAGTCCTAAAACATTGATTCAGTTTTAGGTTGTTAATCACTTAACTTAATTCAACTCAATTAACTTACTTAACCCATAATGATTCCCCACCTAACACCTCTTAAGTTTTACAACTTATTCTTACAACTTAACCTTAAACTTTTAAGTTTATACTTAACTTAATCCCTTAGGTCTTTATACCTCTAATCATCAATGCCCTCTTAATGAGGTACCATTAATACCTCTAAACTTTCTTAGGGTTTCTTTCTTTTTTTTTTACAACTTAAGGGTCGACCGACCCTACCGACCGACCTTACCCAAGGTCGGTCCATTCCAGAACTTATTGCCGTTTGAAAATTTTACCCCGACCGACCTTGCAAGTCCGGTCCCCAAGGTCGGTCCATTCCCGAGAGTTTTCCCCGTTGAAAATTTAAGCCCCCGACCTTGTCAAGGTCGGTCCCAAGTTCGGTTGGTTCCAGAGACCAATCCCCGTACAAAATTTTAGACATGACCGACCTTGTAAGTCCGGTCCCCAAGGTCGGTCCATTCCAGCGACTCTTTCCGGTAGTGTAAACTGGGCTCGACCGACCTTGCAGGTCCGGTCCCCATGGTCGGTCTGCTCCAGACCTTTGTTTTTAGATTCCCATTTGACTCCAAACTTCTTCACAAGTTCCCCCATGTGTCCTAATACCATTTAGGCACTTAAACTCACCTTAGAACTTTCACCAAACTCTCTAAAACAATTTCCAAAGATCTTCTTAAACAATTACTAAATTCTTATAAAACTCCAAACACTTAGCACTTATTTCCTTACATTTCCAACTCGTAATCTTACCAAAACTTCAACCAACCCAAGTGTTCCCTCCTTAACAGTTTGAGCACTTTATAAACATCATTTTCTATCTTCAGTTCATTTACCAAAACTTCCTCAAGTCATCTTGCATATCCATGCACAAA
This sequence comes from Limonium bicolor, assembly GCA_023374045.1. Classification (NCBI taxonomy): domain Eukaryota; kingdom Viridiplantae; phylum Streptophyta; class Magnoliopsida; order Caryophyllales; family Plumbaginaceae; genus Limonium; species Limonium bicolor. The sequence continues at coordinate 84,161,332 of CM041778.1, forward strand.
ATGCCTCTCCTTTCCATTTGTTACTCATCACCCTAAACTCATGAACTTACCTATACATTTCCTCCATCTTCTTGGCACCTTACATTGTTCTTCATTTACCTTGACCATGCTACACCCTCCTTAGACATATCCATCTCTTTTAGCCTATTTACTCACCATTCTCATAATCACACACTCTTTTACATTCCTAGTTATTTTCCTCGACAATTGACAACATTCTCCTTCAATTTTCACTTCCATCACCCAAGTCCACTCATTACCATCCACTAGAACCTTATTAATCCACTACTAGTATCTTCACCACTTACACAAGCTTCCCAAAATTCTCATTGTTATATTCCCTAGTTCATACCTAAATCATCTTAAAGCATTATACACCTTCTCCTTCAAATTTATGCACAAGTCTCACCATTCCTCTTACCATGACTTTGGTGTGTTCAATACACCCATCTAAACTCCAATTTCCTCATAGACAATTCTAGGTCATTCTAAACCTCAAGAACTCCTTAGCTAACTCATTTCCACTCAAATTCCTCATAATGATCCCTAGTGAATCCTAGGGCATATTAACTCTCCATCACCACTTAAACACTTTGCTTTATACTAAAATTTCGCCATAGCTTCTCTAGTATATTATCATGCCCAAATGCATTGTTTTCCTCATTCAACCATCTCACACACATCAAGTTCTTCTCATCATATTTATCACCCAAACCAACTCATTCACAACAAACCCAATATAATGCAATAATCTTAATTGCATAGCACTAAGGCTCTAAAATGACATGCCTTATGCCCTTAAATGACTTAAACTTAAACACTGAATTTCCCACATATAAAAGCTTTCAACCTGAAAATACACCCATCAATCTCATAGTAGTTATAATGCTCTTAAAATCCATCTTAAACTTATCTTACTAACTCATTCTCATTGGCTCCTTAGTCACAAGTTCACAAGCTTGTTTAAATTCCTTTTTCCTAGGTTATATAACTCATTACTTAATGTAAGCTTTAAGCTACATTAGTGCTTATCTAAAACTCATTCCTTAAAACTTAAACCACCATTAGGTAAGCAATTTACCTTGTTTTTCTCAAGTTTCTCTTAACTTTCTCCTTAGGCTTCTTCCCTTGGGAATCTCAGCCACCATTTTAATTTCCCTTGCCAATGTTCTTTGAATTCTCAAGGTAGACTTGGGCATTGAATGAAAGAGGACATCCACTAGTCCTTGGTGAATAAAACAAGCTAAAACAAGGCATAAAAACAAGGCCCCATGAGTAGTAATTTTCGGCCATGTAGTAGAAGTGGTGGAAACATGGTTTTTCTTACATTTTCATTACCTTGGATGAATGGAGAACCAAATGGGCTCTTCAAACTTGATTTTCCTCCATCAATGGAGTTTTCTCATGGCACCAAACTTGAGCTTTGGAGGATTTGAGAAGATAGGGATGAAGGCCTTGATCTAACTAAGAGAAATCTATGCTTACTTTTCAATTTGGAGCAAAGATGAACATTTGGTGAGCAATTGAAGGTGGAGGCACCATGGATGGAGCTCTCTCGGTTTTGGAGCAGGGAAGGGGAAAGAAAACCGATGGAGGAAGGAGAAATGAAGAGAGAGAAGAAAAAGGTGAGCTTAAATAAAGATATTTGTTATAAAAGGTAAATAGTCTTTCTTTCACTTTTCTTCCCTTTTATTTTCTTATTTGATGAAGTCTTTAATGACTCATCCCTTAGAAAACCGGCCCCCTCCTTAGATAAGGCTAGTCATGGTCTTTGTTGACCAACTAATTGACTTATGTTGACTAATACTTAAACTAGGCACTATTCACCAATTAGAGCACATATTTGTGAAATTTTTGGTTTCCCATTGATTTAGGCTTCCTAACATGATACTAATTAGTACACATGTTGATTAAGATGTAATAATAGGCATTTAGCCACTCAAAACTCAATTCTAAGACAATTTCTTAAAAAGGTGCTTTAAGGAGTCTTAAAGCACATTTTGTGTTTAAGCTTGTTTTTGAGCTTGGTTTTCTTTTCTAATTGATTTAAAATGTCCATTAGCATGTTAATAAAGTCTTATAATGATATTTGGGTGATAATCAAAGTCACTCCAAGCTTAGAGCACATTTTTGCCTAAATTGCCCTTAAGGCATTTTCTTGCGTTTTCCTTGGTTTAAATTGTCTACCAATCTTTCTAAGGCATATCTTAGCCTTACTACATCATAATTGATGTTTAATTAGCATACTTAGGTTTGGGGTATTTCATTGTATGTCAACCTATTTTTCTGTGTGTTTGCCACCTTTCAAGATGAAGCATGAAATGAGTTTACAGTAATTCGTTTATGTGGCATTTTTAGTTCCAATACCGTTTAACCTCGAATTTGTGTTAAACCGTAGCTAACCGACTCTAGGATTGCATAAGAGATCGATATTCGGATTTAATGACCCAACCTACAGGGACATTCTAACTACGGATATCCGTGTGTTAGTTGTGTACTGTTGTTGTGTATAAGTGTGTTTATCTTCCTTGTGTATGTCGTTATGTAACGACTGTTGTTTTTTTCATGTCTGTCGGATGGTACCTTATCTCCCCTGTGTGTCTAACTGAACCTCACTAGCTATAATGTAATTTGTGGTAATAAGCCCCGTGGAGGGAGCTTCTAGCCAATGTGTTATTTGGGGGTGAGGAATCCGGGTGTCCGGTCGCGCGCGTATGTTTGGAGTTGATATCTATATTTAATTCAACTCTCTCCTTTGTTTGATTGTTTTCCTTCTTGGATTTCAATCTCCCACGAGCCAATAGCTGGCTCTCCTACCTTGACTATTATTTGAGGTTAGGGGGAATTGTGTATGGTGTGATCGGGTCTATATTAAGACCGACACATCTAAGTAAGTTATTGTGTACGGTGAGATCGGGTCTATATTATGAACGACACATCTAAGTAAAGTAATTGTGTACGGTGTGTTCGGAGCTATATTACATCCGACACATCTTAAGTAAAGTATACGTTCTCTAAGAAGAACAGTAAGTTATTATGTAACAAGCTCAACATGGGAATGGAAATATTCTCTAGGCTCTAATAAGATGACTAACTCTCATTTCGGTACGAGTCCTCACATGACCCTCCCCAAGTTATGTTGTGTGTATGTTAATGTGTGGTGTGTGTTGTTATGTTGAGTACGTTGATCACAGATATCAACCCCACGTTATTATAAGAAGAATTTAAGTATAACCCGATTAAATGGGTAAGTATCGTTGAACAAGGAATTAGCTCCATTAAGGTAGAAACCCTCAAGGGTCAAGGAACACAATAAGGTGATCTAACAAGTGTTGATGTGTTAACCTTATGGTTTGTATCCTATTGTTTGGATATGTGTTAATTATAAGCATGATATGTGTTTATAGTTTTTCATGCATGATTTAAATATAATCAACCGCATGCTTAGATGACAATTAGTTGTGCGTTGCCCGGTAGAATGCGGGCTACACGATTACCATACCAACAAAGGTGCTGAGCCCCTTTGGGGGCCACCCTTTTCGTTTCAGGTACAATGGAACTGGCAGCCGTTCGAGAGTAGGACGGGGTGGCTATTTAAGCATGGGTAGCTATATAATTTGCTTATGTATTTGTAAGTGTAGTAAGACCGAAACTGTTATCGGCAATAGGTTGTAAATACTCGATACAGTTGGAATATAATGTATTTGGTTGTTTAGAAATGGAATGGGATTGTAATGTGTAAGTGCTCGGGAGTCTGGTCCATCAAGCCGATACAATGTGTAAGTATTAGCCTTGTGATGAGTGTCTAAATGAGCATGTTTTAGGGGTGTATTTCATATGTTTAATCAACACGTTTCATGCTCATTTCTCCACTCTGGCTTGTTTTCCTCTAGTTTTGTGTTTCATTGGTGTCTTACACATTTATTGTTTAAACATGAGGAATACCATAGATAGGAGTAAAGTAGATGAAGAGAGGAACGCGTGGGCGCAAACGGATCCAAAATCGGAGCTTAAACGAAGAAGATACAGCATTTCGAAGTTAGCCTACTGGCATCGACTGACCCATAGGTCTGGGTCGGTCGGTGGGTCGGTCGAACTTAAAAAGACACGATTTTCATCCCCGAGCTACTGGAATCGACCGACCCATAGGTCTGGGTCGGTCGGTGGGTCGGTCGGACTTAAAAAAACGTGTTTTCGGCCCCGAAATTGCTTCTGGACGCGACCGACCCACGGGACTGACCTAGGGTGGGTCGGTCGGGTCGAAAATTAGCCCAGATCTGCGTTTTAAAATGGGGAATTTTGGGGAAAACTTCCCCATTATTCATTCAGTCAAGTTCCGCCCCAAAAACAGAGATGAAGGGCGATTCTAAAGGAGAAAAGAAGAGGAGAAGAGAAGAAGAGAAGAGAAGAGAAGGAGAAGAGAAGAGAAGCTCACCTCCTTCCAAGCTCCATTAATGGCTACTTCTATCCCTTGCTCTTTTATTTTCTCTTCTATGACTGTGTAGAATCATTTGTAGCTAGGGATTGGGGATTTTGTCCCAAAATCTCTAAACTCCATTGTAGATTCTTGAACTCATTTATGGTTTTATTTTGGTTCTTGTGCTGAATACTGATAATTATTGGGTATTTATGATTCTTAAACTTGTTGCTCATGATTTGAGGATTAGTTTAGGGTTTTACCCAAATTATCAATTATGTGTTAAATTGGTTGGTTTGGCCTACCTATTAGTTTAGCATTATTGTGGGATTCTATCAAAATGTTATTCAGAGATAGAAACCTAAACTGTTAGAGACTAAAACGGTGTACTCTGATTTCGATGATTTTGAGATTAGACTACATTGCAACTTTAGTGGAACTTGAGCTTAGTGCTATCGATTGACCCGGGGCTTAGCTGAATGAGAAGTCTCGATTAAATTGGTTAGGATTAGTAGGCCTAGATTAGGTTGCTAATTAATTAAGCGTTCCCGTGGTTTAGCTATGAGTTCGAGGTTCGACAATCGGTAGTAAGGGGAGGACGGGTGCAAATATCCATCCCGGGCTACACCTATCCTAGATAGTTAGTTTAGTGTTCATTGTTTTTCTTTATTTCTCCAGTTACAACCCAAAAACCCAAAACCCATAATTTACATGTATGCACTTTTGTATATATCCTCTTGCACATTTATTAAGCTTATAATTAGCTAGATAGTTACGAAGTCCCTGTGGATACGACCTTGTTGTACTACAGTGATTGGGTTCACTGCCCATAGTTAGCAAGATAGTCTCACCACTATTTTGCTCAACACCTTGTTAGCCACGTGGGTGGCTAATGGCGTGTAACACCAATGGATTAAGTTAATTGTAGAGTTGTATCTCCGCTGTGAATTGTTGTTGAGTACGATGTTTGTAGTTGGGGTGTTACAGGGGTATTTCACATTCCATCTAAACCGATTCAGATTGCTTTATTGTGAAAATCGAACAACTAAGCTTGCCTCCGGCAAAATCCCCCTTTTACCGCTCTTTGATTCATTTACTAGAATACCGAAGCTACGGATTGAGAAACCAAGTTGATATGACACTTGTTGTACTATAGTGATTTAGGGTGCACTTGCCCTTTTGTTTGCTTAGGTTATACCGCTATAGTATTTTCCCAACAGGCTTGTTACTTGCTTTTCAAAAAGTGGACTCACGAGAGGCACCTAAAGAACATAAATTTTGGTGGATCCCAATCTTGGTGCGCCTACATGATGTTCCTTTCCTCTTTTATCATAAATATTTTACTAAACATTTGGAAGATTGGATTGAAAATTCTACGGAATTTGTAGAGGATTATGGTAGGTTGGGAGGCAAATTCATGTACATCAAGATCACACTAGATATATTTAAGCCAATTTTAAGATGTGTCATGCATTAAATGGGGTTGATACCGCGTTAAAAGTTACTTCTGAGTGCATTCCTGCAATTGCTGTTGTTGTGGTTTATTCCTCCATACTACATGGGAATTCTCTTATCAGATAGAGACGAATGAATAAGCTTTTCCTTATGGCCCCTAGTTGAGACTTGTAGAATTTAGTTTAGGGAAGAAGTCTCCTACGAAAGATAATGATGAAGTATGGTGGTACATGTGTGGTCTACTCGAGAAAGGCACCAGACCCGAAGCTGAAGTTCTACCAGAACTCCATGGTAAAGGGCCACATGTGGAAGGGGAAAAACATTCCCATGTCGGGACATCAACTTCCGTGAATTCTACTCAAGCGGAGGAGAATGATAAACCCATCCTTATGAAAGTTAATGAAGGCCCGATAACGACGGGAGAGAAGAAACATAAATTTGATCAAGTTGTTCGGGATGGATCTCTCGACAAAGTTTGACATATACAAAATATGGATGCTCATACTAAGAAGGGAAAGTCTAATTTAGTACAGTCAGGTTCTACTCTTGTGGTTGATTTAGTGCAACAGGCATAGAAAGGTAAGATGGCGAAGCACAATGCTAATGAAAAGACAACCCTCGGATCATCCGTGGGTTTCCAATTGGAATAAGGCCTAAGTTTAGTAGTTGCCGAGGATAAGATAGTCCCCGTGCAACTATGTTTTTTCTAGCGATCGCTGCTACTCCACTACCTATCTTTTTGCATCCTATAGTTTTTGGAAGTAGATCTGAACTTGGTACCCTATGTGATCAAGGAGCTTTCATGTTGGTTGGGGAAGTTGACATGCGGTCTTCATACCCTTATGGGAGTTTATAGTACAAGGTTGATTTTGGGTTTTGAGTTGGTGGAATCTTCATTATGTTATATATAATCTGAAGTGGAATCGAAATATGATGGATTTTTCTTAAATTGACTTTAGAATAACTTGTAAGGTTGAAGATATAAACTACCTATATCAATGGTGAAGGTAGAATTTTGGATAGGGTAAGAGGTTGAAGGAAATTTTAATTCAAACACGATGCTTGGCGGAATCCCAATTAGTTTTTTTTTTTTTTTTTATCATGGTGCAATCCCAATTAGTTAAGACTACTTTTGACCGTAAATTTGGTGGATGCATCAAAAGTTAGTTCTTTCAAAAAATATTAATTAGAAATTCCCACCGACCAAGAAACGCTTTCCCTTGCCCAGACTCTTTTTTTCAGCTTCCGTGGAACTTTCTTATCCTGTCCCCGCACATTTCCTTATCTATCCCTCTCTAGTTAAATCAGCAAAAACCAAAAAGAGAAAGCGAGTTTTCTTCAAAAAGGCTTCAGCTCCAAAATCCAACCGCGTCAAACTCGAAGAATTTGCCGAAGAGGCAAATTGATTAAAGTCGACTTAACTAAACTATCTATACTATCACAATTTTTAGGGTGCATTCACTTAGGCGAGTAAATGGAATGAAATCAGGAAAGAGAATGGAAAGGAAAGAAAATTGATTCCTTCGAATCAAGAAGTCTATTTGATTCTACACAGAAACAAAATAGAATTCTTAATAAGTGTCTTTGTTATTGTTTGATTCCAAACAGAAAAATGTTAATATGAATAATATATATTAATATTTATCTAATTTATATACAACATATACTAATATTTATATAAATTATATAGCATTTATAAATAGTTTTTAAATTATAAATGACATATATTATATTTATATAGTTTATATTATGTATAATTTTTTAAAAAATTTATCTATATATATATATATAATTTTTTAATTTTATAGTATTTAAGATTCAAAAATTATTAATATATATATTATCTATATTTTTTAAACTGAAAACAATATCTACTATTTATACATTGTATATACTATATATTATTTTTTTTTTTTATAGTATTTAAATTTTATCTATATTTCCAATCTTTCAGCAACTTGTCCTAATCTCAATCTTTTCCTCTCTTATCTCCTCTCTTCTTCCTCTTTCTTTCCCTTTCTCCCCCCTCTCTCTTTCTTTTTCTCTCCTTTCCTCTCCCCCTCTTTCTTCCTCTTCCTCGCTCTTCTCTCTCCTCTTTCTTTCTCTTTCTTTCCCTTCTCCCTCCTCTGTCTCCTGCTTCTCTCTCTTCTCTTTCTTTCCTCCTCTCTCTTCTTCTTTCCTCCTCCCCTTCTCTTTTCTCTCTCTCTTTTTCTTTTTTTTTTCCCTCTCCCTCCTCTCTCTTCCCCTTCTTCTCTCGTCTCTCTTCTTCTTTCCCCCCCCTCTCCCTGTCCTCTTTCCCCCTTTCTCTCCTCTCTCTCTCTTCTCTTCCTCTTTTCTCTCTCTCTTTCTCTTTCTATTTCTCTCCCGTTCTCCTCCCTCTTTGTCTTTCTATTCGTCCTCTTGTTCTTCTCTTTTCTCTTACTGTCTCCTATATTATATTTATATAAATTATATATTATATATATTAATATTTGTTTATGCTAAAGATGATGATAAGGGTGAGAGGGAATATCTGGGATATTGGGGAAATCACAAAAATGAATTGGGGTTTCTGAAAGGGAACAAAATCATTAAAAATATAAAATAAACAACCATAAACGAAATGATTCCGTTCCCTTTATTGATTAGCCCAAAGTGAACAGCCTTAAGTAATTACTAGCCTAGTCGCCAGAAAAATACTTTCTATCCGAATTTATATATTAAAAAATCTTAAAATACTTAAAAAGAGATTTAGGATTTTAAAAATATCACAATAAAATCCATAATCTCGACTCTGCTCTGTTGCGTTGTCTGTCACCGTACAACTGAAACGACCCGAATCTTCCCCTCAAAGGCACAGAGGCCGCGTTCACACATCCACACACGCTTCCTTCGACCAGACCACCACCCTCCCTTTTCTCCTCCTGGCGCGTATGTATAAATAAAATCTCCATGCCTTCTCCTTCAAAATAAATCCACTTCTCTGACTTCACCGGCGTTCACACACACCCATCATCTCTCTCTCTCTCTCTTGCTCCTATCAGGCATATACTTTTGACCTCTCTCCCCATTCTATTTCTCTCTCTTTCCCTTTATATCTGTCTCTCTCGTATGGAAATCTCCTGGCTCCCATTTCTCTCCCAGGACGACTACTCCCTCCCGTTTCCCACCGTCTACCAGGAGCTGCTAGCACCAGAAAACGTCGCAGTGGATCATACCGACGACCTGAATTCAATCTCACTCTCAATTGCGAACCCAAATAAGCGCCGGAGGAGTGAATTTGACGGCGGTGGCGGAGGTTCGGAAGAACCCCAATCAGCGGCGGCGTTGAAGGAGGTGATTACTTCTCTACTCTGTTTCGATAAAGAACAAGGTCCACTAGCAGATTGGCCTGAATTCTCAATCTCCCCTCTGCAGCAGCAGCAGTCCATGGATTCCTTCCCGGAATTCTACGAGCAGTACTTCAGCAACAACAACAGTCACTCCTCACCTGAACCCGACGTAGTCTCGACTCCTCCCGAAGCAAAACGTCGTCGTCTCTTCTCCTCTCCCAGTTCCTCTTCGGCAGCAGTGATCGGCAGCTCCTCTTCCTCACCACCAGCGCCGCATCTCATTCCACAACCACCCCAAAAGACTCACCAACGCCGACTATGGGTGAAAGACAGGTCAAAAGATTGGTGGGAACGGTGCAACCGACCTGACTTCCCTGACCAAGAATTCAAACTCGCATTTCGTATGAGCAAATCCACTTTCAACTTCCTCTGTTCCGAACTCGACGCGGTCGTAACAAAAAAAGATACCATGCTCCGCGCCGCGATCCCTACAAAACAACGTGTCGCGGTCTGCATCTGGCGATTAGCGACAGGTGAACCACTCCGTTTAGTCTCAAAACGGTTCGGACTAGGGATCTCAACTTGCCATAAACTGGTACTCGAGGTATGTGCGGCAATCAAATCCCTACTCATGCCAAGGTACCTTAACTGGCCGGACTCGACACGGATTCCTCAAATTAAAGCCGAATTTGAGTCGGCGTCGGGGATACCGAATGTAGCGGGGTCGATGTACACGACTCATATCCCGATCATTGCGCCGAAGATCAGTGTGGCGTCGTATTTTAACAAGCGGCATACGGAGAGAAATCAGAAGACGAGCTATTCGATTACGATACAGGGCGTGGTGGATGATAAGGGAGTGTTTACTGATGTGTGTATAGGGTGGCCGGGGTCAATGTCAGATGAGAAAGTGTTGGAGAAATCGGCCTTGTATGAGCGTGGGAAGGAAGGTTTGGTGAAGGATTTGTGGGTGGTTGGTGGGAAGGGTTACCCGTTGATGGATTGGGTTTTGGTGCCGTACACGCATGGGAATCTAACGTGGACGCAGCACGCGTTTAATGAGAAGGTAGGGGTAGTGCAGGAGGTCGGGAAGGCGGCATTTGGGCGGTTGAAAGGGAGGTGGGCTTGTTTGCAGAAGAGGACTGAAGTGAAGTTGCAGGATTTGCCAGCCGTGCTTGGGGCTTGCTGTGTGTTGCATAATATATGTGAGATGAGAGGTGAGACGATGGAACCAGAGTGGGCGTTTGAGATTTTTGATGATGAGATGGTGGCGGAGGAAGGGAGTAGCAGTGTTGGTGGTGGTCGGGCGGGGGTGGCGAGGGATCAGATTGCTCATCATTTGTTGCATCATGGGCTTGGTGGGACTGGTTTCCTGTAATTATTAGTTCAGGATCTGTTGATGATTGAATGATGATTCTTTGTTGTCAAGTATACAGGATTTTACGGGGATGAATAGGGTTTGGTAGCTTACAGATTGATAGATACTGTATTCATTCTTTTAGATGAGATTTCATTGATGCATTCTTGTGCTCTTTAGAGCGAGGATGGAGACGTGCTATCTCCGGTACTATGTAGAATTCTATACTGTATGTAGAATGAAATGATATTGATTTTTTTTCACACATAATTGGGTCGTTGGGGACACATCTTCTCAGCTTCCAGCAGCTGACAACTTCTCAATTTTTAAAACCAGCAGGTTTCCATCAAACACCCAAAACCAGCAGCTGACAACTTTTACAAAATCATCAGCTGACAGCTTCTCAATTTCCCCTCTACTTTTTAAAACACAATCCACCCAACACTAAACCAGCAGCTGTCAGCTTCTGTAAAACCATCAGCAGACAGCTTCTCAATTTCCAGCAGCTGGACCCAGCAGCAGCCCCCAGCAGCTGTCCCCAAACGAACCCATGCTTATCCTTTTTCTTCATTTTGACTGGTTAGTTATATATAGGGATTCCGCATAAACATTCTCCGCTTCTATCATAATCAATATCCAAGGGTTAGGCGTTTGGATGGAAAATCAGGACACCAGCATCTTTAAGAAAATGAGAAGCACCCTTGAGGGTAAAACTTCTCAAGATGGAAGCAAACCTTGCTCTACTGGACAACAAAAGGAAACCATGCTCTGCTCATTTCATCAACTACAAAAGGACAAACAGAGAGCTTATAAACCATAGTTACATATGGATTAGCTGAAATTCAACAGTATCCTGTAATGCAGGAATTACCCCAACTATACACAAAAAAGATATAAAGAATATAAAGAATGGATTTAGAACAAAGAAATGCTAAGAGTATTGAGTTCGTTCGTCGAAGGAATCACTGCAATAACGAAAGCAAGTGATGTTTGCTCCCCAATGCATATCCTAACAAGCCTTTTCACAGATGAGTATTTGAAGAAGCTACACGAGTTCTCCAATCCTGTATCTGTGATTGAAGTGTTTTATTTGGTGTCAGCTCAAAATGATCAAACTTGTTCTTCGTAGTGGGCGATGTGTCATGCTTCAGGAACCACGCTTCTATTGCTCTTCGCTCGTAAGAGTACCCATCAGCAGCAATATGTGGATCCTCCATTATTTCCTGCATCAGGCCAGTCAATCAACTTGCATCAATCGATGTTCAAAGGAAATACGTACAAGACTGTCAATATTGACAGTAAACTGAAACCCAACTGATTGCATTCAGTCAGAATTGGAGAAGATGAATCCACAGGTAGTAGTCCAACACCAGAAAATGAAGAGGTATAATGCATAGAAACAGAGGTATTTGTTGCTAAGTGTTTTCTGTTCTTTACCTTCAGGATAGGACAGAAATAGTGTTTGGGTGCAAAAGCACATCTACTTTTTTCGACCTTCATACTTGCCTCAGCAACATCAGCTAGCTTCTTCAACGTGGGCAGAATCCGGCGCTCGAGATCCGGCCTATCCCTACACCTAAGTTTGCAACAGTCCAGAGCCAACTTGGCCATCTCCTCTGCTTCAGGAAGCGGCCAATCCACAATCGCGGTATCAAGCATATACTGTAATGATCCACTCTCAAACGCATTCTCGATCACCATGAGCAGGCCGTTGGGATGTCTGCCGGTCAAGAGTTGCAGGAGTATGATCCCCAGGGAATATAGATCTGACTGTGGCCTTATGACTCCTGTCCTCTGGTACTCAGGGTCCATGTAGTAGAGATTACCTGCCAGCCTGGATTGTCCGAGCTGAGCGATGCTGTGATTTATTGTCTCTGTGAAGAATTTTGCGAGGCCTACATCGCTTATCTTGGCAACATGGTTTCGACCCAGTAGGATGTTGCTGGGTTTGAGGTCGCGGTGGACTATGGGTTTGGGTTTGGTTCCGTGGAGGAAAGCGAGTCCGCGGGCTATCTCGAAGGCGATGCGGAACCTGGCGAACCATGGGAGTGCTTGCACATTGTCACGATTGAAGATGAACTCTTCAAGGCTACCGCTCTCCATGTACTCGTACACTAGGCACCCATTCTCGGGACAGGCTCCGAGGAGTAGGACTACATTAGGGTGGCGGACATTGCGCAGGATTCCGAACTAAAAAAGTGGAGTTTTGGATAATAAGATAAACAATGGAGTGAGTTTGAGTCGGAATTTTCAAAGATCAGAATTAATATGAGCTCCAGAGCCAAAAACACAGTATGAAAATGAAAAAACAAATGGAGTACATTGGGGTCAAGATTGTTTTCCACCTATGTTATTTAGTTCTTCATACAGATGAGAAGAAAGAATAATAGCTCAGCAATATAGGACATGGCTGAAATATTTGGCAAGAGGCTCACGTTGGAACTAACAATAAGCTAAGGATACAAAATTGACATGAAAACAGAACTAGGGTTGTGAGGCAAGCAACTGAAACCAAAAGGGAAAGGTAGAGAAAGGGGCACCTCTTTAAGAAACTGTTCTTTCTTGTCAGCAGCCTCGTGCTGAAGAGCCTTAATTGCAACAGGTGTGTGATCAAGAGTACCTTTGTAAACTTTACCATAACTTCCTTCACCAATAACCTTATCCACTGAGAAATGATCCGTTGCTACTTCAATCTCTTGAGCATTGTACCTTCTATATCCAATATCATTGGTGATCATTTCATCCAGTACCTTCATCTTCTCTGACGACTCCTCGGAAGCACTGGCTTTTCCTACCCGCCTTTCATTGGCCTCTTTGATCAGCACTGTCTTTGCCTTCTCAGCTTCCTTCATGGCCATCAAGTGCTTTTTCACCTTCTCTTCCATTGCATTTTTCCTCAAGGTTTCTTCTCTTTTTGTAGCAGCATTTGCTTCCACAACACATTCAGTAGAAAGCTCTTGAACCTGCTAGTCAGTGATTAATGATTGTACCAGGAGATTATTCTTCAGGACTTTGTTTTTCCTCCTTTTTTCAACAAGAGAAACACTTAGTAAGGACCAAACCTGATTTTGAGCATGCACAAGGTCTTTACAAGCTCGATTGTATAACGACATTGTAGTTTCCAACTCATGCTTCAGTTTCTCTAACTCAGCCTGCAATTCAAACTCCTCATCATGGGTATGTCATTTCAGAACACAGAGAACCAGCTGATCATCCATAACAAGACTTCATAATAAAACCAGATCACGACTGTAAATCAACTGCAGGCAAATTAATTATAATAAAAACATTCACAGTCAATGCTCAGAGCATCACAGACCTCCTCATTTGAAACCAAAGTCCCATATAACGACTTATGTTCAGTATCTTGCGCGGACACCGAGTCGTTTTCAACAGATATCTCTACATCTTTCCAATGAGTATTAATAGAAGAGCTCTCCTCTGGACCTGACGAATATGAGCAGCTAGGAGCTGGTGAATAGGAGGATGCTCCGATGGCCTTTTCAGCTCCTCGATTAGGAGATGGTGAGAGGTTGGGTGTGCTCTTACTACTATATATGTCTTCTGGAGATGAAAAGAACAAAAGAAGATGGCTTAATTCTCTGGTTCAAGAAACAAAGGAAACAATAACTTATATAGTAATAACTGACATGCTGCACTGAACTTGGAAAAATAGCATGTTCTAGGGGTTAACATGGGCATACCATTGGTGATCAAAGAAACAGCCAGCTTTGTGATCACACGGCGTTTGGATACTATGAAAATGTCACAATAATCAGGGCTGCATTTCAAGACAGTTGATGATACTCCTGGTCCTTTAATCTTTCTGATATCAAAATTAGGGTGATGTTTATTAGAAACGTGATCGATTGCATAAATCATAAACCCTACATTTTTCCGTATCATCCTTTGCTACTCATTGAAGTAAATATTCCTAAGGCATCATACCTCCATAAGATATTTATGTGATGAGATCCCATGACTAAGCTTCTTACATCCGCCTTGGATATGTATTTCAGAAGTCCAGTTGCAGGGTTGTCGTTTTCAAGCACAAGCGTTTCTACCTAAGAGGATTCAATGCACAATCAGAAAGGAATCCCTCCCTGAGAAACAATTGCAGACCCTTGATTAGCATTACCTTAACACCTTCTGTTCTTATTATCTTCTTGTACTTGATGAAGATTTCTTCATATCTCATTTTGACATCCTTTACATACTTGGCGACGACACTTGCATCTAGCTCTTGGATGGAAACACACTTTCCTGCTGCAACCATACAGAAACTAATCATTCTCATGTGCCAACTTTTAGATCAATCAAACGCAAGGTAGATGTGCAGATCCAGAAGTATTTTGCCCATAGATCTCTCTTTATTTATACAACTACCACAGCTTATGGAAGTGAAGAAACTAATAGAGAGGACATGGGGAACAATGTTACCAAGCGGCATGTCAGCTGGGTTATATGTGGCGTTACCTTATTAGAAAAGGATACATATCCACCACTAAAAGGTTATTAAAAAAGCTAAGGCGAACAGGGTATAAGAATATCACTCGCAGTAATTTCCAGCGGAGCTATCATATTCTTTGTCATTCTAAATCAGCCTATTCATACTCTCTAGTTATGTTACCACAACAATTTTTGCATCCATTGACCTAATGCGATATAAGCTTCTTCATACAGGAAATTTGTGTGTTGATTAAATACATTTGTGATAGCAAAGAAGGCCACTGAGGGACTGCATAATGGGCAGAGCAAAAACCCATAGGAACCAATCTGAAAATTTACACGACAGCCAGGAATTCACCCAAGGATATATAAAAAAAAAAGCAGGAACCGAAGGACGAACATCTTCAATCCTAAATAAAGCATACCCTAAGGCTAGAAATCAGTGACATGTAAACAATTTTAATAGTCCATCAAGTCAACCCCACCACATAAGTCAGACACACCACTACTAAAAGTCAATGCACCCTGTGAACCATCTGTTTGATCAAAGTTGTAAATGAACTGAACTTCATTTCTCGACAATCCTATTAGTCTTATACCTAAATTCTCAGCTTCTAAAGCACTGCAGAATATCGGATTCACGCACGATGACGGTTCAGTAATGCTCTAAAGTAATCAGAACTTCACCATAATGTCGAAATTCGAAAGAGAGGGTGAGGATTACAAGGAGTACATACAGGGAGTAGGTATGTGGGTGATGGTCGGCATCACATGTACTAAAATGAAACGATCGGTTTGAGCGATCATATTCTCAGCCGCCCATTTGACCGCCCGTTTGCTCCCTTTACCTTTCCCTTTCCCATGCCTGCCACTCGCAACGGCCACTGCAACCGAGGTCATTGTGTACCCCTCTCAATACCACGCACCGCTAGATTACTTGAGGGGGCCAGGGGAACAAGGGTGGAGAGATGAGTGGGGAAGGAAGCGAGGATTTTCCGTTTATGAGTATTGAGAAGCTGAGTCAAACGGAGATTTTAAACGAAACACGGTAATGCAGGGAAGAAGAGGAGGAAGAAGAAACAGTCAGAAGGAAGTCAGTGGACTCGGTGCAAACGGCGAGGGAGCATTTTGACTTATTAATCGGATTTCTGTCGATTTGGAGGGAAAGCAACGGGGAGGTTTATTTTGAGAGACACTTGCATTAGAATGCTTATTGTTAAGAAATGAATTAGAAAGCTTAATAGCAATAGTATTTTCTGATACGGTTGATTGTGACTCCAATTGACCCTCCATTAATTTTCCGATTTTAATTTATCAGTAGGATGTGATAAATTGAGACGCGGCAGAAACATGTTTTTAAAGTGGCCTCTGTTAATTAGTAAATAGTACTCCCTCCATTCAATAATATCGTCATTTTAGAAACTTGCACATTTATTAAGAAAAGTAGGACAATGACGCATGTGCCCCTACTTTTTACTTTTCATTTAGCTAATAATTACTTTTATATTGAATAGTAGGGTAAAAGTGGAAGGGGGTGTGTCAAAAAGCTAAAATGACAGATATTTTTGAACAAGTCACCCCCTAAAACGACAGATATTAATAAACGGAGGGAGTAGTATTAATTGTATTATGCTTTGTAACTATTCAACCAAGCGAAAGATACATGTATAGATACTGAAAATTCCCCTGTAGAAAGAGAAGAAAATACAAAAAGATGAGATTATGCTAATTTTTGAAAGGCTCCACGTTCATAATTTCATTGATATAAAATGAAAATATATGTCAGGAATATGCTAGAAATGTTAGTTTGTTTATATTTTGATCGTTTCAGCAGTCTGCCTTTATAGCAATACATTGAACGTAAATTTGATTAATATTAGTTCAAGAGCATGTTGGCATTTTTCTATAAAATAAAGGAGTAGTATCTCGGTATAGCAATACGTGCATTAGTGGTCTTAACTTTCTACGTTTCTTCATGAATTCCAACACAATTAAGGGCCAAGTCTGCTGCATTGGAGGGTTTGGACACTAGAGAAAGTGGAGCCGCTTGCTGCCGTCCAGCCATCAGTTCTTCTCTGAGTGAAAAAAACAAAATCATGAAACCCGTCTATGCTAGTGGGGATAGAATATAACAATAGTACACGACTTTTTTTATCAAAAAATATATAGGTCTCTTTGTTAAAATTTATATCAACGGAGAGTGTTTGATCAACTCTCTTCTTTTTTTTTTTAAGTCAAACATAATTTATTATAGGGAAATTTTATGAAATGTCACTATATTTTTGGCTAATTCATGAAATTCCACTAAAAAAAGAAATTGTCGTAAAACTTATGAAATGTCACTATAGATGAAAAAAAGATAAAAATACCCCTACTAGTTAACAAAGTATTTTTTAAGTTCACAATATGCCCCTAAGTGTTAAAAAATTTACAAAAATTCACAAAAATATCCAAATACGATAAAAATATTAAAAAATTATAAAAAAATAAAAAATATATAAAAAATATTATAAAATTATAAAAATTATTATTAAATTATAAAAATATAAAACTTATAGAAATTTCTAAAAATAAAAAAATGAAAAAATAAGAAAAAATCATAAAATATTAAAACAAATATATATTTCATTTTTAAGATTTATTTAGTACCATAAAAATAATATTGTATTCTAAACGAATAATTTATACCAATTAAGTACCATAACTTATATCAAATAAGTACCATAATTTTTACCATTTATTTTTTTTTTTTTTCTATCAATTTAAATTATTTCTTCAAAGTAAATAATTAATTTTTTTATTTCACTGATAAATTTTAAAATTTTTAAATATAATAATTTATTTTGAAGAAATAATTTGAATTAATAGAAAATAATAATAAAAAAATGTATGATAAAAATTATGGTACTTTATTTGTATAAATTATGGTACTTCATTGGGTAAATAGGTAGAACAATTAGTATAACTTATTTGTTTAGAACACAATATTCTTTTTATGGTACTGAATAAATTTTAAAAAATGAAACATTTGTTTGTTATAATATTTTTTCATTTTTTTTCTTTTTTGTAAATTTTTATAATTTTTTTATAAGTTTTTTAATTTTTTGAATTTATAATTTTAATAATTTTTTATATATTTTTATTATATTTTGGATATTTTGTGAACTTTTGTAAAAAATTTAACACTTAGGGCATATTAGTAGGGGTATTTTTGTCTTTTTCCATCTATAGTGGCATTTCATGGAGTTTTACGAAAATATAGTGGCATTTTGTGACTTTTTGTTTTTTTAATGGCATTTCATGAATTAGCCAAAAATATAGTATTTCATGAAATTTCCTTTTATTATATAATTAGGATTAGATCATAGTCCTCAGATCAAAGCAATTGAGTGGTCTTGATGAGCCGGAGCTACCAAGGAAAACCTGAATAGCAACATGACCAACAAGTCTTAAGAAAACCAATATTAGGGACCAACAACATAGGTAGAAACTAAAAAACCCGGAAGAAGCAAAGAATAAACTTAAAATAACTAAAATAAGGAGAAAACAAGGCAACGCCAGAACCCTAGTTAATTGAGGCTTCGCCATTGCCGCCGTGACCATCATTACTGAACAAATGATGAGCCAAATCATCTTCGCTCACTCCTACCCGATCCTCATCTTCAATTTTTCCTTCTTTTACAAAATTTAACAGCGTTGTAGAAAAGATAAAGATGACGGTGATGATGGAAACAAATTTGGTGTAACGATACAAGCAGTGGACTACATACAACAACGTATTCCCCTCTTCAACCAACAACACCTCCTCTGCCTTCCACTTCTTGTCCTTCCATTGATCTCTATTGTCAGCTCTAAGAAAGTCGATTGTGTCCTATCTCCAATTGGTAGTGACCTTGCTAAGGTGGAAACCAAAATAATCCCTACTGCCAACAAAGGAGAGATAGAACATAATTAATAACACACTGTTTAATGTTCTATTTCTAGGTAGTTTATTAGTCAATTTCAGTTCCTGCAATTGGGTGACTAGTTGTGTACTTAACGTTAGTATAGCTTAATTATAGGAAAGCTCAGTGTTATAAATGGCTATTTAAAGCTAGCACATTTCTTCTCATAAACACACAAAATCATTCTCATTACTTATATGGCATCAGAGCTCCATTTTTTTCTTCTCAGTGGTGGCTACAGCCGCTACCACTGTAGTTTCAACCATCAACCCATACTACACCGCATGGAAAAAGAAGGATTGATACCTTCTATGGTTAAAATCCACGCTCTTTGAACGTGTACTTGCCATTATTTCCCGCTGTTCGACATCCCGTGCTGCCTGGCAAACTCTCAATCACTCATTTCAAGCCCAGACGCGAGCTTCACGTCTCACTATGAAAGCACAACTTCAAACTCCGACAAAGGGTGCGCTCTTCATAATGGACTACATTGAGAAGAAACACCAGCTTGATGATTATCTTGCTAAAAATCTCCATCCTACTTCTGATAATGATTTTATCGATTATCTTCTTACCATCTTGATTCTTCCTACAATCTTTTCATCTCTGCGTTTATGATTCATTACGATGGCTGCTCCATTGAGTATTTACTCGGGCTCCTTCTCCGTGAGGAAGAATGTCTGGAAACTGAAACCTCTCGTCAGGCCACGCTACTCCTTCTTCCTCCTCCACAACCCACGACACATACCACTACTCGGTTAAACTCCCACCGTGCCAATACCCCACACCAGTCTCCTGCTCCATCGACCACTTCCACCCTCCGCAGCGCAAACCCCCATGGTCACACTCACTACCAACTTTGTGAGCGGCCTGGTCACACAACAATCGACTGTTGGCAACAGACAAATCTTCAGGATTTTCCTTCTCGTCGTCCACGCCGCAATCCACAGTCCTGTCAAGCCAATGTGACTTAGTTCGCTAGTCCGTTTTCATTGGATCCGACCTGGTATTTTAAAATGGGTGCTACAGATCATGTCTCTCCTTATATGAGCAAACTTTCCACCACCGAACCTTACTCCGGCAATGACAAGATACAAGTTGGTAATGGTAATCAACTCCTAATTTCTCATTACGGCTCATCCTCTTTGCTAAATTTGCATTTGTCTAATGTTCTCATTGTTCTTGATCTCACCAAAAGTCTTTTATCTGTATCCATATTAACTAAAGATAACAATATGTTTATGGAATTTTGGCCTTCCTCTTGTTTTGTTAAGGATTTTCAAGGGTAGACTCTTCTCCAAGGTTATGTTGATCATGGGCTATACACTCTTTATCCACCCTCCCCTTCATGTCCACCATCCATGGCTCTCTCCAAAGTATACCTCCATGTTAGGTTGGCACGATCGTCTTTCTCATCCAAATAGCACAATCTTGAGGCGTTTAATTTCTTCATTTTATCTATCTGTTTCTTCAAATAATATGGCATCCCTTTGTGAACCATGTCAAATGGGCAAGAGTCATTGACCCCCTTTTGCCAATACCCACCCGTCTTCTACAAATCTGTTTGATTTAATTTATTCTGATGTATGGGGACCCTCTTCAACATTATCTCTTAATGGCAACCGATATTCTGTTTTAGTTTGGTTGCCCTCCGACCAACGATCCGAAGATCTCTGGACTTTCTTTTTGCCTAATAAGGCATCTCATGTGGTCGTAGCCATGCACCATCAGCGGTGCCCTTTGACCAACGATCAAATGTGGCTCATTGGATTTCCATATCGAGTGGGCCCATATCTAGAAATCCTCTATAGTGATCACTCTGCGCAACCAGTTAATCCGTAGACTATCCTGGGTTTTCCCCCACATCATATACCAATTTTCACCATGTGATTAAGTAGTTTAATCAATTTACCTAAGATCTACTCTTAGGTTATGGAGTATACATTTTATTATAGTTGCCATCAAGGTCTTACACATTCACCTAGAAGTCGTCTAGGTCTCATTCATTTTCGAGTACAATGCTCTAGAGATTGGTAATACCGATTCTCTTTCCTAAGCCTTTTACTTAGGTTGATTAGGAATAAATGGTATTCATTGAACTTTCGTAAGTAATGATCCCCCTAATCTTGCCCGTAATTGAATTTAAATTACAATTGGTATACAAGTCCGAAAGACGTTCGCACACTGTTAATAACGCGTGATAGTCGAGCATAATAAATCATATAAGCACATGCATATCACACATATCGCTCTTATCAATTTAAACAAACATGTATGAACCCAAGGAAACCCTCAGGACATTCAAACCACATAATAACATACCATACACCCGACGGTGAGAAAAGAGAGACGTCCGACCTCGCGGCCGTCACTCTGTAACCTGTCTTCTACGTACTACGATCTGGAATATATGTGTAACACTAAGTGTTAATTCCTATGATCTCAACTTAGTTCAGTATCCCCGAATAAATGCTAATCCCCCTGACAATTAACGTCTTTAGTTAGTTACTATTACTCGGGTTTCGCATGTGTTCGGGATTAGTTAAAAATGTTCTCTAATTATGGTACGAGTATTATGTAGTATTGACTTACTACTTAGAATTTTATTCCAAATAACCCACTTCATTATCTCCATAGGTTATTATATATATATATGCAACGATATAGTTTATTACTATATGTTATAATTGACCTTATAGTATTACTTACTTTAAACTCTCATTTAAATCATGAGTTGGCCAACTTGACCCTCTTTGGTCAATTTGACTTGGTCAATTAGGCTAACTTGGTCAATGTTGAAAACCAACATGTGTTTATATGATTCATATTACAATGTTTTGAATTATATAATTCATTATTTATTCAATCCTTTAAACCTTAACATTATATCTTTATACCTAATGTTTTATAATTACATTCCCCGCATCATTATTTAGATACCTCACTTAATATGGCTATCCAAGCACATTATATAATCCACCCCAGTCCATATATTTACATCCATCCTTCCTTATGAATTATAAAATTCATTATATAAATGATATTCCTTATCATTTCATGTGAAACACTTATTGTGCTATCTTTCACAAACCAACATTAAGATTATATTCCTAATGTTATATCATTCATTATATTAAACACCAAACTTTATTAAGTTCCCCGTCTAATCTTATAATTTCTATTTCCCAAAATATTCACATTACTTTATCGGGTGGTTTGGTATAAGGGCTCCCGGAATTGAAGATACTCCAGCATTTGGTAGATGGAATTTAAATTCCAAGAATTATTGAAATTCTCATATCTGGCAACTCACCGGGGATTGTAGTCCGTACAAATTAGCTAGGAATTGTTATTTCAAGTGAATTACCGGTAACTTTCATCATCTATAAAACTAATTTTCTCTTTATTCCTTATTTTTGTCGTCTTTCCCTCTTCTCGCTCCATCTCTCTCATTAATATTTTAATTATAGTATTTATTTATTATTTTTATTCATATGTCGATTATAATTAATTAACAATAAATATATTAATTTATAAATAAATAATTTTATATCTATATTGAAAAAATAAAGAAATAAATGGTTTAGTTATGGGCACATATATTTGATGTTATATATATTGAAGTAAAATATTATATTATATATCATATATTAAAATATAATGTAAAAATTTATGAAATATTTTAATTAATACTAAAAATAAATAATGTTATAGATTTAAATTTGAAAAAAAATTTCTAATAATGAAATTATTGACTATAAGCGAATATATATGTACTTAAAATTAATTATTGTGTTTACTTATTAAAAGAACTATTTATTTGTTTAATGTTTCTTTTTAGTTCTCCATAGTGAATAATTACAAGTTTATATCCATGACACTTTAATATATTATCCACAAAATTTAAATAGAATTAAAGCGAAAGTTTTCAAATAAATTTATTGACTTATTAATCGAGTTCTTATAACTATGAAATAAACTTTATCAATTTTTTTTATCAAATATATTTTTACAAATTTTCAAGTTAATCTACACAGTTAAATCGTACATCTAATAGTAATAATAATAATGTTACTTATCAATGATAGATTCATAATTGTATAGTTTATTCTAAGTGTATTATATCCATTATTCTCGCAACCAAACAAAATAAACATTAAATTTCAAGTATTTCTATCATAACAATCAAATGAGGTCATATCCTATTCTTGGAATTTCATTCTTGTTGAATAAGACCTTTTTTGTTTAGGAATAGATAAATTAAACAAAAGTGTGAAAAAAATGTTGAATAAATTAATGAACTAAGCTTGTATAGTTCGGAAAAGATTGGAGAGGATAGAAATTATAAATTAATTGTGATAATTAATTACAAACTTATTAACAAATAATGAGTAATCTAAATATCAGAAAATTAATTTTAAACTATAACAACTATTCTACAATATTTTTGGTTGACTAGACACCAAATTAGAAGATCAAAAAATATAAATAAATCTAATCAACCACTTACGAATTTAACAATTATTGTGTAATTAATCTAAAAAATCACAAAAATAATTTTAAACTTTACCAACATTTCTATATTATATTAAGGCAATTAGACACCAAATTAATATATCTACAATTTATAAATTAATTGAAAGAATTAATTTTGGATTTCTTATTAACTACACATTAATCTTCATTTGACAAAATCTATTTTAAACCTTACCAATATTTCTACATTATTTTAAGGTAATTAGACACCAAAATAGTAAATCTACAATTTATAAATTAAATGCAATAATTAATCACCAATTTAATACTAATTACACAATAATCTAAATGTCACAAAATTTGTATTATACTATAACAACATTTCTAGATTACTTTTAGGTAATTAGACACAAAATTATTAGATCTATAATTTATAAATTAAATAGAATAATTACATACGAATTTAATAAAAATTACACCATAATCTAAATGTCACAAAATATATATTATTATATAACAACTTTTCTAGATTATTTTCAGGTAATTAGAGACAAACTTAGTAGATATTAAATGGAAAAATTAAATACAAATTTAATTAACAATAAAACATTAATCTATGTACTATAAAATTAATTTTAAACTAGAACAACATTATAACACTAATTAAGTAACTATACTCTATTTTGGGAGATAATAATAAACCAATTAGAAGAATTATGACGCGTTAAAGAACTAATTAAACAAAAAAAATTACAAAACACTAATATAATAAACATTGTGATTAGAAGTAGATCAGCGATGCAAAAGTAAGAAAAAATTTTAGAAAAGTTAGCAAACTTACCAACTAAAATTCGAATAAAAGAGGAGATTAGGGGAGATTGTGAGAGAATTTTTTTGGGATGATGAAAACTCATCCACTAGAGGCGCCTTACATAGCCGATTTTACCCGGTAAAACCGTCCTAGGGCGAGGCGGCTTCTATGCCAGGTGAGGATAAGGTCTATCCGAAAACTCTCGGAAATCTGACGGGAGGATTGACTTTCGGGATTTTGGATCAGGTTGGCGACATGGCAAAGACGTCACCTTGCTGTGGGGCGGTTTCTGCTTGCCAGAGCTAGAATTCGCCCTGGACTGAGGCGGTTTCTGGAAAAAAAATCACCGCAAATAATTTTTTTCAAAACGGTATTTTAGCGAAAATTTTGCGTGGCTTCATAAGCATTTCTGGTGGTCTTGTAGTTATCATTGAGGCCGTTGAGGAATTTTATCAACTGGTCTTGAGAAATCTGATCGGCGAATTCCTTTCTGGCAGAACAAGTGCATTTTGGGGTTTTTCGTGCCACATTGAGTTTATCCCATAGTCTCTTCAATTTTGTGAAGTAGCTACTGATTGTGTTCGTGTCTTGTCAAAAACGATTGATCTCTTACTAGATTCCAAAATTCACTGGCACGTCAAACCTAGCGCTTAGGTTTTTCCATATTTCACTGGCGGTCTCACAATAGAAGACAGATTCTGTAATTTCTTTGTCTAGAGAATTTAGGATCCATCCCATTATTGTGTTATTCGCTTGTTCCCGGAGAGGATAGCGTTTTGAGGTGATCTTTGGTTCTTCGATCGTTCCTTGGATGAGACCAAATTTGTTCTTCCCTTTCAAGGCTATGGTGGTGGCTCGCTTCCACGCATCAAAGCCGGTGTCATTAAACTTCGGAATCGGCGGATTGTCTGAGGGATGGAGATAAAGTGGATCGTTGTAGTTCAAGATCGAGCTCTCATCATTTGATGTTACAGAAGATTCATCATCTGATATTCCTTTCCCTTTTTCTTTATCGTTCTTGTTCGTTTCTCCAATCTCAGCCATTATCGTTGTTCATTGTGAAGAGGACGGTGAGCTTCAGATCAGTACCGCTCTGATACCATGTGAGATTTAAAGAGAGACGAGAGACTAAACAGGGGAGAACAGATGAAAGAATGCTTCATTACTAACAGGAGAGATATTGTGGTATTACTATAGTCAATTCCAGAAGGGCCCCAGGCCAAAGAAGGGCCTGGTTGGTTTTAGTAAATTCGTTCGAGTTCATAAGGTTGCTAGTAGGGGCAAGCGTAAAACAAGAGTATAAGCTAAGGGTTTGAGTTTATCCTATTAAAAGGGAATGGTAGAAATGTAGAGGTCTGGGTTCTTTCTATTTATAGATATTTGTTTCGATTGTACTCACCTATGCAGGTCACTAGGCTGTGCGCCTCTAATTATCAAAAAAAACTTGCGACTGATAACAAGGATTATATACATCAGTGTAAAACTGTATATATAGTAGTACATATATATATATATATGTACGCTGAGATTTCAAGATGCTAGACTACCCAAAGTAATCTATACACCGTTTGTTTTCTGAGCAATATGACTCATTCTGATACGTTAGCTTTGCGCCGTAGTCACAAGGATGTAAAAAACGAGAAATAGTACTGAAGTGCACGGATCTATATATGTACATTACTGGATATATATATTTTTGATCTTCCTCATACAAACTAGTAACTATAGCCCACATCTACTATATTGTCAGATACGTTCTTACCATGATCGCTCCGGTAGGATCAGAAAGCAAATGCCTAATAAGACCCATTCTTAATTCATGTGGGGCTATAACAAACATATAGAATGCAAATAATACAAGATCGGCAGAGGAAAGAGTAGATCCAAGAAATCCTTGCCACATCCTGCATAAGAAGTAAAATAACTCTAATTGTCACGGTTCCAACAATTAGTAGATGAGAAATGAAAAATCTTACGAGTTCATTATTAGCATAGAACATGAGGCTAGCACAAATTCATACAGGATGCCTCAAGTATTACCACGACGTAAGAAAAACAACTGTTCATAAAAAAACAACTGTTCATAAATCTTCATTTCGAATATAACTGTTTCTGATTTTCATTGTTTGGATTTCTAATACGCTAAGCATGAGAGGCAGATTGGGGTGCAGAGGTTTCTTTTGTTCTTTCTATGGCATATGAGTAATAAACATCTTAGGGAAGCTGTCAATAGTTCTTTAATATACTGTTGAAGAAGCGCATTGGCAATCAAGGGCGTCTATTATAGGTGGAAAGGGGTCAGGGTCTGAAGGAATCGGATGCTCACTAAGCCTAAATTATGATTAGTCCGTTGCTCCACACTCCTTATTTAGGGCATTTTTATTAACAAGATAAGTTACAGCAAAGTGCTACGACCATAACATAATTGCCTATCCTACATATAGAGGATCATAAATATTCAAGTCAAACCACTGAAGTTTATTGATCAACAAGTTGAAAAGCTATTGAATTGTCATTTCCTTGCTACCTGAATCGAGCTTCCTCGGTGCAGCCACAACTAAGGGTGCTTATTTACAAATTTAACTCTACCGTACCAAGATGCATCCACATGACAAATGCAGCATAAATTGCAATTTCATGCGACCGTTAACACATAGATGGTGCAATCATTAAGAAGCGCATGTTAAAAGATATAATTAAAATGCACAATCATTCTTACCACTTTGGTAGGCGAAAAAAGGTGTGGAAGAAAGCCCTGATGTCCTCAAGATTGAACTGAACTATTAGGGCTAATCCAAACAGGAAAAATGCTCTTTGACGTTTTCTTTCGAGAGGCCAAAGACTGTTCCAGGCTGTAACTTTTTTTTTTTTTTTGCAATCAAAAGGGAAGTATTCATGAGCCAACAGAGAAAAGTTAGAAATGCCTTATGTTCAGGAAACCTAAATATGACAATTGCAATAAAGGTGTAACTAAATGACAGATAAAATAAGAAAATTATAGATAGGCATGATTAATTTAGTATAAACAGGGTAACCACTAGCCAATCAAAGTAAAACATGATGCTAAGCAAAATTGCTGAGAACAATTGAATTATAACCATTGAAAAAGAAGCATCTTCTTCGACAAACCTCGCATGGAGATACTCCCATTATCCATCTTCTGCCAGGACATGCCAGATGATCCACTCAATTTTATAGTGCTTGCAATAACAGAAGCATATTTGGGTGCTTCTGAGAGTGACCTCACAACTGAATAGCCTGCAAGATCAAGGCAAACAAATAAAAAGTTGAGCATATTGTTAAGGACGTGCAAAGCGGTCGGCATAATCCAATACCATGATAAACTCCAACCTGTAGCAGGGTGCACCATACTAGCTGCAGCACCGAACGCAAGGTTTCTTTGTTCTGTATTGGGCAATGATCCCCCTACTGGAATGTAAGACCATTCCTGCAAACAATCCCAACATCGTTCATCCACTTATTATACATTTACGCAGTAAAAGCAAACAACTTGCAGTCACAATTCGCAGGTCCTCGGGGAGAAGAGCAACAGATCAGCAGAGTTGAATTTCCTTCAAGAAAGTACCTCTTCATAAATTTTAGTAATCTGGACTCCCATTGTTTCCAATCTTTGAAGGAGCTTTTTCCTTAGTAGCTCAAAGGGCATTGCCTCTTTTGAAGCCAAACATGTTTCCTATTGGCCAGTGAAAATTTTATTGAACAATTTGCATTTCAGCAAAATTTCTGAAATGAGTTTGTATGCTAATTACCTCGAAGAAGATTCTTGTTGGTGAAATCGGCATTGCATAAAGAAATGTAGGATATTGTGCCTCAAGTCCTTCAAAATTATGGCTACAGTAATCTCGGTAGTCCATGAAGACCATTAGATTAGGATCATAAGGACAATGCTCCACCTGGAGTTTAAAAAAGAAAAGGAATACCAGTTAATTCTAATTACCTATTCAAAGCTATCCAGTTAATTCCCATCACAATACAGAATTTTGTGAATGCAAATATATATACACAAATTTTGTGTGGCTAACACTGGGGAAATAAAGGCAAAGCGATACACTTCTACCGGGCAAAAATATATGAATGAGTAAATTAGTTGACACTGAAGCAAGAAATTTTGTCGTAATCAACTGCAAAGAGCCAAAAGCCCATACGCAAAATAAGATAAAATACAAGACAACAGTAGAAAGTGACAGTAGGAAGCTGCGGGAACTCGGAAAATTGTTTACGGAGCAGTTACTTTATACTATCATAATGCATGAGATATGATCTAACCTCAACTTCGACTCCATAAGCTGTTTGGACTGAAACCCTGGGACCACCCACCTCATACTCAAGAAGTTTCCCGGATGCAGCTCCAGATGCGACTGTAGCAAGCCTAATAGTACACACGAGAAGCACATTATGCATCTATAATCAATCAAAGAAGCCGGAAATAAGTCCAACTTGACATCAATTTGGTGAAGGTGAGTGTACCTGCAAGGGATGACAACATCATCCTCACAAGCTACAAGGCTAAGACCATTGGCACCTTCTATAATTTTGTCTACCTTGGAGTTGAGATAAGAAACACCTGACTCGAAACACCTATACTAATAAAGTTGAATAGCACTATTAGTTTATCATTCTCAGAAGACAACTAAGCCAACTGCCAAGTCCTTGGCAGCACTCTCACCTTCTAACTAGCTCCTCATGCAGTAAATCCCTGTCAACTCGTCCATATGCTCGACCAATGAGCAAAGGTTCATCGTTGTCAAGGTATACGATGGTATCTCGCCACACTTGTTCAATACAGTTCTCAAGTCCCAACTCTGGAAATAAGTACGTTTTCAAATATGATAAGCAAATAACACAGAGATGAGATGAAACCAATAATATGGTCATTGGGAATTCAGCTGATCGGAATTGTGGACCAAAGCACACCAGAACAGGACTGTAAGTGTCATCCAGGAAGATATATATAGATCTCAAGAAAACAACTTTTAGGAACCAGAAAAACACGAACGTATGATAAATCAGTCACATCATATAGCTATGATCCATAAAATAGCCAAAACCAAAAAGTTCAGTTGCTCGTTGATATCAAAGAAATCTTGACTATAAATTCTCTGACCTTTGAACTCATCTTGCCAAACACCATAGTTATTGGTGAAGGGAAGATCAGGCCCAATAAGACCAACATTCAATCCAAGCTTCGCTGATTCGGCAGCCAAAGCAAGACCAGCAGGACCACAGCCGATTACTACGAGGTCCATAGATTCATCTCCTATAGATATACGTGGGAGCTGCAAGCAATAGCCATCAAATTTCAAAAAATAATCGCCAATGTAAGACTTTTTTGATATATAACAGAATCATCCATTTAACAATAATAGCATCACAAAAAAGTGAGATAAGAGCAGAGAAAGTGAGCGGGGAGATCTTGTGATCGAGCGTGTAGATGGATGGAAACTAGCAGTCCAGCCACCAATTAATATTGTTGGTGACTGTTAATATTGAAAAACAGCCAATGAAAGTAAAAGCAAGCATTCCTTCGGTAACTCTCACCCAAATACGTTGATTGAATAATCAGCTGAATAACTACATATTTGTCAAGGAATCGGTTCAACCCTTGATCTAAAACCTTTCCCAAACGGCCCCTTGAGGGAAGTACCTTAGCATCCTTACTCAGAAGAGATACTAGCTCCAAAGGAGACCAGCCAAATTATGACCTGATGGATCTGTTAACTAAAAATGAAGATCCTCACTTGTTCGTAGAGATGGATAGAGTATCAATGAACCGGTGCAGCATCAAACGCCTGAACTTCTACGAGGTTTCGGCCATGTCAACTCCAAATCGCCGACAAAACAACTCCACTTCGAAATATAATGAGTCCAAGGTCCCTTAAGTTTAAGTACCGCCGGAGTAAACATTCAGTAAATAAAAGCAACTCACTTTGATCGTTGTCCATCGCAAACTAATTTCCACCCAAAACCTCGGAATTGAGATAAAACCCTCTACGAAGCAGTTAACCAAGAAAATTTTGGTATCAAAGAGAAAGAGAGAAAGCAAGTGACTGCATAACGGATGAGTAAAACAAGACATGGAAAAAAGGATACTGATATGAAGGATAGAATACGGAGATGAAATTACCTTGTCAGAAAGTCTAGACTGCTTATTCATCCGTTTATCCCGCTGCATTTCAACGAAGAGAAGCTCGGATCCCCCAGCCTTGATGTAGTCCTCTTCATCCGCAAACTTCCTTTCCTTAACAGCCACACAACTACGCACACTGCTCTTTCTATCACCACCGCTACCGCCTGTTTTTGTAGTTTTCCAAGGATTGGACCTTAAATGATACAAGCTAACAATGCTTCCGTTCTGACGGTTGAGGTTACTACTTACGTTGACGGTTGTAGGGCGAAAAGGTGACGCCATTGCGGAGCAACTCGAAGCTCGGAGGCAACAAATTTCCATTACTCTTAGTTGAACTCTGATCTCCTCACTTCCGAAAGTGGTTCTGGATGCTTCAACGTAGAATGAGAATATTAGGACTTTTACGCCATTGCTATGAAGATGAGATTCGGAGAAAAGAATAGTAGTGAAGGTTCGGAATAGTGTTTTTCAGCGCCCAGTCAAGTGCAGAGTGTGTGGACGGGAGCGCAATGGATGAGACGGGGGTGGGGAAAGGGAGAAGGTGGTGCGAGGGGTGAGAAAGAGAGTCTAACGGTCCGACGTGCTATTTATATTCTTCGTGGCGGGTTTTAATTGGATTGACATGGATGCTGGATATTTTGCGATGATGCGAATGCCATTGCGCAGTACGAACGTTCTGATATTGGTCCACGCCTCCACGGATCTCAATCGACATGGCATGTGCCTACTACTACAAACTGGGTAATGTTTAATCGGGAGCTTTTTACTCATTGATTTAATGGATTCGCTAAAAGAAGTTGAAGTGTTACTACAGAATAAAAGTTTAACAAACAAGGGTATGCTCAATCATGTGTAAACATTATGAGCACATGCGGGTTTCAAAAAAAAAAAAAATTAGCACATGCTTAACTAAAGATATCTTATAATTTTAAAAAATCAAATAGTCTATAATGCTACACTATACATACAATATATCTTGGTTACACCCACATGTAGTAAAAAATAGTTACATTACATATACATGTAGTAGATGAAATATGTATATTACATGTGTAAAACCTGTACATTAATTATATAATAAATATTATACACAAAAATAGTACTTTTAGTATAATTATTAATTGTATAGGTTTTCATTATCCACTATACATGTTTTCATTATTGGTTATACACAAATGTAGCTATCTTTGACTACATATACATGTAGTCAAGAATTTGTCATATATATTATTTGTTACCAGCACTTTAATATCTATTAGTTGAATCATATTTATTTTTTAAAACTATTGAAGAAAGAAACTAATTTTAGTTTAATACATAATTTTAAGTTCAAAGTATTATTATAATTTTTAACACATATTAATGGTAGTTTGAAAGTTAATCTTTTGCCTATAGTTTAAACATTGTAAATCATATTTATCAAAGTATATATTTTTGTGGCATCAGTTTATATATGTTATGTAACAGTGTAGATTTAAAATTGAAACAATATATTTATAAAATATATTTTATATTTATTAGATGGATTAACCAACAAAATTCATAACTGAATTAACTGACTAGTGAAGTTTTTTTAAGAAACATAATCAAAAACTATAACTCAAAACTAACATTTAGCTATTTTATTTTTGGTAATTTCTTGGCTACATCCAAATGTAGCTATAGATGGCAACATACATGTACATTTGTTCTATAAAAACTGTACAGTTAGTAAATACAAACTGTACGGATGTATATGTAAAGTTATACATTGAATTCTAATATACTGAAATTCTACTAGATGTACATACTTACTTCTTAAACTGTATCTTTTAAAAAAAAGTTCTTAAACTGTACAATAAGCTTACAAAACTTGTACTTTTACACTATATAAACTGTACAGTTTGTAATGTAGCCAAAGATAGCTACATATGCTTATAGCTAAGAATGATTGTTTATTTTTTTACTAACATAAATAACTTAAATTTTACATATAAAAAATTTAAAAATTAGTTTTTTGGAAAATAACAATAAGTTTATTTTGAATTTTACAAATAATAAAAAAAACAATTAGCTTTTCTGGAAAACAACAATAAGTTTAACAAATATTTCGGCGAACAACATTGTTGAAAGGGAAAACTGAAAACCAAACCCCCATAATTTTATTCAATTAAACGAATAACCAAAAATTTCTAAACGGTAAAAAAAAATTAGTTTTATTTACTTATTTTTCCTGTTTTTAGGCTAAAACTAAATTAACTAATCAAACCATTTGCTCACCCCTAGGTATATGTTTGTCAATCTTGACATGAACCCAAAATATGTGTAACACCCCTACTCCGTAATCAACCCGTAATCCAATCATCAAAGTAGAGAAACAATTCAAACGCAGTGGAACATAAACTATAACCAAAATAAACTCGGGTGCTACTGTCGTAACCCACCCATGTGAATAACAAGGTAATCCAAAATAACATACATTACTACTAACGCCGTGATGGCCAAGAGATAGTTTAATTTACATACAACCGCAACCAAATACATGAGCAATTTATCTGTATCAAAGTTATACATCCCACAAGTGTAATCCAAAAACGTAATCTAAACGTATAATATCAAAAGCAATAGTTGCATCTAACTACCCAAAAACCCGCACTCCGTGTCGGTCTTCAGCAACTACGAACCTGTAAGTATGTTTGCCATAAAAGGCTCAGCACAACCGCTAAGTACATTGTCATGCAACCGTCATGCACCCTCAGATATTTGGTCGAGTTAACATGTGGTTTCATTTCATGCTATTCCATATTACATATCAAAACTGTAACAAACATAACTTAAACAATCAACAATTCATCCAACTTACATATACGCAATTCCACATACAACTCATCCATATAATCAATACAATAAACGAGTTCAGACAATAACGACACGAGAGTTGTTTTCTTTTGAATGGTTCTCGTTATCCAGCCTTCAAGGCCCTTTTGTTCATTCTCCAAATTTACAAGAGTTACTTGAAGTCCTGTACTAATGTTTAGTTATGAAATACCCGTAATTAAAAACAGTGATTAATTAGGCTAATTATACTTTTAAAGGCTTAATTACACTAAAATAAATACTAGGGAACAAATCCCGAAGAAAACAGACCTTTAAAATGGGTTAAAAGCATAAACGAACCTTAAAGCGCATTTTTCGAGGAAACCGGGAAAACGCGACTTTAAGCGGGTCAAATAGACTCGTAACAATTTTGGTCAACTAAATAGTCACTAATAAATATTAGTGAAGCTTTAGAACCAATAAAATTAATTAAACGAGAAAATTCCGGAAAACGGGTACCGGTTAGTGAAAACTGTAACAACCGGTACGTTGTGGGGTGAGAAGGCAAATAAAGAAACTTAGTGTGTCCACTTTACAAATAAAAATAAAAAGGTGAGTGTGTGTGCATATGTGGGCCGATTAAATGAGCCCTCCCCTCTTAATTCCTCTTCTTTATTTGTCTTTAGTAACAAGAGGACAAAAGAAAAGTAAAAGGCAAATAAAACTCTCTCTCCTCTACCCATCCCCCTCTCTCTCGATTTCTCTCACCTCCCTATTCTCTCTTCTTCCTCCTTGCACGATGACAATGGCGATTTGGACAACCCAAACCCCTCTCCTTCTCTCTCAATTTTGAAGGCTCAAACCTTGTCCAAAAATCATAAAAACCATACCACTAGAATCCCCTTGCAAAGGAGAACGTCTTCATCTTTTCAAAAATCTAAAAGCTCCATTTTCGATTTTATGGGTGTTCACCATTTGGAGATTTGAAGCCACCATTAGAAGCACCTTCACCTCCTTATCATCTTGAGGTAAAAAGAATTCCGAAAATCCATCGTTTCTAGCTCTCATTAGCATTTTAAGAATTTTCAGTTTTTGAATGCTTTGTTCCTCTTGCTCCAGCCGATTTGGCTTCTCTTGTGGGCTAGAAATCTTGTTCTTTCACTAGTCAAGAGCTTCATCCATTCATTGGAAGGTAACACTCTTTTCTAAACCCTAAAACTCAAATTCTAGGGTTAGTATAAAAGGAATGCTAAATGGTATGGTGTATGTATTATGTGCTGTAGCACTTTGTGTGTGGGAACCCTATTGGGACCGAGAACAAAGAGAAGAAAAGAAGAGAAGAGGAAAGGAAAGAAAGGAAACTAACAAGACAAGGTAAATGCCCTTACCTTGAGCTAGTTTGTATTGTGTATTGTAACAGTTTTTGGAGTAGTAAGATGAGTAGTGAATTGAGTAATGAGTATATTGTAGTATGATGGATAATGAATTGGAACAGTTTTGAAGTCTTTTAAATGAGTTTTAAAAGCTTGGGAAAACCTTGGGTAGTATGTGTATGTGTGCAGGAATTTTAATGGTTGTAGTAGTATTGGAATATGAGTATAATGTATTGAGTAAACAGGTTGTGAGAATGTGAACTTGTGAGCTGAAATAGTGTGTGGAGAATGTTAGAAAAATAGGGGAGACCATGTCGAATTTTGTGAAGAAACGAGAGGATTTAAGTGTTCAAGAGGAGGAAGTACTTGAAGAGTTTCAACGGAGTGTTTTGTAAGTTTAAAACAGATGTGAAAAGAGTGTAGGTAATGTGAAGATATAGGATGCAAAGTAATGCATTTTGGATGCTAGGAGTAGCATTAGTTGAGGGAGTAATGAGGGAGAGAAGTTTGAATAAAAATCTGTAGCATGAGAAGAGGGAACAAAATCTGTAGCAAAGGGAGAATGAAAACTGATGCAAGTGTTGGGAAGAAATGAGGAAATTGGGTATAAGTTGTGTAAGAATAGAGTAGTAAGTTTGGAGGATGAATTAAGGTGATTTAGAGTGTGTAAGTAGTGCTAAATCATGTGGGGAAACATTGGTAAAGATTGGGGAAACAATGGGTAAAGAAAACACCCAAAAACAGATTTTAAAACTGAAGTACTGGGCGGACCGACCTTAGGACCGAACTTGCAAGGTCGGTCGAGCCCAGACTTACAAGACGGGAAACCTTCTGGAATCGACCGACCTTGCGACCGGACTTGCAAGTTCGGTCGGACCAGAAAATTCTCCCGTCTGAAACCTTTTGGAATGGACCGAACTTGCGACCGGACTTGCAAGTTCGGTCGGCCAGAAAAATTCCGCAGATGAAAGCTTCTGGAATAGACCGAACTTGCGACCGGACTTGCAAGTTCGGTCGGCCAGAGAAATTTCGGTAATGCAAGCTACTGGAATGGACCGACCTTGCGACCGGACTTGCAAGGTCGGTCGGCTAAAATTTTCAAAGACGAAACTTACTGGAATGGACCGACCTTGGGACCGGACTTGCAAGGTCGGTCGGCCCTGGAAGTTCACCCGAGGTAGTCTACTGGAATGGACCGGACTTGCAAGGTCGGTCGCAAGTCCGGTCGAGACAAAAAAAATGTGTTTTAATTATATGATTATAGTTATCATATATACATATATATATGCCTATACACATATATGCATATATATATAGTAGTACACCATTAATGGAATAAAGTAAGTAAGTGTGTAAGGAAACAAGTTTAAGAAGTAGTAAGGGAGAAATGGTTTATAACCAAGTAAGAAAGTAATGAGGTAGTAAGTATACATTGAAAGTAACAAAGAAGGAGTAAGTTAGATCAATAATAGATCATTGATCACACTACTTCATGTATGTATAGGAATCGAATAGTTGATCTTCGAAGGAACTCGGTAGTACGTATACGACGGTGAACGGTATGATTTCTTCATGCCCTGTATCCTAACTTGGTTACCCCGATTTGTGTGCTTATGTGATCACCAACAAGATAAATGCACGAATCGGACTTATATTGCACCTAATTGTGTTTGAACTATATTGTTCTTGTTTTATGCTCTTGAACATTTAGTTTGTATAATTCATGAAATGTATGAATGGGAATGAAGTGTATGTGTAAGTATGAGTACTTGCGTATTGTATGTATGTATGGAAGTAAGTATGGACTTCTACTAATTCCTAACGACCTAACTCCTAACATGAGTAATGAGTAAAATGGAATGAGTAGAAGCCCGATATAGTTTCGGCCACGCGTGAGGATAAGGAGACACAAGAGGTTGAATCCGAATCCTGGCTATAATCTTTTCCTTGGACCAAATCCCTTGAATGGGTAGCATCCTGGATTAGTGGGCCACCCTAAAGCCCGGTGGTGGGATGTAGTAATCCCTGCCCGGAGGTCATACCGACTTAACTGGAAGTAAAGTATGTAAGAAGTAAGTATTGTATTTGTATTGGTCTTGACTACTGTAAGTCATTGACCCGGAGTAAAAGTATTGAACACCCGATTAACCCGGGTGTGTAGTAAGGCTAACAAGACCTTTGTATGTAATGGAGAATTGTATCTCCGTAATGCGGTGAGTATGGTAAGTATGAATGGATGACTTGCATTGTATTCCTTGTATGTATTGTATGTATGTATGCTTGGTAAAATGAATGTATTGTATTGTATTGTAGTAAGCATGAATGTATGAATGAAACGAACCGCATGTACTCGACCAATTAATTGGCGTACCCTCGCTAGTACGCGGGGTATGCGGTTATCATATGCAGCGTAAGCTGACCCCCTAGGGGGAATGTTTTTACTCCACAGGTACCCGCGAGGCGTGAAGGTAAAGTAAGGTCAAGATGTGATTCTTTTTGGAGTAGTAGTAGGATTGAAACGGTGTACTGAGTTGTACACGGCTAAGGCCTTTTTGTGTAGCCGGTGTACCATGTGGTACACCTTTTTGGAATTGAAACCTTGACTGGATAGTAAGGAGAGGATGTATAAACTCTTCATTTTTGGGAAGTAGTCATGAAATGTAATTCATATATTTAGTATACTCGGTAATCAAATGTAAGCTAAGTATTTGGTTTTGTAAGGTAAGTAGTATGTATGTATTTCATTCTAATCATTAGACCGAAACGGTAAGTAGTAGTAGCCTTGTTAACCTTGGAGGGTTAACGGCGTTGTATCACCCACCGGGAGTAAGTAAGTATTCCGCTGCGAGAAGGGTAAGTATGGGATTGGTTAGAGGATAATGGACGGATTAGCGGTTGGGGTGTTACGAGTTAATGTCTAATCATTCCATTCTCTTATCTCTTAACCTTGACAGTCGTCATGTTAGAAGACGACATGTCTTCAACCAATTACCCCTATTAGTGGCGGGTCACCATCGGCAGTAGCCAACACCAACGGTAGTGCCTCCAATTCCTCCTTATCCCTATTGTGTGGTGGGTTACCATCAGCCGAAGCCAGCACCAACGATAGTGCATTCATCCAATGATCAATCTGATCCATTGAAATATAATATATCTAGTGGACCTGTAACAGTCATCAGCTCACTTGTGATCACAATGCGTAACCAAGAACATCTTGGATTTCCCACAATTACGAACCTTTTCACTATATGATTAAGTTATCTTAATCTTCTTGCCTAAGGTTCAACCCTTGGTGTTATAGTGAATAATTTCTCAAGTGTATACAAGCATTCTAGGTCTTAGTGTATTCTTAGAATTTATCTTGGATATTGTCATGTTTGAAGTGCGTTTACTTGAGGACGATATTACCTTGCTCTACCTAAGGTATCTCCTAGGTTACTTAGGATAATATAATGTATGTCATTATACTATCATAAGTGATAATATCCTTATCACATCTCATAAATTCATTCATCACATTTGGTATTCGCCTCTGTTCGAATAATAACGTGCACAGTTAATCACACAAGATGTTCGGGCAAATAAATTATACAAGTATAATAATAAAATCAAGCATATCATCTTATCACATAATTCACACATATCCGAACCCAAAGAAATCCTCGGGAACAATCGGATCACACAACAACATATTGTACTCTAACGTGAGAGAAGCAGATGTCCAGATTCCGCGCCCGTTCTCTAAATCCTCCGCTCTAGAATCATAACGCTAAATATTAATTCTTTATAAATCACTAAATCATTCCGGTTTCTCTTGTGATTACTAACCCCATTTGTATTTAAACCCGACGTTTTTTACTCGTTATTAGTCGGGTTTTTACTTAACGTACTCAAGTACGGGATTAGTTATTTATTCTTTTAATAATGTTAGTAACTAACATATGTGTATAATTCTACAACCTTAGGATTTAATCACTGATAAGTGTCCAAATGAGCATGTATTATAGGTGTATTTCATATATTATATTAGCACTTTTCTTGCTCATTTCTCCACTTTGCTTAGTTTTCCTCCAGTTTATGTTTTATTGGTTATCTCACAAATTTATTGGTTAAACATGAGGAAAACCAAGCTAGGAGCAAAGTAGACGAAGAGACGAACGCATAGGCAAAAACGGATCTTAAATCGGAGCTGAAACGAATATTTTAGGAGCAAACCAATTTTCGTCCGAACCAGGGTGGTCCGGACAGTGGTTCGGACACAACAAAAACCCGTCCGTGTGTTGTCCGGGTAAATAAGGCTGGACAAGTGATGGGTGTGTCCGTGTGTTGTCCGGGTAAATAAGGCCGGACAAGAGGACTTGTGTCCGTGGCACGTCCGGTGATATTTGGCCGGACAAGAGATGAAGCGTCCGTGTGTTTCCGCGATATAAGGTCGGACGTAAGCAAGGACACAATGTGTCCGTGGATATTTCACCGGACAAGAAAGAATGGAGAGCTGTGTTGTCCGTGGAAATAAGGACGGACACAAAAGAAATGTCTGTGGCATGTCTGTGGAGAAAAGACCCGACAACAAATAGAGGTGCAACTACACCGACCGTCTTCCCCAATTTTTTTCGGCGCCTGCAAACATATCTATCTACCCCATCAACAATATCAGGCGCCGGCCTTAAATCCCTCACGCGTGCTCCAGCACTGTCTCCACTCCAGCTCTGTCTCCAACCTTCCTCTGCTTCTATATAAACCCAGCTCCTTCAACGATAAAACATACGCGGGAGACTGAAGAAATCACACAACAGCACCACACTTCACCATTCTCTTCCATTCATTTTCTCCCGTAACACCATAACACTCAATTTTATATTTATTCCACCACTCCACCACACTCCATACTCACGTACTCAGCAAAAACAAAAGAAATAGAAGAGAGGCAGCAGAAGTGAGAGCGAGAGCAGACCCGTTCTTTCTCCGAAATAATGGTTAATTCTATTTGTGCTATCTTCTTATTTCCGTTAATGTCTGAGTAACTTTCTTTTGTATCCTAGGATGGGGGTTTGATTCTAATATTACGTAAATCAATATTTATTACTTGTCTCACTTATTGAACTTGTTTTAATTCCTTTCAACAAATATTGTTAAATGCTTTAAGCGACAAACTACTGCATTTTTATGGTAACTATCAACATATGATTTTGAGATAGTCAAGTACCACAAAGGAATAAACCTTGGTATTTACACTCCGGATTGAGCAGGAAAATACTGAGGCTATTACTAAGGGTTCGTAACTGACACTTATTAACTCCAATAAACAATAAATAATTGAGACATGGTTATAAATTTGTTTAAGTAATTTAGGCAATTCCCCCGCTATCCTAGGATACCTTTTTCCATCCATATCAATTAATTCACCTTATTTTACTGTGTTTATTATTTTTGCACTGATCCAACAACAAATCAAGCTTGCCTCCGGCTAAACCCCCTATTTGCTGTTTTTATTAAATACCGAGACTAGGATAATTGAACAATTTCCCTGTGGATACGACACTTGTTGTACTACTCCGACTAGGTGCACTTGCCTAATAGTTTGCTATAAATCTATATATATTAATGTCTAGATTTTACCCAACAAGTTTTTGGCGTCGTTGCCGGGGAAATTGATTCCATCAATTTCCCTAGTTTACGGTAGTTCACTTGCTATACTATAATATTCTGTTTATACTATTTTGTTGTTTGTTTATTTTTATTTCTATTAATTTCTGTTATTTATTTTACAGTCATTTACTTTACTGTCATTTAATTTTCTGTCATTTAAATTTCCAGTGTCCTTTAAATTTCAACAATCTAACTTCTAACATTTCTATTTCAGTAATCTAACTTCTAACATTTAATTTTCTGTCATTTAGATTCTGTCATTTAGTTTTCTGTCATTTAAATTCTGTCAACTAATTACTAACATTTAAATTCTGTCAACTAATTACTAACATTTAAATTCTGTCATTTAAATCATGTAATTTAACTTCTGACATTTAAATTTCTGTCATTTAAATTCAGTCATCTAATTCCTAACATTTAAATTTCTGTCATTTAAATTCAGTCATCTAATTCCTAACATTTAAATTTCAGTCATTTAAATTCAGTTCTTTATTTTTCAGTCATTCAAATTATTGTCATTTAAATTCCCGCAATTTAATTTTGCCCTTTTCCTTTATTTTAATTTTATTATTTACTTAAACTGCATTTATTTTTGTTCCTTTTTGTTCACTTATTTTCGGTCTTTTTACTCTTGTTAAAAAAAATATATAAGTGTTGTTTAATTAAAGTTTATCAGCCTATTTTATCTCTACTTTTCTTTATCTATTTACTGATTAATTTCGCAGTTTCTCACAAATCAAAGTATCTTCTGTGCATGCCAAACACTCGAACCCGAGGTTCTCCACTCATCAGTCCGAGACCTGAACCCGAGCGCACTTTATTCAACACACGAAGAAACCAGAGAAATCAAGACATGGCCGAAAACCAAGTCATAGATGAAATGGATCATGAAAATCAACCACAACACCGTGCTCTCTCTGACTACCACCAACCGGATACTGAAGGAAGGGCATCAGCCATAGTTCTCCCCGAACTAACACCACAAGAAACCGGACGATGGGCTTTCAAAACCCACTACATCACACGCCGTCCGGGATTTAGGCAAGTTTAGTGGAGCAAATCCAGATGAAGCCCCGAATCATTTAAGTCTCTTCCTAGACTTCTGTAATTCCTTTGGTCAAACTGGCAACGTCAAAGAAAGAATTCGTCTACAACAATTTCCTCACTCGTTGTCAGATTCAGCAAACAGGTGCCGAAGTCTTCCCTCCCGATCAATCCACACATGGTTGCAAATGGCCCAGAAGTTCCTTGCCAAATACTACCCAACCAGTAGAACAAGGCAACTGAT
Organism: Limonium bicolor; assembly: GCA_023374045.1. Lineage (NCBI taxonomy): Eukaryota > Viridiplantae > Streptophyta > Magnoliopsida > Caryophyllales > Plumbaginaceae > Limonium > Limonium bicolor. The sequence goes on from CM041778.1 coordinate 84,202,806, forward strand.
TGGAGAAATCAACACAATCTGTCAGGAACCGGGAGAAACGTTGTACGACGCATGGGACAGATTCAAGGATATGCTGATGAAGTGTTCCCACCATGGTCTCGACGATCAATCCCTCTACCTATCATTCTTCAATGGCCTGGATGATGGAAACCGACTACTCGGAAATTCCTCTGCAGGAGGAAGTTTCATGATGAAATCTCCTCAAGAAGGGATGAACCTTCTTGAAACCATGACGAGCAATACAAGACAGTGGACGAGATCCAAAGGAAGAACGCCACGAGCAGCAGGCCTACTCCATGTTGAGCCTACGGATCATTTATCAGCCCAGATCTCGTCCCTTGCAAAGATGATGGAAAAGCTAACAATCTCAAAACTAAATCGTAAAAACAATAGCTTCCTCACCTCCAGGTTCTCGTCAGAAGGATGTGTCATATGCGCCGGTCCTCATGAAACCCATCAATGCGAAGGTAAAAGCGAGTACGAAGATGCACACTTCATAGGAAACCGCCCCGGTAATTCCTACAACAATAACATCAACAACAACTACCCATAGAGAAATCACCCGAATTTCTCATGGAAAAACAATGATCAAAACCAAGGGGGGCAGAACAGCAGTTCCAATACCTATCAAGGAAATAGACCCCAACCAAACTCTAATATGGGTTATAGAGCACAAGGTGCCCCTCCAGGTTTCCACCAACAACAACAACCATCTTCATCCGCTGTTGATCCAAACACGAAACTCAAAGAGATGATGAAGGGATACATGTCTATGACTCAAAGCCAGCTTTATGCGCAAGAAGCTTTCAACCAAAAAATCGAAGGTAAATTCAATCAAATTGCAGAACAACTTGCTCAAAAACCGCCTGGGACTTTCCCAAGCCAACCGAATCCAAATCCAAAAGAGCAAGCCAAATGCATCTATGTGAAGGAACACAGTGAAGAAAAGATGGAGGTGGCCAAAACAGTTGAGGTTCCCAAACTTCACCCTTCCCTTCAAGAGTGGGTAATAGCAATCGAAACATCCAAAGGGAATATAGCTGAACTGGAAACCACTACCACAGTCTATAAAAATCGCATTCAGTCCGAGAATACCTACCTTAAAGCGTTGGTGGCCAGCTATAAAATGAAAAGCTCGATTTAGAGAAGAAGAAGAAGAAGAAGAGTTAAGGCGATAACCTTGAGAAGCGGTAGAAAAACCAACGAGATTCACATCCCGCAAAGGTCAGAAGAATCCAAAGAGGATAGTGAAGAAAGAGTTGAGGTTCCAATAGAAAGACATCTCCCAGCATTCTCACTATTCCATCAGCTCAAAACCTTCTCCACAGGAACCGCCTCTACCATTTCCTAACCAACTCCAAAAGCAGAAATTGGATACTGAATATGGGAAGTTTCTGGCAATGCTGAAACAACTAAACGTAAACATACCGTTTGTAGACCTCATTGCCAAAATGCCAAACTACGCAAAATTTCTCAAGCACCTTATCTCCAACAAAACTAAATTGGCCGAAGTCGGTACCGTACCACTCAATGTAGCTTGCTCAGCTATTCTGAAACAACCACTACCTTCGAAATGCAATGATCCAGGCAGCTTCACCATACCAGTCACAATTGGTAGCACCTCATTTCCATACTCCCTATGTGATCTGGGTGCCTCCATAAATTTGATGCCCCTCTCCACTTTCAAAAGGTTGGGAATTGGAGAAATGAAAAAGACCAATTGACCCTTCAACTGGCGGATGGTTCGGTAGCTTACCCAAGCGGAGTGGTGGAGGATGTTATCATTAAAGTGGAACACTTATACTTCCCATGCAATTTTGTCATTTTGGACATCGAAGAGAACTCCACTACACCTCTCATCCTGGGACGACCTTTCCTTGCCACAACCGACGTGCACATTTGGATGGCCCAGGGGACAATCACCCTTCAAGCTTATAATGAAAAGCTGGAGTTTGCATCAGGAAGGTCTCCAGATAACAAATCCAAGGATCTCAAGTTTGTGAGGGACACTCAATCACCATCATCCCCACTTCTCTTTGCCACCCTTCCTGACGGAATGTCCATTACAGAGATACCACCACCAATCCCTGATGAAAAGCGGGATAAGAAAAGAAAACATAAATCCAGGTGGACACTCAAAAATGCCATCGAGTCATGCTTTGGATCTCCTCCTCATAACCACCCTCGGGTTTGATCTAATCAAAGCGTCTAGCCAAAGACGTTAAAGAATGGCAGCTTTCCGGGAGGCAACCCGGATGAACTTGTATTTAATTTGCTTTTATGCTCTCTTAATTTTCAGGTTCTCTTTAAATTTTGTTTTTGCTAACTTTTAACCCGGTTTGTAGTATGGTTGCTTCTAGTGTCTTATGCAGGTGTAACTTCATGTCTACACTGCAACCAAGCTACGCTACTTGAGGCTGGAGCTCAAGTGTGGGGGAACTCCTTTAGACGCTAGCAAAAACAATCTCAGGGGAGTCCCAGTTTCTTTAATTATGCTTTTATTTTGCTAAATTATGCTGTGGAGAGCTCCTGTGCTAAAATGTTTACTTGTGACCTTTGTGTTTTCTCTATTTTATCTACTTACCGAAAAGGTCTTCTGAAACCTTCCCTTGTTTTTCTGATGAACAATGAGGACATTGTTCAATTTAAGTGTGGGGGAGTGCCCTTTTCGGTGACATTTTGTGCTTAAAATGCTTAATCTCTCTACTTATCTTGCGTTTGTCCAAATTCAATATCGTGGACCCTTTATATGTGGGTTGTTCTCTTTAAAAATAAATACTGTTATGAATTGTGGGATAAATGGTGCAAAAAATTTAAAATTTTGATTGTTTTTGAGGAGCATTTTTATGCGGTGTGACCAAATGATCTGCAATGGTTGGATTTTTATTGTTCAGGGGTTCCTTCTGTCTTCTTTCTTAGGGATTGCTAAGGGGTGCTTCTCTGTCTAAAAAATATATACAAAATAAATAAATAAAAATAAACAAGGGACTTGCGAGACACCATTGGTAACCAACAAGGAGAGTTGAGTGTTCTTAAATATAAAGGCTTGAAGCCTACATATTATCTTCTCATCTCTTATGCAAAAGTGAAACAAATGCATAAATCTATTTTTCCTTTTGTTTCTCCTCAATGCCCATTCTTGAGAGAAGTTGGCCATGGTAAAAGTTCTCAAAGTCACCTTAACCGAGAAGCATTGAAGTACTCCGGATCATACCCCGAAACTCTATATTTTATTTTTACCCTGAGAACACCTATGCCACCAGTAAGTGATGACTCACACTCCTCAAAAAGTTTAAGATCATGTACTGTTCACCTCCTTATCCTACCCTTCATAATAATATTTGTTAGTATTGAGCATTCCCTACTTGCTTGGGTACATGGTTTTGCTTGAGGACAAGCAAAAAGGTAAGTGTGGGGGTGTGATAAGTGTCCAAATGAGCATGTTTTATAGGTGTATTTTATATATTATATTAGCACTTTTCTTGCTCATTTCTCCACTTTGCTTAGTTTTCCTCCAGTTTATGTTTTATTGGTTATCTCACAAATTTATTGGTTAAACATGAGGAAAACCAAGCTAGGAGCAAAGTAGACGAAGAGACAAACGCATAGGCGAAAACGGATCTTAAATCGGAGCTGAAACGGATATTTTAGGAGCAAACCAATTTTCGTCCGAACCAGGGTGGTCCGGACAGTGGGTCGGACACAACAAAAACCCGTCCGTGTGTTGTCCGGGTAAATAAGGCCGGACAAGTGATGGTTGCGTCCGTGTGTTGTCCGGGTAAATAAGGCCGGACAAGAGGACTTGTGTCCGTGGCACGTCCGGTGATATTTGGCCGGACAAGAGATGAAGCGTCCGTGTGTTGTCCGCGGATATAAGGCCGGACGTAAGCAAGGACACAATGTGTCCGTGGATATTTCACCGGACAAGAAAGAATGGAGAGTTGTGTTGTCCGTGGAAATAAGGACGGACAAGAAAGAAATGTCTGTGGCATGTCCGTGGAGAAAAGACCGGACAACAAATAGAGGTGCAACTACACCGACCGTCTTCCCCAATTTTCTTCGGCGCCTGCAAACATATCTATCTACCCCATCAGCAATATCAGGCGCCGGCCTTAAATCCCTCACGTGTGCTCCAGCACTGTCTCCACTCCAGCTCTGTCTCCAACCTTCCTCTGCTTCTATATAAACCCAGCTCCTTCAATGATAAAACATACGCGGGAGACTGAAGAAATCACACAACAGCACCACACTTCACCATTCTCTTCCATTCATTTTCTCCCGTAACACCATAACACTCCATTTTATATTTATTCCACCACTCCACCACACTCCATACTCACGTACTCAGCAAAAACAAAAGAAATAGAAGAGAGGCAGCAGAAGTGAGAGCGAGAGCAGACCCGTTCTTTCTCCGAAATAATGGCTAATTCTATTTGTGCTATCTTCTTATTTCCGTTAATGTCTGAGTAACTTTCTTTTATATCCTAGGATGGGGGTTTGATTCTAATATTACGTAAATCAGTATTTATTACTTGTCTCACTTATTGAACTTGTTTTAGTTCCTTTCAACAAATATTGTTAAATGCTTTAAGCGACAAACTACTGTATTTTTATGGTAACTATCAACATATGATTTTGAGATAGTCAAGTACCACAAAGGAATAAACCTTGGTATTTACACTCCGGATTGAGCAGGAAAATACTGAGGCTATTACTAAGGGTTCGTAACTGACACTTATTAACTCCAATAGACAATAAATAATTGAGACATGGTTATAAATTTGTTTAAGTAATTTAGGCAATTCCCCCACTATCCTAGGATACCTTTTTCCATCCATATCAATTACTTCACCTTATTTTACTGTGTTTATTATTTTTGCACTGATCCAACAACAAATCAAGTTTCCCTCCGGCTAAACCCCCTATTTGCTGTTTTTATTAAATACCGAGACTAGGATAATTGAACAATTTCCCTGTGGATACGACACTTGTTGTACTACTCCGACTAGGTGCACTTGCCTAATAGTTTGCTATAAATCTATATATATTAATGTCTAGATTTTACCCAACAATCACATCTTTATTTATCCTCTTTGATCATAGGTATACATATATAGGTGTATATATATATGTACATATACACACTCATATAAACTATATCACTATATGGTGTTAATGTAATTGGTCTTTAATGGTAATGTCCTTTGGCAATTAAATTCTCATTTGATGAGTTGGTCAACTTGACCCTCTTTGGTCAACGTAGTCAAACTATCGGTTTGGTCAACACATTCAACCCTCTAATTGGTCAACACAGTCAAGGTCAACATTGTTATATGTTCTAATGACCTTATAATTCATTATAGGTTTAATAACCCATTGTTCAACCCAAATTCTCCAAATTGCCGAACAACCCCCATAAGTATTTCCAAACTTCCAAATTCACCTTTTTAACTTTCCTAAGTTCATATATTCAATATCTTTTCCCTTATTTGGTCAACACCCTAAGTCCACCTAGGTTTGACCAAAATACACTACCTTGCACCATATTTTCCAGAATTTACAGTTTGAGCCTACAAGTTTCCCAAACTTTACAATTTACTCTTAAATCTTACTTAAACTTATATTTTACATTTCTAACCCAATTAATACATGAATTTTGGCCATGTCTTCATCTGACACTCTTAAATTCAGTTTAGTTACATTATCCAACCTCCCTTTAGGTATATAACGCCAAAACATCTAATTAACTCTAAATCACTTTTAAACCCAAATTTAGCACTAAACTATATCCAAACACTTCCTAATTTCCTAGGTATTTTCCCACCTGTAGACACCAAAAATTTTCACCCCATAAAGCAAATTCCGAAATCACAAATAAAATAAGAGGGGTCGTCGCCTTTCTTTTTCAAAACATATCAACGTGTGTGCCAAAACGAAACCATCTTTTTTTGACAAAATTCTTAAATCGTTTTTCAAAGCATTTCATAAAAACAATTCTTCTAAAATGAATTCCAATGACAATACGGTTTTAAACACGTTCCTCTTGTTACATTCACTTGTATTTTTATCACTACTGTATCAGTACTATTTCATTATTTCATGTACACCTTATTATACTGTATTTCATTTGTTTGTATTGAGTCACATTTGATACTTTAAAATTTTGCATTCGGTAGTTTCATGCCTCTTACGAAGAAAACAATTCATTTTGTTTTATAAAATCATCTCTTTTTACAGTATGTTTTTTGTTTAACACAACAACGTTTTGTAGGAGTTTTTCAGTTCAAAATGGAGTTTTAGTATTTTTTGCGCATTTGTATATGGAATTCTTTTATAGCTTAGCTGGCTAGTATGTTTTCATAGAAGTTTATAGATCCTCGGTTCAATTCGTGAGAGAAGCATGTAGGTTTTTATCTTTTCCGTGTAGCTCGTATTGGACTATTGTAATTAACATTTGTTGCACATGTATACTGAATTCTAAAGCTGCATAGTCGGTTGTAGTGTGTGATGAGGAGGAAAAAAATCTAGGTTTGAATCTGGGTGGAAGCAAGTTTTATTTTTTGCTTTTCGTTTTCCTCAGCCTTATCTTTGTTGACCCGTGGTCAAACCCGACCCAAATTAAACCCTAATTATCCTAAAAACCCTAATCCTTCCCTTTATAAAATAACCAAACAGTAGCCGCATCCCATTCTTAGAGCCGGTCGTCTGCACTCTCTTCTCCAACCTTTCTTCTTCAATTTTTTGACCCAGACGACAAAACAAAAACACCCGTCATCTTCTTCACCCCCGTTTTCAATTTGTCGTTCTTCAATTTGTAAAACGGGCAGACATACTCTCTTCCCATGCTGTAACATTCTCATTTCCACAGAACATCATCCTCAATCTTCTTCAACAACCAAAAGAACACAAATCGTTACCCAGCCGACACTACTTAACCATTTCGTTCTCCTCTTTGCCAAAAATCCCTTTTGTTGTCCAAAAATTTCAAAATCACGAGACTACAAAATCGTCAAACCAGATAAGAAATCGGAAGAAACATCCCTTTTGCCCATCAAAATCACGACGAAACCCTTTTTCTCCTCTAGAAAACTTCGAAAATTACCACCAACACTTCACCATCAGTTGGATCTCATCACCGTTACCTATATCCTCAAACAGACGCAGTGCATTTCCCTTTCGTTGCTCTGTCTGGAGTTACCAATATTTCGGTTGTCGATTTTCTTTCTTTACTGTGATTTTGTCACTGTCTTCTTCATTTTCACCATACATATCTGAGCGGATGCCAAATCCACCATGGGTTTTGGAGTTCATGAAGCGGGCGTGAAATCAAGTTGGGTGCAGAATCGTTGTCGACACTGTCTTCCATTTTACACCTGATGCTCACGGTTGTAGCTATTTAACTTGCTCCCTCGTTGCTATTTCTGATCTCGTTCTTTTGGTCTCTGTAACTAATGCCCATTTTGACGAGTCCATGATTCCGATTAACTTGTGGGTTTCTTAACTATACCGTCGGTTCTGTTGACAAATGATACTTCGATATTGTGAAGCCAAAAAAAAGAGAACTGGCAGTATGAATTATCTGTTTCAAGGTTACGAGGTGGGCTGGTGATTTGGTATTCTTGGTTTGCTTGTTCTATGATGAATTAAGGCTTTAGATGCAGGTTATACTGTTTGATTCGCAGCTTGTTAACTCTGCTCTGGTTCAATCTGAAATGGGTTTTGAGTTCGGTGAATATAGCTGCAATAACTCCGACCTATATCCCCATCGTCTTATGTTGTTCTGTATTCGATTAAGCTAACCTGTTAACCAGTGGTTGCTATTATGCATTTCTGTCTTGTTTATTTTTTTTTTTGCAGAAACTAATCAATCTCCATCCCGCTATTTCATCCACTAGAAGAATCTGTCATCTCCTTTGCGCTTAATTAACCCACGAGCTGGTGTGAGGGTTCTGTTTCGATTGAGAGCTGAGAAATCTGCCAGACACTATGTGTTTCCTTTGGTTCTAGTCGATTATGATTTTTGTTAATCTCTCATTGATCCCTTGTACACCTCGGTTGAATACGGGTTGGAGTATTTCAGTCCCTTTTGATTCTGGACCCAGCCATGATTTGGCACTTGGTTTAATTTATCATCCCTTAGTTTGTTTGACGCAAATTATGTTTCATTTGGGAACTGTTTTGACCCTTCATTTGCTTGTTGTGGTTGAAGTATTGTGGGACTTGTTCGAGCAGATTCCGTTCGAATTGACCTTGGACTCTGTAAGTTTGACTATGCTGAAGGGCTCCATTCATGGCTTACGCTTGGTTGGCATGAGACTAAGCTTGAACGTGGATTGGACTTAATTGAGCATGGATTGAGCTTGGTGTGTGGGCTGGCTTCACTCACGGCTGTTCTTGGGTTTGGAAATTCATATCTTTTAGTTTTTCTTTGTGAGCTAATTGCTCCTCTACTTTGAATTGATTCGGAAATTGCTATTTCTTAGCCTCGATTGGAATTTTCTATTTTTACATTGATTGTCCTATAACTTTTCATCCATCTTCGGCTATTTAGTGATCCTAGTAGCTTACTTTTGTGCTTTACATGTATCATTATTATCTTTGTTTCCTTACAGCTTGTCCATTTTGTCTTATTAATTGATATTTATTTTAACTAAGCCCTAGTTATTACTTTAGGTCCCAACCATAAGGATAATGAGTGTCCCTTGGTACTTAGTGGGTCATGTGTCCATCTTGGTCAAGGTGACACCCTAAACCCTAAAACACACATCTAAAAAATTTGTATATATATGTTAAAAAAAAAATCCAAACTCAAGTCCAAATCAAATATAAGTTGAACCTTGCCCAATTCTCATCCAGCCCATTCCTTATTTGGCCCAATCCACATTTGGCCCAATTTTGAAAATAAAATTAAAACCCTTTCAACAATCAACCCAATTCAAGAGTTCAATTCAAAAGCCCAAACCGGCCCAACACCCGATCCAGCCCAAGTTAAATCTGGCCCAGGCCCAATCCGGCCCAAGCCCAATCTGGCCCAAGCCCAATCCGGCTCAAGCCCAATCCGGTCCAAGCCCAATCCGGCCCAATACCCTACCGGCCCAATCCCCAGTCAAGACCATAAAAGTCAAACTGATTTGACCAACTTTGAATCTTGACCAACTCCCAACATTGACCAAACCCAAGTTTGACCCAAAACCTTGACCTTGACCCAACCAAGTCCACAAAAATCAAACAAGTCCACAAAAATCAAACCAAGTCCACATGAATCAAACCTTGACCTGAATGTTGACCTTTGACCCGAACATTGACCGATCCAACTTTGACCCGAACATTGACCAATCCAACTTTTCTCGAACTTTGACCAATCCCACTTTGAATCAAACATTGACCACTCCCACTTTGACCCAAACTTTGACCAATCCCACTTTGATCCAAGTTTGACCAATTCAACCTGGACTAACCCGAACTTTGACCCGGTCTGTCTTCCAATCCCGACCCAATTCAATTCAAACCCAATCCAATTCAAATCAATTCAATTCAAACTCAATTCATTCAGCCTAATTCAATTCAATCCAATTCCATTCAATTCAAATTCAAATTCAATTCATCCACTTCGAACTCGACTTGTAAATCCCATTCAAATTCGAAAAATTCAAAAATCTTTTCAAAACTTTCAAACAACTCCTTTATTTCAATCACAACTATTTTGTGGAATTTTAAAGGAAAAACTCTTCTCACATAACAGAAAACTTTTCTCAAAACACAGAAAGTTCTTCTCACATATACAGAAAGTTTTCTCCTAAAACATTTCTCAAAATCAGTGTTTCCTCATCGAGAATTCCGAACAACTTTGAAAGTTTTCAAATTTAGTTTTCAACTCAAATAAACCATTTTTGGGAACAAGAAATGTCCGACCCCTTCAAAACATTTCCTTCCTGGTTAGAACATCACTTGTCTTCCTTTCCAAAATAAAAATCCGAGGCGGGGCACTGGGGTCGTGATCTCCCTTGTCGTAGTCTGGATCTCTTTAGGCGGGGCATTAGGGTGACAAACCTCCCCTAATTGCAGCCTAGATTTTTACAAAGCGGGGTGCTAGGGAAGTAACGACTTTCCTAGTTGCAGCCGGGATTTTATAATCGTCTAACTCCCTTCTACTCGATTTCAGTATTTTGGCTTTTAATGTTTTAAACCCGGGAGTTAGAGACATTATTAGGGTTTGACCGAGAATATCTCATTCATGGTGTTTCTCTCTAAATCCTATTTTTCGACATAAATTCATTGCCCCCTCTTTCGAGCCTCGGCACTTACCATTAATTAAGTGTCGTGTTCGAGGGGGTACATAGGGTAATCCCTCGAGATTATCCGCCTTTTTTACAACAAAAATAATTTTTCGGTTTTAAAAACTTTAAGAGAGACAATTTTGACAATTATTCCTCCAAACAACTCAACCCATCATCATCTCATTTCAAATCCCGAAACATCCCAAAACCTCAACTCTATTGGAACCTCGAACCCGAAACACCCGGGATCTCCACCCAAACATCAATTGCCTCACACACTCAAATCATTATCCAAATTCAAATCATTCCAAACTCGAAACATCTCCTGAATCCCAACTTCTTCCAAACTTCTATAGTCTCATAGGCCCGAGTGCCCCACAGACTCGAACATCTCAATCTCTCCACCATTTTCAGATTCAAATGTCTCACAGACCCGAGCGTCTCACAGACCTTGATATCCCATACCTCCCACTACATGAACACCCTTAATGTCTCATAGACCCGAGCGTCTCACAGACTCTGGCATCTCAAAACCCAAAATCCCCAAAACCTTAATAACCTGAACTACGTAAGGTCTGATCTCGACAGGAAGTTGAGTACGTAGACAGCCCATCTAGGGTGCGACCCCATTCCAATCAAAAAACCCTTTTCCCACTCTAAGGTGTTTCTCATACCTCTCAAAACATCCAAATCTCCTCTGACTCCCATAAACCCCTGACTTCTTTAACTCTCAAAACCAGACTCCTAATCTTTCATCCCATACTCATTCAAATTCATCAATTCTTCTTCTTGGCGCTAGCTTGGCAGAAAAGCTCGACTCATCCACTCGTCTTCTCTCTTCCCGTCCTGATCCTATCCTTGGATTTTTAAATGAATCTCTCTAAAAAGGTTTTGAAAGAAGGCAATCCCGACAATTGGAGACCGAGGTTTCCTCGGGCACCAATCCGAAGTCGTGGTCGTTGCCACTTCTAAGGGGTGTAACCCAGTGCGATCCCAACATAGAATCTCTGGCTTGACCAGATAAGTCCTATCCATAGGCAACAAATTCAGAGTCAACCAACGGTTCTTAGAACCCTTCTTCTCTTCCTTCCTAGTTCCTTAGGTCAAACTAGGTGGCGACTCTAGTCAATTCCGCCTTATAGAGGCATAAGTCCGCGTGGGGCCCATCGAGAGCGGGTGTAGTGTCCACTTACACTCCCCTTATGCTTTCTAGGAAAGATGGACGATTTAGTAGGTATTTGAGGGCTGCCAGAATAACGGGTTTTCGCCCTCCACAAAATGGCAATATCTAGGATCTAGGCTTTTCAGTCAGACTATATTTAGATAGACCCCCCTCATACCGAAAAATCACCCTCCACACCACCAACTTTTTGAGGTGCTTTAACTGATCCAAACAGCACCTTAACCTCGGATTTATGCACATAATTTAATACCATAAGAGTCCTTAACATTTAAAGCATTAAAAACTCTAAAATGCTTATAAACTTAACATAAACTTGTGGCCATGATACAAGCCATAAAATAAATTTCAAACAATCATAAAATTACCATAATACAACATTATTTTTGGCCATATCAACTCCCTTACTCTCCAAGGTTTATTTTTCACATAAAATTCCTTAAACTTAAGTAATGTGACTTTTAAGTCCTTAAATCCTTGGTAGACATAATCAATTATGTTAGTATAATTTTATTTCATTACTTAAGTCATTTTAGACCATCTTTTAACCCATATTCTTGGCTTTAATTAGTCCCCACCATTAACAAACTTTAAAACATCAAAAATGAGTCTTAAGTTTGGAACTTCACCCTTAAGCTCCAAGCTAATTTTTTAACTCCAAAGCTAGCTTTCCTCCTTCAAATTTTCGGCCCTTTTTTGTACACATGGGGGAGAGTTAGTTTTTGTATCAAACTAACAATAAAGGGTAGATTAAGCTCTTAAGGCTTAAGATCTAACTTACTCTTGTAAAGGTAGTTTTCCTTGAGTCTTCTTCCCTTTTATTTCCTTGGTTCTTGGCCACCCAAAGCCCCACTTGGCTCTTCATTTTCAGCCATTAAAAGAGGCGGGACAAGAGTAGAGTTGAGGTCATTAGACTCCTAATGTAATTAAAGGAATTAATCAAGGGCTTAAAGCACAAAAGTGTGCTAGAAAATGAGATCCTTACCTTGTAGTCTCCAAGTGAAATTTTACTCCATATTTTTGGCCAAGCTAAGATCATGAGGTTAAGATTTATCTCCTTGATTGATCTAAGAGTATAACGTAGTTAAGACATCAAAATAACTAGTTTTCATGACTTACATTTGGTTGAAGTCTAGCTTGCTTTAAGCATGGTTTTTCCTTGAAATTTTTTGCCAAGAAGAGGGGTTGAAAGCTCCAAATTTTTAAGTGAGAAAGGATGAAGGAAGCGATTCAAATGAGCCTCATTTTCTGATCTCAAAGCAAGAGAAAAGACTCAGGGTTTTAGAGCACATTCGTACGTTCACTTGCTTGAACTTTGGCTAGCCTTCCACCATTGTTCTCTTCTGATTTTTGTCCCAAAATTGACAGATTTTTGGCAATGGAATGAAGGAGAAGAGTGGATGGTGTTCTGGTTGAAGAAAGGAGAGAATTTAAAAGGAAAAAGAATAAGGAAATTACTTCACCATTGATGACTTTTCATGGAGCCTGAAGAGGAAGAAGACAAAGTTGAACTTTCAGCCAAAGGGAGAGTATGGATACGACAGCCAGCAGCATGGGAGGAATAAGTGAAATGAGGGTGTGTAAGAGAATAAAGAGGATTGTGAGTTGGGGTTCCCTAAGAGAGAAGACTTTCATGACTTCAGAAACCTTCCTCTTTAAAGTACAATGCTTTTTGCTTTTTGGTTTCCCTTCACATGCAGGGGCTTATTCAAGGGGGTACACGTGGGGTCACGTGACCCCATGTTTTTCAAAGAATTTAAAGATTGATATATGTATAATAATTAGAGTTTATATGTATATAGTATAGTGACCTTATATGTCATAAAGTTGTTGGTGGTGTAGAGGTAAGGGGTAGAAGCATTAAGTAAATTATCTTAGGTTCAAATCCGACTATGAGCAAATATGTTAAAAAAAAATTCTTCAAATATTAGTGACCTCACATTTTGGGGAATTTTGTGTAATTTTTGAAACTTATAATATTAAGGTGTTACATGTTGTGCATTTGAGTTTCTTGTTCTAAGGTGTATTCCTTTGTGTTAAGGTGTATTCCTTGTGTTTTGAGTGATTAGTATACTTTAATATTCATTGTGACTAGTTAAGTATGTTCTTTAATTTACTCATGACATTTGTGCTCTTATTTCATGTAATGATATATTACATGTTACATCAACTTTCTTAGTTGATTTCTCCTCATAATTACTCCCACTTTAGTCCAATATTTTATGTAAGGTTTAATGACCTTTTTGAACTACATGTATTTGTTTATATAAATACATTTGGAGATTATATAACTCCTTAATCAATTGATTTACGGCTCATTAGCCTCTATAATTAATTAATTAACTCTTAATTATATTTATAAACCTTAGATGTATTTCAATCCGACTGGAAACCGACACGCTAAAATGCGGGTTTGGGTTGCAATTTTCAACCCGAAAATATTTTCGGGTCGGGTTGCTAAAAATTCCAGGTCAGTTTGGGTTTGACCTACCAACCCAATTTCAACCCGCAACCCGATAACATTTTAAAAAAAGAAAAGAAAATATATATTCTTATAGTTATGCGACATAACCCTAAATATATGAAACACCCCTGAATATTACACACATAAAATCATAAGCGCGAGGAGAATATCCGAAAATACACGTTATATAATTCGGAGGTAAAATAATTTATGGACAATTAAATTTAGCAACGTTATGTGTTAATATAGTCGTACTTGCATAGTCCGAATACATGTACATAACGTTATGATTATAACGTTTTAAATAATAAATAGTAGCGTTGCATAATATCGTAACGTTGTAATAAAAAAACAACGTCGCGTAACCTTGTAACAAATAATTAAATAAATATACGTGGTATTTATTGATGTTACATATATAAATAATCAAGTATAACGTATCAAAAAAAATGGAAAAGGAGCAAAGACGCTCCCGTTGAGGCTCGAACCCGAGACCTCCTGTACTTTTCCTGAATGCTTAACGGTTGAGCTATGCTCATATTCGGTATCTATTACACACGAATTGAAACTAGTATCTAAGCAACTAAGATAACTACAAAAAAAGAAAGAGAATCACACCGCCTCTGTACTCCCGATTTTTCTTTCTTTCCCCTATCTGGCAAATTAATTCCTTGCTCTGTTCAGTGCAAGCCCCAACATTCCAACAAACCCCAGTCTCGATTTCAAAGAAAAACAACAAGAGACCACCACATGCTCCATGTTCTGTCCGACAACCTACAGCACACCATGGTCATTCCTCGTCAAAAAAAAACAGTACATCAGTCTCCCATGCCCATACCCCCTTGAAACGTGGAGACCACCACACAGCTTGAGATTGATTTCAGTAAAAAAATAATATCACAGTAACAGACAGGAGTATAACACGTTCTGTTCCCTTTCTCAAACTTCCACATTTCAGAGTTGGAGCACACCAACTTTCACGATTCCTTTGGGAACTTACAACCAGTAACATTGACTACGCTGTTGCCATCAATCCCATACGCATGTACCTCAACTTAACCTTTGCACTGCTCCTTGTGCATGGCTGGCAGTAACTGTTCAACCTCTGAAAAACGGGAGCAAACAGGAGAGGAACAGAAGTTCTTCATATATTCCAGCTCAAACTCGCCCTCAAGTCTTCATCTGATGTGTCTGATAACCTTTGGCTCCTGACTCCATATCCGTTTTCATTCTTCTTGCTTGCATGGGTTTCTGAGAATAAACCCATGAAGATTACCCAGGGCCTCCTAGAAACCAGCTGCATTTCCCTTTCGAAAAACATTCCAAGGTGATGTTCCAACTTGCTGTCTCGATTACTCTTCTCCTGTTACGTTTCCTGTCCAAGAATTTCTTTTCTCAACCCACTCCACCTCTACTTTAGTATAATGCATTAAAGTTCCTGAGGAAAAAGAGACTACATTACTCACTCCAGTTTCTTTCTCCTTGTCCTGCAAAAATCTGCATGCAATTCTACCTTAAGGTGTGCCGAAGGAAAACTTCTGGAAACCAGCTGTAGTCTCTGTCAAAAAAATCAGACAGGGGTCTGTAGAACTAACGAGGTAAAAAGACTGCAATAAGATCCTTTCCTGCCTCTGTTTGGTTTTGCCCGAAAGTCCATGCATCAGTTTCTCTAAGATTTCTCCTCATTCCTGCATCCTGGACTGTCTTGTGATCTTGTTATAGCATTCCCGATTCTCTGCTGCAAGCCGACCTGGGGAGTCAATTCTGGAAACCTGAAGCAAATCAATGCAAAAAAAAATAGTGAGGTAAAAACCGAAACAAGTCTTCTTTCCCTTCTGGTTATGACATGGCCTAACACCTGATCACCTTTCCCAGTTTGTTACTGAGTGATCGAGGCTTGGAAACTCCACCTAGTGTCAAGAGTCCACCAAGGTAAAGACTAACTCTGAAACCCTTGTGCTTATCAAAACTCGTAGCTACATTTAACAGTGCATGATAAAAAAAAAATATACTAATAACATCAGTCAAGTTAAGTTGATAACCACAGCAGTTCTGTAACATTAACTTGCAATATCGGGATGTTGCAGACTTGCAGTAGAGCCATCAAGGTGATTTTGGGTCTTTTTTTTAAACTTAAAACTATACTAGGACGTGTAACTAAGTAGCCAGATAACAGAGGTGAAATAGAAAACCAGAACTATGAATTAACAGAAGACAGCAGAGTGAAGTTATCAAGTGTGAGATTTCAGTCAGTTTCTGAAATTTCCTGGTGTCTTCTGTTCTCCAACTTCTCAGAGAATTGCTTTTGGAGTTGGGGCCACTTCTGAAGTTAAACATCACATTAAGAGTTGTAACTAAATGGCTAGAGCAAAGTGAGGAAGATCGAAAGCAAATTCCTGAATAACGAAATGAGCTAGAGGGCAAGACAATATAGTATGTGATTCAGTTTTTTTTTTCCTGAAACATATGCTCTCTGTATAACAGTATTTCAGAGGGCTATAAGGGATTGCGTTGAGTGAGTTAAAGACTTAAAGCCTTGCTAACTCATCTAACTCAGTAAATAAAACCATGTGTGGGAGAATGAGAAGTTAATTTAACAAGTTAACAGCAAGGTTCAAGAACGAGGGAACTGATTCTATTTCAGTTCTGTTATGTAATTCTTATCCCTGGGTAACTAAAGTACAAGTAGTATAAGAGGGCTGTGCGGGCTTATTGACAAACCCAAAACCTTGCTAAGACTGATACAACCGATAAAAAAAAAATAACCGGAAAGAGATTTCATCAGCCCCTGATTGCTGTTACCTGCTTTCAATTTTAGCCAGTACTAGGATGTTCAGAAGCTATGATAACGTTGTCCTGAGTCTGTTCTTGGGTTTGAAAATCAGAGCTAACCACTTAACTGAGTGAGTAAGCAACGTGGGAAAACCATAACCCAGATTAAAGAACAGAAAGAAGAACAATATAGGAGAACACACCAAAACAGATTTCAGTTTCTTTCCTGTAACATGCAGGTTTTGTGTTAGAAGTTTCAAGGGTGCTGCTCAGGTTGTTTTGAGAATAAAACTGTGTCGAGAGTAAAACTGCTTTGAGAGTAAAACTGTTTTGGAGTTAAAAGTAATATAAAACACTTGACTAACTAAGTTAGCATGTTGGGAAAGATTGAGGTTCTGATTCGTGAGACAAGAAGGAAAAATATATATACATCAGTTTCACAGATTCAGGTTTCAGTTTTCATTTACTGTTTCAATTTCGTATGATCTAGTACAGGAGGGTTTGAAGGAGTTTTATTGGGTTGCCTATGAATCTAAACCACCCTAATATACCTCAGAAAGATTATAAGTGTTTTAGGATAAATTAGAGATCAGATAGATAGACAAAAGAAAGACAGAAGGAAGAATAACAACAGAAGATGTGCATCAGTTCAAGGTCTGCGTTTTCTTTTTCAGATTCTTTGTATAGGGTTTTGAGAGGTGTTGACCATGTTTCCCTGGGTCTGTTCTTGAACCAAAAATCGTGGTAAACCACTCAAGGAGGTAGAACTCATGTCACTAAACAGAAAAGAAAATAACAGAAAGGGATCGGTATCAACTTCTGTTTTCTGGTTTTCAGATTTCAGATTTTGGGTAAAGAGTTCAGGGGAGTGTTCCTAGTGCTTTGGGTTGGGTTGAGGTTAAGGCTAAATCCGATGCTTAACTAGAAACTGGAAGAAATGGGGAAGAAACAGTAAGTCAAACTGAGAACAAACAAAAAGAAAAGAAAAGAGGACAGCAGTTTCAGTTCCTTTCCTTTCAGTCCCTGCAATCTTGGTTTCTGCATACTAATCTCTAAGAGGGTTAAACAATGTGTTGTGAAACTGTGATGAAGCTAAAACCCTGAGGGAACACTGAACTAGTTGGGTAAGCATTTTGGGAAAAGAATTATAAATCAATTCATGGACTAAAACAAAGAAATAGAATAGAGAGTTCAGATTTGGTGTTAGTGCTTTCAGTTTTCTAGTTTAGTATGAAGATTTCTGTAACAATTAGCAATGCTGTTTTGGGTCTGTCTTAGAGTTAAACCCAGAGTAAACACTTAACTTTTGGATAAGCATTCAAGTGAAAAGAGTTAGTAGTGAGATTAAAGAACGAAAAGGAAAGGTAAAAGGGAAGCCACCAGCCTTTATGTTTCAGTTTTCTAGTTTCTGTATAAGTAAGTCCAGTAGAGTTGCCAATGTGTTTCAGGCTGTTTCAGGTAAATGAAAACCCAACTAAAGCACTTAACTAGGAGGGGATATACATTCTGGAGATTAGAAACCAGTTTAAATGGGTTAAACTGAAACTTAAGAAGGAAGGAATCAAAAGAAGTATTCAATTCTTAAGTAGCAGTTTCAGTTTTAAGTTCTGTGAAACGCAACTTATGGCTTTGGGTCTGTCTAGGAATTTAAAGCCACACAAAGACACTTGACTAAGGGGCTAATAAACTGGGGAAAAAGAAACCAAGATAAGGAACTAAACAGAAAGCCATAACAGAACCGAATCAAACATTAGTTTCATCAGTTTTGAATTAACCTCAGGTTTCAGCCTTTCATGTTTCTGTATCATGAAAGTTCGGAGGCTTTTTATTTGGGATATCTTGTGCTGGCTTAGTTGGAGACTGGCCTAGTACACTTAACTATCTGGTGAGTAAGTTGGGGAAAACATTGGGAGTTAGATTAGTGTATAAACAGAAAAGAAAAGAAAGAGAGGTTAACAGGTTTTGACATTTCAATTCCTGTTACAGATTTGTTTCAGTTTGGTACAGATAAGTAAGTGAGTATTAGTGGAGAGGTTTTGAGTTAAAAACTTTATAAACACCTATACCTAGTTGGGTAACACTGTGGGAAGAAGTGAGACATCAGTTGAACTAGAGAGTAGCAAGAACCAAGAAGAAATACGTAGCCTTGTAGTTTCAGTTTTTCACTGGTATTATAGGTTCTGTATAACTGTGTTACTAGGGTGTTATAAGTGTGATCCTAGCTTAATAATGAACTTAAGTAACAGCTAATGAACATAACTAAGATACCGAAGCATATGGAGAAAGTTACACACCAATTACAACATTAAAAGTGGGGTTAGATAAGGTGTTACAAGTGACTTGTGTTTCAGATTGTGAAACTTTTGAACTGCTGTATAAGTGGATTTAGGCTTAATCTATGATCTATAGTATCATTAAACAAGGGTTAAAACATTACCCACCTACTCAGCCAGGAGGGAACACATTTAGACAAGTTAAATCTATCTTATAGAAAAAATGTTACACGGTTGACGCTTAAATGCTCTAAAAAATTAGCCAGAACAAAAGACTTAGTTAGCATGTAAATAAGGGTGTGAATGCCCTAGGAGTAACATAAAGTCTAACACGTGGGAAGTCCTAAGGGATAATAAAGGTTGAACATTCAACGAAGATCTATCTAGGAAATAACACCCGTTAATAATTTAATAAATTCGGGGAGTGTCACAAAGGTTGTCACATGAAATCATAAACTGACACATTGTTTGTAATTAACGCTAGGGCCGTAGCGAGCTCCGACCAGGACTCCGTGTGTGAGACTACTTGCTTCTGAACCAGGTATGGACATGTGTGGTTCGTATGTTGCCGTGTTACACGGCTTGTTGCTGTGTGCCTTGTGTGTGAAAATGACATAAGATCAAAGCATGTAATTGGATTGCTTGTTTATCATGTTGTATGATTTCTATATCATTGTTGTATATATCATTGCGCGCACACAGTAGTTTAGTCCCTTTCTCGTTTGTGGACCTTGAGATGAACTACTACGAATTATTAAAACAAAGAAAACTCTATAAGGGGAACTCCTCTCTAAACCTTTGAGGACTACCATGACACCCACTATGGTGTCTATTCATTAATGATAATGAAGAGCAAGTCTCCTTTGGTGAGACATGACGAACCACGTAAACAAAACAAAAGAACTATACGAAGAGACAAATCCTCTCTAACTTTAGAGGACCGCTAATGACACCCACTATGGTGTCGAGATTATAATGATAATGAAATGAAAAGTACCAACTGGTGGATCATGAGGATAACCCGGGAAGACGACATCTCGGGCCGCGCGGTATGGAATATTCGGGAGTTGGTATCTGCATCAGATCCTTCACCCTTCTGTGTGGAGCACATCCTGGAGTCTAGAGGCGACTCCGCTTTCTCGACGCATGACGTCGGGAATGGGGGAGTGACAAATTGGGGGAGCTTATCCTGGAGTCAAGAGACGACTCCGCTTTCTCGGCGCATGACGCCGGGAATGGGGGACTAGCTACGGAGGAGACGTCCTCCAACGTGCGGTGATAAAAGAATTCACAAGTAACCCTTGAAGAAACAAGGAATGATTAGCACCTACATAATAAAGTCTCGGGATCTAATCTATACCCCTGACTCGGTGCCAGAGAATAGAGGAAAACATGTGTAATGAGACCAAGCAAATAAGAAAATTCACAAATGTGATTCTTTAAGAAACAGGAAAAGATTGGCACCAATATGATATGGTCACGGGATCTAAACTATATCCCCAGACCTGGTGCAAGGAAGAAAAAGAAAATACACATCATGGGAACAAGAGAAAAGAAATGAAAACACAACGCTCGAACGATCCCATAGTGAGGATCATTGGTAAACATACCTATGCACACGTCTGATGACTTACATGATTGTTGTTGCTATATTAGCAGCTTGTTGTGCTTGGTTGCGTTTTGATGGGCTATGATGCCAGCTTGTTATGCTTGGATGTTGTGTGATGTTGCTATGCTACCTTGAAGTGTGTTTGATATTATGATGTAATGTGATGTGCTTTACTGCTTTAATATAGCATGTAAAATGACTTAATAATATTCGACCAAGTAGTCGTGTGGCCCGGTAACATGCGGGCTTCACACGTCATACTCAGCGTAGTTTGTTGAGTCCTTTACACCCAATTTTTTTCAGGTCTTGTGCCAGACGATAACGGAGAGTAGGCAAGGGTGACTACCATAGGGGTAGTCCACATGGCAAGACTTTAGTAGTATGCTTTTAATGTATGGGTTGTTTTTGGTTTATATTGTTAACTAAAACTTAGACTCTCGGTACTTGGTTGTACTTATATTGTATTTGGATTTCGTTAAGTTGGACTTCCAGTCATTCAGACCGTAACTTGGAGTTGGTAATGTGGTCTGTCAACCACGTGGGTGGTTGGCGTCTGTGCACCCGAATAGAGTAGGAACCGCTGCGTAGACTTCTCCTGCTAACTTAGGCGCGTCGTATTATTGTTGGTTGTGATTCGGGGTGTTACAATATATTAATCATGTTACCATTTATGTTTGATGGTTTTATATGTTATGTTGTCTTGGTGATTTTATATAAAATTTTATTGATAGTACAATATTTTGATTTTGGGATGATTTCAGGTTGATTTCGGGTTCAGGTTAACGTGTAAATTGTGGGTTCATGTCAAACAGGTTGGGTTCGGGTCGGGGATATATGACCCGGGTCAGTTTCGGGTTGACAAATCATAACCCGTTTCAGGTTCGGATCGGTTTCGGGTTGTGGTTGTGGTGAATTATGAGCAAGTCGGGTTTGGTTGAGGTCAACCCAACCCAAAATTCGAAATTGACAACCTTGCCTAGGTAGTTGTTATGCTTTGCTCAACACTAGGTACACCAGTGGCATTAGGTGCTTGTGTCCACTCCCTATCAGCTATCACTTTGTAACGTCTTATAATGACAATATGTGGCCTAGTTGTCACAGTATGACATCATCTCTCTTCATAAACGACATCTTTTATTTTTCTTTTTTTGCTTCCCTCAACTACCTCTGTTTACTTTCTTGCCAACCATCTACAAATGTAAAGAAATATGAATATGTTATAATATTGAGAGATGAGAGTAAGGGAATATAGGAGACAATGGAGGAAATAGACACCGCTCTTGTATTCCATTATACGTCCTTATACAGTACATAATATCAACCTTTGAGTGGTAGGAATACAAAATATCAACGGTCTATAATAAAGAGTCTGGGGAGGTTACGAGAGTTTCACAGATGAAGGGTCTAGGGTAGACCAAAAGACATGTGGATGTACATCCACTAAATAGGGTGATTTACAACACTCCCCCTTGGATGTACATCCTATTATACTGCCTCGTTAAAAACCTTGCCAAGAAAAACCCATTGGGATAAAAACCATGGTCAAGGAAAAAAGAGTACAGTTTAAATTGTCTAACTCCCCCTCAATTTAACAAAATGTCTCTTTGATGTTGCATACCAATATCACGAACAAGCTCCTTAAAACTCTTGTAGGAAGTGACTTGGTAAATAAATCGGCTAGATTCTCATCGGATCAAATCTTGCGAGCATCAAGAATACCCTTGGTCTAAAGCTGATGGATTGAGAAGAATTTTGGTTATATATGTTTCGTTCGATCACCTTTGATGCATCATTCCCTTATGCAATGCACGCATAATTACCCTTGCATATCACCGTCGGCTTCTTTGAATCTGACTAAAGGTCTCGAAACTTAATATATAATGGATAACTGATATAATCCACGCACATTCTCTTCCCAATTCATATAGAGCAATCAATTTGGTATGATTCGATGAAGTTGTCACTATAGTCTGCTTCGTTGAACACCGGGAGATGGCAGTTCCACCATATATCATATCACTCCTCTTCATATAGAAATCTCATGATAGAATCCTTATTAAAACTTGCTCATAAAACTTTACGGTGCAAAAAACCAAAACAAAGGAGAAAACATAACCACATAAAGATTCTCCCCCTGAATTTGACATATATGAATGTATGCCAACATTCATTCCATAAATATGTCATCAATCATCATCATCTTAATGTTGATGGAGAGGGAGAACTATGGTGATATATGTTTACTGAGAATCATCACCGATTGTAAGTCTTATATCACCATTAAATCATTCACTAGTATAACATATATAGTGGATTCTTGACTGAGCCTCACACATTTTTCCTATCATATAAAGGATGATAAATTTGTGTGATACAATTTGCTCCTAAGGTCTATCTGATATTCGTATAAGAGAAGTATCCTTTTACTAGTCATGTATTATCAATATGACTCTACAAAAATCATATATATGAGCCTAGTGCAGAAAAATAATGCACTCTGAAGTATTTGAACTTAATATCCACGTATATGCCCTCTTAGAGGCTTATGCCATACCCTTGGCTCATTTGATATATCGGTATATATATAATTTTATGAGTCGTGACTTAATACCATTCGATTATGGTTTAGATGGTTCTCCAATTCACCATCATATAAAAATATAAGACCTTTAGAGAAAAATCATTCTCAAGATTTTCTTCGAATACCAATTCTCGGAAATTCACATGTTCACATTACACTCTCCGAGAGTTTAGATCCTCTTTCAAGGGATACACATAAGTGAACATGGTGTACTATTTATCATTAACTTTCTTTTGAAAGTTTATAGCTCCTTTTCCAAGGGCTAGACACATTTTTCAAGGGTCTACTATTTTCCACCAAAGTTCATAGCTCCTTTTTCAAGGGTCTACTATCTTCTACCTTTACGATATTACAACTCCTTTATCAACTAGGAGGAACTCGTTTGTATCTCATATTGAGGTGGATTATAACATCTCATATGCACAACAATGGTGCATTATTATACTAGCATCACACGCTGCGTGTTTATGATTTGTCTTTATCAACTTTTGGAAGTCAAACTCCATACTTCCTTTACTCTTGGAATATATCATTTTGGCAGTTTCTTCCCTCTTTCGAGGGTTTGAACTCCTATTTTAAGGGTTTTAATCCTGAAACTCCTAATTTCCTTTTTCCTTCTGCGGCATTTTGACATATATGTCTCCCTTTCAAAAGACTGGACTCCTCTTTCACGGGTCCGAACTCCTCGTTCGAGAGTTCAATTTTTCCTCATTTGCCTTTTCCTTTTATGTCATGTTGGCATATTTGTCCCCCTTTCGAAGGATTGGACTTCTTTTTCGAGGGTCCAAACTCATCTGTCAAGGGTTCTTTGGATCCCAAGGGTCGACCACGCCTCCAGCATGCTTGGGATTCACTTGCCATTTGTTGATTTTCTCCCATGCTTCTAACCAAGCTAGAACATTCGCAACTGGTATATATATGATTGCATTACTTTCTTCATATCTATGAACACATCAAGTAGTCGCAACATTTAACAAATGAATTATTCTTTGAACCTCTAGTTCATTTTGCTTTGTCATGCATGAAATAATTCATATAGTCCATTAACATTTGGTTAAAGACATTCAGGTTAGAGACAACCGCTTCTAATTCGACATCTTATAAATTCATAAGCATCTTTGACACTCATACTTCTTAGAAGCATGGTTGTAGCAACATTCAATGTGTGCTTGCTTTTGTAATCTTACAACAACACATAATTGATTATATTCATAAGACTTTATGTCAAATATCAAAACTTATATCATTCTCCCTCTAAAGTTGAGAATGATTAAGAACTAAAGAAGTTCGTTATTCTCAACCTTCCTTTTTGTAACCCTTTTGATATTATTAATGGGGGAGGTATAGACACAAACCTAATTGTCTTTCTTTTTTTCTTTGCTCTACAAAATTAACGACTTAATAAGGTCATTCTTAGTGGGAGTATAAGTGACTCAATATCACTATTCTTTCAACTTTAATCTCAAAATCACATGGATAATTTCATTATAGCTATATTTTTCTAAATCAATAGCTCAATGAATATAATACTTCATGTGACCATTATTTGATGTATCAAACGTCATATATATCTCAAAGGTCAACATGGTAATTTTTTCACCCATAATCAATCCATGATATTTCAAGGGGGTATAAAAATTCTCATCCACTTCCTTTTGAATGATCTCGTAAATCTTATATGAACTATTGTTACCCGAGTAAGAACCTTGAAGTTCTTGATAGTTTAGAAAACTAGTGATCCGACATCACTTTCTCATGGATGACCCATTTTTCCGTTTCATATAATGAATATTATTGTACACTAACCGCACGTTAGTGACCCCCCCCCCCTTACTTTTGGGCTTTATGGGATTGGATTCTATGTTATATCAACTTATATAACTTGGCATATTTTGTGCTTGTTTTCCCATCAATATGAGCATACTTTATCATATAAAAGTGCATATTCAATGTTTATTCTTATTCCCTCAAGGAACATAATGAAGAGCTTTTAAAAGTCATAGCTCACAAGAGCATGCTCTCATTGTTCATAGTCTCTTATAGACTATAGAGTTGTATATAAAACATTTTCAGTTATGACTCTTTGTCATCCAATGAATTACAACATGCTTGTGAATCTATTAATAGATTATAAAGATGGTTTAATGTACCATATTTTATTCCTTTAGAATATCCATGAATTACCAATACCCAAAGCATGGTTATAAAATATGTCAAATTCATGTACTATAGTGCGTCTTTTACACTTTATACACATGTATTAAGGATGATTCCTTAAATGACAAGACTCACGGATACATTTTTGCTGGGATGGATGCAACTGCTGTGGAATTCAGTAAAACTTTAGTGATAAGATGGTCTTTTTTCTTTTTATTTCACCTGAGAGCTTAATTTGGTTCTTTACCAACGTGTTGTTTTCTTGCTCATGGACACTACTGGTCATGGATTTCAAAAGTTATGAGATTTCGCCATTACTGTTATCATTGTGTTTTTTTTGTTTCCTTAATGAATTGCTCTACAGTGACAGCCGTGCAAGAGAAGTACATGAAAGATGATGAAGTTATCAATGATTTTGACGAAGCATGGAACTTGAATTAGTCCTTTCACAATATGTTAGACGAGGAACACCAATGCTTCTTGCGCATCTTTATTTTAGTGATGCTGCTCTGTGGGAGCATAAAAACTGATGTATCTAGTCTTGTTTGTTAGTTTATCCATATGTATACAAATAGGGTGTGCTCTAGAAGTAAAATTGTTACTTTGCCACCTCCTTTTCAACTGAATCAAGTCTAGGATTATGTTATGAATTATACATATATATATCCCAGAGCATGAAGAAATTGATGTATATAGTATTGTTTGTTAGCAACGATTGGTGATGCCGCTCTGTGACAGGTTCTTTTGCTTTGGCTTCTGAGTGAATCTGATTGTATGTGCAATATTCTACAGGTAGCAGCGCTGTAACATTTTTTTAAAAAAATGCAAGATTTACCCACGGAATACCCACGGTAATTTCCGTAGGTAAAGTGGTTCGTAGGTATTCCGTGGACACATAACATGGCAAACCAAAGTATTGTACTATGGGTAATCCATAGGAAATACCTACAGAATAATCATGTAGGTAAACTGTCCCGTGGGTGCACGGAATCACACGGGAAACCAAAGCCCTATACTGTGGGTAATCCGTTGGAAATACCTACGGGATTATTCTGTAGGTAAATTGTCCTGTGGGTATTCCGTGGGTATCCACGTGGCAAAACAACATGAGTTCCGTGGGAATTCTATGGGTATTTACCCACAGAATTTTCTGTAGGTACTTACCCACGAAAGTAGCCATGGGTATTTCGTAGGTATTTACCCACGGGAATTTTTATTGGTGGGTAATTAGCTTACTCACGAGGTATTTACCCACGGAACATTTCCATAGATATTCCATGAGTAAAATTGATTACCTACCACTTACCCATGGAACTTTCCGTAGGTAAATCCGTTTTTTCTAGTAGTGCACCCTTTAGCAATCTATAGAGAAGACAAAAAGAACCCTTAAGCAATGAAAATTCATTACGATAAGGTTATATGGTTGCACCACATATTAAATGCTCCTTAAAAGAGAATTTTGAATTTTTTTTGATGAAAATCCCAATAATACATAACAAAACTTGCTTCCTATAATTGTAACTCCTAAGTGGAAGCAATATTTAAGCATGCTGAATTGAGCAATGCACAAAAAGAAAAAAGTCGCTTCCCCCACACTTAAATAGGACAATGTCCTCAATGTCAATGACTAGCTCAAGAGAAACAAAGACCTTTTCGTAGCACAAAGCGTAGAGATGAAGTAAACTAAGTATGAGTTATATTATGTGAAAATAAAAAAGTGAATAAAACTAGTACTTCCTTGATAAGATGTAGATTGTAAACGGGTTTCCCCCACACTTACTAGTGTCCGAGGTCGTTGGGGTGCTACCTTTGACATTTGGAGACGAATTAAGGACCATAGGAAATTTTACCAAGCTCTCTAATCCATCCCTTATTTTGAAGGGTTACCTGTTTCTAAAATATTCATAGCACAAACACCTCCATTTGGGCGTAAAATTATAATTCCAAAGAATGCCAAAACAGCCCATTAACTCAATAGAGTTCAAAAGTCTTTGTAAGAAGAAATAAAATACTGAATGACAAGAAATGAAATCCAGGTTGCCTCCCATAAAGCTGCCCTTCTTTATGGTTTATGGCTATACTTTACCTTCTTCCAAGTCAACCATCCGGAGGACAAGCGTGAGGAGGACACCCTAAGTATGAATTGAAAATATGTGTGGGCTTTCATTTTGGTGAAAGTTTACCTTTTTCTTGCTCACCCCTCTTTTTCTTTTCATCAATGTCTGATGGAGATTCAGTTTTGATAGTCATTCCTTCGGATAAAGCATAGAAGAGAAGTAAAGGAGATGATTGAGTAGGTGGTTGCACCTCTTTGTTAGTGAGCTTGACAGTTGCAAACTTGTTGCTTTGAGACCTTCTAGCGGTGAAGACCAATATCTCATCATAATCTTGAAGGGTGGTGGTCCCCTTAGCCACTGTAATGTGTTCATCAGCTGTGGCAAGGAAGGGTCGACCAAGGATGCGTGATGTAGTTAAGTTTTCCTTGATGTCCAGGATGATGAAGCCGTATGGGAAGTACAAATGCTCCACTTTGATGATGAAATCCTTCACCCCTTTGCTTGGATAAACCGTAGACCCATCGACAAGCCGAAGAATCATCTTGGTATTCCCCAATTCATTGATTTCCAACTTTTTGAAGGTAGAGAGAGACATCAATTTGATGGAAGCACATAGATTACATAGAGAGTATTCAAAGGAGGTGAAATACCCCAAACCTTTATATGTTGTTTAAATATTAAACTATGGTATTTAAATGCTAAAAAGTGCCTTAGAAACATTAGGGAACAATTTAAACCATAGTAAAAACAATAAAGTACCATAAACATAGTTTGAGTAAAAATATGCTCTAAGCTTGGAATGAACTTGGTTAGGACCCAAAGAGCCTACTAAGACTAAATAATATGCAATTATGATGTGATAAGTCTAATCAAGTCCTTAAGAAACATTGGTAGGCAATTTGAACCAAACAAAACACAAGAAAACACCATAAAGTCAATTTAAGCAAATACTTGCCCTAGACTTGGTGTAACCTTGTATAAGACCTAAAGGTCATTCCTAGACCTTATTAACATGCTAATGGACATGTTAAATCAATTACTAAAGAAAACCAAGCTTGAAAACAAGTTAAAACACAAAATGTGCTTTAAGGAGCCTTAAAGCACATTTTTGAAAAATTGTCTTGGAAATGAGTTTTGAATGGCTAAATGTCCATCATTACTCTTTAATCAACATGTGTACTACTTAGTATCACATGAGAAAGCCTAAATTAGTGGGAAATCAAAATTTCACATTATGGCCTTAATTAAATAAAGGGGGCCGGTTTTCCATGTGGTGACTCACCACCATGTGCTAGCTAATTAAAAGGAAGAAAGGAAAAGTAAGTAAAGTAAGTACTATTTGCTTTATACGTAAAATATCTCACAAAGTCATCATCTCGCCTCACTTCCCTCATTTCTTTTGATTCCCACCGTCTCCAACCTTCTCCTCCCTTCTCCATTTCATTTTTGCTACAACACCTATACATTCTCCATCTTCAAATCCTTGTAGCTCTTAGCTCCATGATCCAAATTCAATTTCAAGACTACCATTCTTCTAGTTGGAGCAAGCTCTTCATTTCCCTCTTTTCAAATCTTCAAGAACTCCATTTTGGTGCCATGAAGAATCTCCAAAGGAGCTTGAGCTCATCTTTTCATGCCTTGTTATTCTCCTTTGTTCTAAGGTAATAAAGATCAAAGAAAATCCATGTTTCCTTCATTTTCATATATGGCCGAAAATTCACCTCTTAATGGTGCATTTTCTTGATCTTCATTTAGCTTGAATAGATCTTCAATGGACTAGGAGGAGTCCTCTCTTGTTACTTATTCAAGTTCTCTTTCAATTCCAAGGTATAATTCTATCTTAGTGCTTAAAACACTTATGTAAATTTAGGGTTTATATGTGAGTTTAAGTATGAATCTTAAATCTCATTACCTTTATGTGTGTATTGGTTAGAAGATTGACAAGTGATAAAAGCCCTTGCCATTTTCAATCAAGAAAGAACAAGAGAAAACAAGTGAGAGAACTTGGAAAATAAAGAGGTAAATGACCTCTCTTAATGTAGTTGTGTGCTCTAGGAAATTGAGCTATATTGGCTTAATAAATAACCTAAAGAGCCAATGGGAAATGAGATAGAAAACTATCCACAAGGTGGACTAAAAAGACATGGGAGCATTGTTGTGTGTATTTGCAGGTTGAAGGCATTTAAATGTGGAAATTCAGTGTTTAAGATTAATGCAATTTAGGGGCCTAAGTGCCAAGCAATTTAAGTTTATGCACTATATTGTGATGTAGTGTAGTTTAAAGGTTTAGTTGTGTGTAAAGAACATTTCTTGTGAAGATGAATGTCTTTGATGGTTAAAGGATGAAAACCCATATGTTTGTGTGTAAGGATGTGTATTAAGGGATTGAGTGTTCTTGATTGTCTAAAGGTAAAAACCTAAGTGTTTGGAGATAAGAAAGTGTTAGGGAAGCTATGACAAAATTTAGTTGGGAAAAACAAGAGTTTTAAGTGCTTTGGTGAAGTATTGTGACCAAGGTTGTACTAGGAATTGTTAAGTGTTAAATTGGTGAAAGAAAATGGATTAAGGTGTTCTTGAGTCCTAGGAATGGTCTTGGAGGATTTAGAGATCAAATGGGTGTTTTAGACACACCAAGGTTATGTTATGTGAGGTGTTAAGACTTGTGCAAAATTTGGTAACAAGAGGTAGAATGCCTTGTGAAGGACTAAGTATGAACTTGTGGAAAAATCTTAGTGAGTTGTGTAAAGGAGGTGTTTGTGAGAAATAATGCTTTTGGAGTAGTGGTAATGTTTGTGAGGCAACACTTTGGTTAGTGATATTGTAGGCATGATTCACCACTTAGAAAACCTAAGGAAAAATGTTATAAGTGCTAGGAATTTTTGTAAAAAATTGAGTGACAAGTTTGGTGATGATTGAGGAAGGTTTAGTGCATGTTTTAAGGTGTTTAAACATGTAAGAACCATGTGGAAAGATTGTGGAATAAGTGGGAAAAGATTGGGGTGAATTTGGAGTTCAACATGAGGAGAAAAGCACTTTGAAAAATGGGGTCTGTACTGGACCGCCCCTAGGGACCGCCCCTATGGGGAGGTCCAGTCGAATTCTGCAGTATGAGTATGGCTTCTGTTGTGGACCGCCCCTGGGACCTCCCTAGAGGGACGGTCCAGACCAGAGAGAAAGAAAAAAATTTGTTTAAGGCTTCTAATGATGGGGGATTGAATGGTAATGGTTTTAGATGATGTTTAGGCCTTGTTTGGTGACATGTAAAGGCCTTAAAAAGTGTAAACAAGTTTTAGGTTTGATGTGAGAGTTGTGAACTTAAGATCACAAGAGTAAAATTAAGTATAACGGGATGACGGGGTTAACTATGGGCGCATTAGTCGTTAAACAATCATAATACCCTAATGTTAATGAAAGTAATTGTAATGTTACCAGTTATTCCAGAATTGTTCGAGGAACTTAAGAGGACACAATAGAGTGGACCTTGGTGACAGGTAAGGTTTTCTTGCAACCTGTGTTCTACCGGATTACACCGGCTTATATGCCAATGTGTTTTTCTGAATGTTTGCCACCTTATAAGATAAGAACATGTAATAAGTTTACAATAATTCATTTATGTGGTGTATTTAGTTCCGATACCGTTTAACCTCGAAAGTGTTAAACCTTAGCTAACCAAATCTAGGATCACATAAGAGATCGGTATTCGGATTTAACGACCCAAACCATGGGAACGTTCTAACCACGACTATGCGTGAGTTAGTTGTGTGTTGTTTGTGCGTGTAAGTATGTTTACCTCCCTTGTGTGTTTAACCCGGTTATAATACCTTATGGAGTGTGGATGTGATAGGTTCCATAATGGAGCTCTTAACTATATATTTACATATATATATATATACTAATGGGGGTGAGGAATCCGGAGTGTTCCGGTCGCGCGTGTTGTTTGGGAGTTGATGTATACAGTTTCTTTAACTCCCTCTCTGTATGGTTGATTTCCTTCTTGGTCTTCAATCACCCTCAAGCTTAACCAAGGCTTCCACTGACTCACGTCGGTACCGGGGGACATGTACGGTGTGTTCGGTACTATATTGAGACCGACACATCTCAGTAAAGTTAATGTGTACGGTGCATTCGGAACTAAGTATTTCCGGCGCACCATAAGTGACACGTGTTCTCTATATAGAACAATAAGTTATTGTATAACGAGCTTATCATGGGAATAAAAAGATTCTCTAGGCTCTAATGAGATTACTAACTCACATTTCGGGGTACGTGTCCTCACGTGACCCTCTCCAAGCTATGTTGTATGTACGTTGAAAGGTGATATGAGTTGTTATGTGGAGTATGTGGTTCATGGGTATCAATCCCACTTATAATAAGAGAAATTTAAGTATAACCCGACTAGTGGGTAAGTGTCGTCTAATAAGGAAATAACTCCACTAGAGGAGTAACCCTCAAGGGTTAAAGAACACAATGAGGGATCTAACGAGTATTGTGGTGTTGACTGATTTGTTGAGCCCCGTTGTTGTGGGTATGTAATGTGTTATGTGTTTATGGTTTTCATGCATGATTTAAATATAATCAACCGCATGCTCAAACGACAATTAGTTGTGCGTGGCCCGGTAGTATGCGGGCTGCACGATTACCATACCAGCTAAGGTGCTGAGCCCCCTGGGGGCCACCCTTTCTTTTCTTTCCTATTTCAGGTACAAGGATATGGAAGCCGTTCGAGAGTAGGACGGGGTAGTTGTTAGTACATGAGGGAAATACAAAGGCGGTTCATATGGAAAGGGTTTTTAAGTAGGCGGGTATATGAGGGAATTTTGAGAATTTTCTCTATTGGAACCTCAACTCTCTCTTCATTATCCTCTCTGGGTTCAACCAAATCGTGCGGCATTTGGATTTCCATTGTCTTTCTGCCGCTTCTCAACATAGTTGCCTTGACCCCTTCATCTTTATACTCAAACTTCGCTCTTTATTTTTCATAGTTGGCGAGAAGTCTTTCAAGATGCTCCCTCTCATATTGAAGGTCGTGCTCATGAAGTTTTGAAGAAGCTTCAAGTTGAGCTATCTTTCTTTTAGATGCTTCAGTTGACATTGTTGGGACCCTTGTTTTGCAGATGATGTCACTCTCAGTACAAGTCGATCGGTAAGCTGACTCGTTCTCAGTGCTGATAACCACACGGTTGTTAGGAGCCGCAACACGTGACCGCCCAGCATCTCTAATGCCGTGCACTAAGGAAGCTCCGGCTACATGCGGCAGAACA
The DNA here is from genome assembly GCA_023374045.1 of Limonium bicolor. Lineage (NCBI taxonomy): Eukaryota > Viridiplantae > Streptophyta > Magnoliopsida > Caryophyllales > Plumbaginaceae > Limonium > Limonium bicolor. The sequence continues at coordinate 84,235,437 of CM041778.1, forward strand.
TGGGGCACTTCTTATCATCAGCCCCACTCGGAGCAGTTACCTAATTGTATTTTGTCATAATTATGAATATGAGATCATGGGTGTAGTGGAGCGGTTTCATCACTAAGATCTACCATAGTTTTTAAGGATCAGATATTGTCAATTCTCGTGTGTGGTTATACATTTGAGAGGAAGTGAATTTTGAGAGGATTACGTTTGAGAGAATATTAGGAATTTTAGTTGTGTGCTTAGAAAAGTATCATTTTGCTTATAGAGCATCTTGCACTTAAATACTCCCAAGTCTGTACGGATCTATATCTAGAGTGTTTTGAGTGTCGGAATAGACAAAGTACCTCTATCTATTCCCAAGATAGGAAGCTAGGTTGTAATTCACTTTGAGTTTCAATACAAATATATCATGTCTTGTCTTTTTAACATAAAGTTTCTACATCTTTTGTATATACACACATCAAATAGACGAGTTGGTTTGAGACTGACACCTTAGACCTACTCAATCAGCACCCCAATCCTATCAAACATTGCCTAACCTTGGGAAAGAGAGTGATATTCAGAAGTTTCGGCCACATTAACCTTTTCAATATCTTTTTCATATCTTTCTTTCACAAAGATAGCTTTAAGGTGTTCCTTTAGGTTTGGTTGACTTGGGATAGTGCATGTTGGCTTTTGGGCAAGTTGCGGAAAGATTTGATCTAGTGGGGTTTGAACTCTTTTGTTGACAGCTTATTGATTAGCCTTGAATGAGTCTAGATCCACAACATGAGTCTGGACAACGGATATGAGGTTCTTCATTATGCCTCTCAACTCTACATTCCCATCAAAAGAAGAAGGTTGAGGTCGTTGGAATCCAAGAGGACCTTGAGGTCCATAGCCTATTTGAGGAGAAGTTTGGGGTCTCTATCATGTGGAGTTGTTGGAAGTATTGCTTAGTCCTCCTTGGGTTTGATCATTGTTTCTTCATGAGAAATTTGTGTGATTTCTCCATGGGTAATTGTTGTTGTTTTTGTAAGAATTTTTGGGGCAGTTACCAACATAGTAGACCTGCTCTTGATCACCCATGTAACCCTTCCCTTCACAATGATGGGTCTCATGAGGAACCACACACACCCCTCAGTGGATGAACCAAAAGATGATGAAGTTACTGCCTTTGCATTCTCTTTATGGGTAGTGGCTAGCTTCTCTACCACCTTTATGAGGGCAGAAATTTAAGCAGATAAGTGATATGTAGGCTCAACATGAAGAATACTTACTGCACTCAATGTAACATCCCATCCAACAACAACACACTTAACAACAATCTGCAGCAGAAAATATACTTCATCACATTACTTAACTCGTTGGTGTTACACGCGTTAACCACCCACGTGGCTAACAAGGCTATTACATATACATTGTATCGGTCTGATGGACTAGATTCCCGAGCGACTACACATTACTGTCCCTTTCCTTAACAACTAAATACACATACCTTCCGTACCGAATATTACAAGCTGATGCCGATACAATTTCGGTCTTACTACACCTACTGTACATATATAACTTAAATGATTACCCATGTACAAACGACTACCCGTCCTACTCTCGAACGGATTCTAGCTCCTTGTACCTGAAAATAGGAAAAGAAGAGAAAAGGGTGGCCCCCCAGGGGCTCAGCACCTTTGCTGGTATGGTAATCCGCAGCCCGCATGCTACGGGCCACGCACAACTATTTGTCTCTAGCATGCGGTTGATTATATCAGAATCATGCATGTAAACTACAAATACCAACACATTACACTGCCAACAATGGCTCATTAAAACAGCCAATACAACTACACTTAACAAATCACTCATTGTGATCTTTAACCCCTAGAGTGTTTCTCCTTTAACGGAACTATTTCCTTAATAGACGACACTACCCACCATTCGGGTTATCCTTAAACGCCTCTTACAATAAACTGGCATTCATATCCATAATCCCATACTCCACATCTCAATAAACATATCACATCACATCGCAATAAGAATTGCAGCACAACAATAATACATACATAACGGGAACGGTTCCCTTTACGAATCGGCCCAAACATAGTCAGTTCGCTTGTAGCCTAAGAATGTTGCCAGTCTCATGATAAGCTCGTTACATAACTCGTTACCGCCTCGTTAAATGAACGGATAACTTAACACAAGGTGCTCGGATATAGTGATCCAAGCACACCGAACAACATAAACATAGTATGCCCCTATGGCCCGACGTGAGTCAGTAAAATAGCCTTGGTTAAGCTAAAGGGAAGGTTGGAAACCAAATTGGAAAACAACCATAACATACAGAGAGGATCGAACCTGATATGACAACGACCCCCATACTCACACGCGTGGCCGGAACAGACCGGACTCCTCACTTCCCCCGTTAGCACTTGTTAGTAGTTCAACATTGAACTCAAATAACGAATCACAAACATTGGGTTAAGTCTTGTTAGACACACACACAAGGGAAGGGAGAGTCATACATTCACACACAAACATCACACACAAACATCACATGACTAACTCACGCATAGCCGTGGTTAGAACGTTCCTTAGGTTGGAAACGTTATCACCGGATACCGTTCTCTTACGTTTACCTAATAGTGGTTAACTAGCCCTTCATGCGCATTCGAGGTTACCAGTATCGGCACGTAAACACACAACAACAATAACGATTGTAAACTTGTTTCATGATTTATCTTATAACGTGGCAAACATACAGAAAAACACATTGGCATACAAGCCGGTGTAATCCGGTAGGACACAGGTTGCAAGAAAACCATACCTGTCACCAGAGTCCACTCTATCATGTCCACTTATGTTCCTCGAGCAATTCTCGAACAACTGATAACATTACATGTACTTTTATTAACATCGGGGTAACATGATTGTTTAAAGTCTAATGCTCATAACTTATCCCCGTTAACTTAGTTAAATAACTTCGCATTTTAACTTGTTTTACTTTTACATTTTAATACAACTTTTCCCCCACTAAATTGTCATTATAACTCACTTAACATGTCCTTAACAATCTTATAATATCATTACTTGTCAATCCCCATCATTACACATCATTTTTATACCTTAAACAACATTTTTAGAGTGGTCCGGGACTTGGTCCTTACCTTAAGTCCCGGACCAACACTTAAGCAATTTCTCGCTAGTTTTAATAGGGTGGTCCGGGACCTTGTACTGATCCCAAGTCCCGGACCAAGACAGTCTTCTTACTCTCGGCCCTTTTTTGTGTATGGTCCGGGACATCATCCAATTCCTAGGTCCCGGACCACTGTAACAGAATTCCCAAATTGACATTCTCAAGTCTTGTTTCATCTATTTTCTTCATCCATTGATTACCCAAACTTCACACATGAACTTAGGCATATTCTAATACCAAAATATCACTTTGATTCACCTTAAAACATTGTCCAACTTGTCACCCATTTTTCTTACAAATCTCTTAACACTTGTAACATTTCTCTTTTGGTTTTCTAAGTGGTATTTCACCTATAATGACCACTATACCAAGATGTTTCCTCTACACCTTAACATCATCTCCCAAACATCTTTTCTCACTAACTAATTTCCTTGTTCACACCTTCTTAAAATTTCTTTCTCACAACCTTACCTAAACATCATTCATTCCTTGTACATCAACATTACCTAAACCTAAAACAAACTCTCCAAGACTTTATTACATCCCAAAAACACTCATTGAATTCCTAGAACTTCCAAGACAATACCTAAGTCCTTGTAACACTCTACAACACCTTAATACATGTGTTCTTCCCTAATAAACATTCATCCATTCCTCACATTTCTCAGTTCACCAAAACTCATTTAAGCACTTAAAACTTCTTGTACATTGTCCAAATTTTGCCATGGGTTCTCCTAGCATATTGTCATACCAAAACACATTGTTTTTCACCATTAGACATTCAAGAACACCTAAATCCATCAAGAACCTTCTCACACACAAAACTTTACCAAATTTTACACTACATCACAATATAGTGCATAATCAAATTGCTTGGCACTTAGGCCCTTAAATAACATGGCTCTTAGGCCCTTAAATTGCATAAACCATAAACACTGAATTTCCACATGTATATATTGCCTTTGACCTGCAAATACACCCAACAATACATATGCCCTTAATAAACTCCTTGAGAGCATTTTACTAGCTCATTTGCCATTGGCTCCTTAGGTATTTTATTAAGCAAATCAACCTCATTTTTCCTAGGCATTTAAACTACATTTAGATAGTTTGTTTACCTCTATTCCTTCACAAGTTTTTTTCATTGTCACCCCTTGCTCCTTCTTTGATAGAAAACCGGCAAGGCTTTGATTGCTTGTCAAACTTCTAATCAATGTACAAGCAAGGTAATGAGTATTCAAGCTTCATGCTTAAACTCATTGTAAACCCTAGGTTATATATACATTATCTTTACACATTAGGATAGTTGTTTTACCTTGGAATAAAAAGAGAGCTTGAATAAGCATCAAGAGAGGACTCCTCCTTGTCCTTTGAAGATTGAAATGGAGCTATGAAAGAACAAGAGAAGACACCATCAAAGGTGATTCTCGGTTACACACAAAAACAAGAGGAAACATTGATTTTCTTTGGTTTTCCTTACCTTGAAGCAAAGAAGAATGACAAGGCATGAAAAGGTGAGCTCAAGCTCTAACAATGGTGAATCTTCATGGCACCGAAATGGAGTTCTTGAAGATTTGAAAAGATAGAAGTGTAGAGCTTGCTCCAACTAGAAGAATGGTGGTCTTTGTTTTTGATTTGGCAAAGGGAGCTAGGAGATACAAGAGTTCAAAGCTTGAAGATGGTGCTTGAGCTGTAGCATCACCGAAGGAGAAGGGAGAAGAGGATTGGAGACCGTGTGAAATGAAGAAGGAAAGAAGAAAATGAGAAGGAAGGTTGCTTTTGGAGATATTTATGCTAAAGTAAATAGTAACTTTTGCTTTATAATTTTTCCTTGTTTATTTGATTGGTCAAGTGTGGTGAGTCACACATGAAAAATTGGCCCCCTTTACATACTAGGGCATATAATGGTCTTTGTTGACCAACTAACTTACTTATATTGACTTATGTCATAAACTAGCATTTTTTTTTGTTACTATTCACAAAAACAAGGCACTTTCTTGTGAAATTTTTGATTTCCCATTGATTTAGACCTCCAAATGTGATACTAAATAGTACACATGTTAATTAAAGAGTAATAATGGACATTTAGCCATTCAAAACTCATTTACAAGACAATTTTTCAAAAATGTGCTTTAAGGCTCCTTAAAGCACATTTTGTGTTTTAACTTGTTTTCAAGCTTGGTTTTCTTTAGTAATTGATTTAATATGTTCATTAACATATTTATAAGGTATAGGTATGACCTTTAGGTCTTATACAAATTTATCCCAAGCTTAGAGCACATTTTTGCCCATATTGACTTTAAGGTACTTTTTTTATGTTTTGTTTGGTTTAATTGTCTACCAAGGTTTCCTAAGGACTTAATTAGCCTTATAAAATCATAGTTTAACATTTAAACAACATATCAAGGTTTGGGGTATTTCACTCGAAGTTCATCCCTTGCTTCTTAACCACTGCCTTGTATTAGTTGTCATGGTCTCAAGAAGTTCCATTCCCTCCTGAGGGGACTTTATCATGAAACTACCACTAGCAAAAGAGTTCACAAGGAGCTGGTCCCCCATCATCCAATCCGTTGAACAAAGATACGCATAAGGATTGGTCGTCTAGACCATGATGGGAGTAGTTCATCAACATATCCTTAAACTAGTACCAAGCATCATACAGTGTCTCCCCCGATTATTGGTTGAATGTGTTGATTTATTCTTTGAGTTTCCTTGTTCTACTGGTTAGGTAGTACCTGGCAAGGGATTATGAGCAATATGTGCCCAATTGTGGACTAATCTAGAGGGAAGACTTCGATACCACCTTGCAGCTGAATCTTGAAAAGATTGAGGAAACAATTGTAGCTGAAATACCCCTAACCATTAAATAATTAAATAATGGGAAATAAGTATTATTTGGGGGATTATGAAACCCTAAGAAAATATATAAACACTTAGGCGTTAAAAACACACATAAACTCCTTAAGGTTAAAAACGGGCGTTAAGTCGGACCTTAAGCTAACCAAGTTATATAAGCTATAAACTCATACCGAGTCAATCAAGAATCATTATATGACCCTTAAAACATAGGACCTCATCTAAAACTGAGTAAAAATGCAAAAGGCCTGGGAGAGTCAACACACCTCCCTTAAGGCCCGAAAAGCCCCGGAAACACCCGGAAGTACTTTATAAGATGAAATAAATCATTACACTTCATTTCAAATGCACCATAACACTTTATTAAACATATAAGAGGAGGTCCTCACGCCAAATTCTCAATTAAACTCAAAGTGCTCGAAGGAACCCTTGCGGGCCCCATAAAACGCCCGGGAATGCCCGGAGAGGTGCCGAAGTGGCACGAACTCCTATATAATTCATTCTTAGAGTTCCTACTATCATTATTCATCATTATAAAGAGAATTCTACAGCCACTTTTGCAAAAATACATAAAGTGCTCGGGGGAAATTCTTAACGCTCCTGTTTTGATCCGGGAGTGTCCCAGAAGCCCGGGAATTGTGTCACGAGTTGATATAACCCCATATAACTCAATCTAACACCTTAACATATCATTATTGACCATAAACAATGTTTATAAACACTTGGAATTCGTTGCGACAATCTATTTTCCAAAATATCCTTAGAGCACAAAAACGCACTTTCGGGTGCCGTAAAAACGCGTTCTACGCTACTACCTTGAAGTTTTTGAGGAGCCACGAGTTGGGAATCTTAAATGGGGATGAATTGACCATCTAAATCAATCAAATCCAGTGCTAAACTCATAGCACAAGTAGGGCCAAAATTGTGGTCAAAAAGTACTATAAATTCAGCATTTTACCTTAGAAACTTTCATCTTTTACCTTGGTATAAATGTACCAAATAAATGTTGGAACCTATAACATGTTACAGTATGATCTTAATGTAATATAATGTGACAAAAACAAAGTTGAAAATCAGTTCCACCTGGTCACACATGTGGCCGATTTTTGTAGTCAAAAAGTAAGGATTAAACTTATAAAATGTCATGTGATATGATGACTCATCCTTCCACATGCTGTGTGACATAATGGAAAGAGAATAATATTCCAAGATACCCACCCATTTCCGAAAACCTACACCAAAGAGACAAGGTGATTAGCTTTAGGAAAGTCTTGAATTAAATATGTAAACTAGATGTAGATTTATACATGGCAAATAAACAAAACAAGCAGCCCATTCCTAGCACTAAAACCATGAGATACATCAAGGAGAAAGGATATAGATTGTTGTATAATAATCAAGTAAGGCATCTACCTAATTAAGCTTGGTTCCTTGTCTTCAATAAACAAAAATCAAGTGGCTACCTACATCACCATTGTCGTGAGCCTACAAGAAACAAGACAAGATTAGCATTGATAATTAAGCTTAGAAAATTCTAAAGAAACATGCCTTGTCACCTTGTTATCAAGTGGCACACAAGTCCTCTCTTTTCTCCTCCTATTGCCGTAAGTCTACAAGGAAAGCAAGACCAAATTAACATATAAAATGCAAAAGAAATACCTTGCATAACTTCCTAATATACTAGACTTGTTAATCACCCATTCTTTCTCCTTCATGTGGCCGAAAGTATGCTGCTAATGGAGACTTTTGGAGCCAAAATCTGAAGTCAAAGGTCAAAAGCAAAGTCATAAAATAATGCCATGGAACATAACAATTATTTCCCACTTAATTCATTCCTTGTCATTCTCTTAACTCCATACGTAGCCAAGCTCTTCTCCTTGCTTTCACTTGGCCGAATTGGTAAGGCTCTCTTCTTTCTCTTTTCTCTCTTCCATAGTTATCTTCTTCTTGTGAGCTTTAAGCTCCATTAATAGAGATTTAACCTTAAACTTCATTTTTGTGTCAAATTCCTAGCAACTTCTATCAAGTATTGAAGCAAAATTCATCCTAGTTCTAAGGCAAGAATTCGGCTACATTAGAACACCAAGGGAGTCACCTTGGTTCAACAACAACTCAAGGAACAAACAAGATCAAGTTAAGGTATATTTCTTGTTTGGAAATCCTAGTAAATACCTAAGTATATGTCCAAAAATTCTAGCTTCTAAATCAATGTTCTCTTCATCAATTCATGAAGGAAACTTGGATCTCCAATCATCCTAAGGTGTATCGAAAATTCCTTGACAAACTACTTAAGGTAAACTCTTATAAACTACTCCAAATCTTACTTAGAAATCCTTGTTAGAAGTCTAACACTTGGATCCCCTAAATCTATGTATGGAGGCCGAAAATTCTACACCAAGATACCATTAGAGGAGCTTGGAATTCAAGAGGAAATCAAGTGCAAGAATCACTTTGATTTAAGGGAAAATTACATCCCGCACCCATGTGGTTTGACGTATTTTCACAAATCACCCATGTAGTTTGGGAAATTACTTTCCCCACCCACCAACTTTCCTCCGTTTTACATCCGTCAATATTTTTACTATTTCCGTTAGTTATTGCCATGTGGCCTCCTTTTATTTGTTGTTGTTGCTGATGTGTCACCCATTTACTAATCTCATCCCTAATACTCATGTCTCACCCGGTTTAAAAATCCCACCCCTAATTTTTTTTGATAGCTGAATTTATAGTCGGTTTTTCTTTCCCCTGCGAATTCGAGCTCCTCTTCTTCCTCTTCCCATTCTCAATAGGCAATGCCATGGCAACATCATTGGTTTCCTCGCCTTCTCTGCTGCCCATATTCTTGTCCTCTTGAACTACTTCTCCATATTTCATCATTCTGTTGCTTCTGCGGCCTTCCCCTTTTCTTCTGGACAGGAATCTTCTCTTCCTCCCCGCTTCCACTGTCCTCGTGACTGACAGCAGTTAACTTCTTCCCCCTTTCCCTTCCTCTCCCCATCTCTATTCGCCAAAGTTGTACAAACTCAAGAATGTATCGCAGTTTTGGTTTAGAGTGAAGATGACCGTAAGCGTAGAGAATGAAGAAGACGCAGATAACTTTCCTTGTTCGCCAGTTAGGGTTGTAAAATTACAGTGAGTGATGAGATGAAGAGAATGAAGATGCGTAAAATGAATATGTATGTTCCTTTTCTTGTTCGCTAATTAGGGTTGCAAAATTATAATGAGTGATGAGATGAAGACACCGTGAGTGAAGATGAAGCCGCGTTGACATGGCTCATGAGTAAAGGGAGTCGCGTTGAATTTTTTTTCCTCAGTTTGAGAAGACAACCGTGGAAGATTTTGAGAGGGAATGAAGACGAGCTTGAAATTTTTCCCCCAATTTGAGAAGACGTCCGTGAAATTTTTCCCCCAATTTGAGAAGACGACTGTGAAATTTTTTGCTCAATTCCCCTCTCTAGTTCACATTCTATCACCACAGTGGCATATTGTCTTTAGGGTTGCAAAATTACAGGGAGTGAAGGAATGAAGAAGATGTTGAATTTCCTCTCTCTGGTTCATAATCTATCACCTCAGTGGCATATTTGTTGCAAAATGACAGTGAGTGAAGGAATGAAGACGACCGTGGAATATTTTCTGTTTCTTTTTTTTTGGTTTTCCAATCAAACAGACACGTGGACAAGATTAGACGGGAATTTTAAAAATATTGACGAATGTAAAACAGAGGAAAGTTGGTGGGTGGGGAAAGTAATTTCCCAAACTACATGGGTGGTTTATGAAAATACGTCAAACTACATGGGTGTGGGATGTAATTTTCCCTTGATTTAAAGAGTAAGTTTCTATATTAGGTGGTTACATCTTAAGCTTTGATTTAAGCTTCAAACTTTGTACAAAATTTATGTACAACCCTTCATTAAATTAAGGCCGAAAACTATAGGTTATATTACCAAGAAAATAATGTATAACATACAAGGTAAGATTGTTACCTTAAGATATAATTTTTGGGTAACAAAAAAAATATGATGCATATATATATTTAAAGCTGAATGTCTAGGAGAAATCCTTATTTTGAGCTTATAATCATCCTAAGTCATTTAACATAATTTTAGAAGTGTTATATGGCGTAAGGCATGTATATATACTTATTATAAGATATAAATCAAGTTTTAAAACCATATGGTAAATCATTATAAAAACCGAGAACAAAATGTTCCATTTAGTGATTTTTGAAGAATATAAGTATATTAGCTTTTATTATAAATTTTGGGAATATTAAAAATAGCTACAAGTATTTAAATGGCTAGTTTATTAAGTTATGTGGTTAAATTGTAAATTTTGAAAAGATTAGGGTACTAAATATAATTGCCGAGAGTTAAAGGATTAATTTGGCATAATTATGATATAATATAAGGTAGGAATTAATGTTATGAATTTTTGGGAATTCAGACAAGTGTTTAAGTGTTAAAATAACAATTTATAAAGTTTTGGGGCTATTTTGTAATTTCTGGAAAATATAGAGTTAAACCGAATTACATGTGATTTTCTGGGTATATTAAAGTATTAATTATGAAATTAGGCTTAGGTCAAAGTGTTGACCAAAAACTTTGGGTTAAGATGATTTATGACATAAAATATTAAGTTTGTAAAAGTTTTGGGGTGAAATTGTAATTTATAAAAGTTTATATGTAAAACCGATTTTGATATAGGTCGAAATCATAAATTGTAAAAACATAAGGGTCATTTCGGTACTTAAAGAAATTAAATATTAAAACTATAGTTTATAAGTTAATATGTAAAAGTTGTAAAGTTTTTGGGGTTAAAATGTGAATATAGAAAGTACATGTTGAAACCGAGAGCTTATGGGATTATTTAGTAATTTACAAAAGTTAGTGTGTTTAATTTATAATTACCGAATTTATGAGGTTGGTTTTGTGATTTAATAAATTAAGGAATTAAAACTAAGTGATATAATGTATGTTGGAGTATAATGTAAAGTTTATAAAATAATTGTGGTTATAGTAAAAATAACCGAATTGTATTAATATATAGAATAAGTGAAAACAATTATGATTATGTAATTAATGAGGTGAAGATATACTATAAGGTGGAAATTCATTATCACATGTAGTTACTACATAAAATAACGAACTGATAACTACCTCGAACCACTGTTCAATAACAAGGAGAAATTAAGGAACATACGGGGTTAGTATACTACGGGTATTAGTCCTATATCAACAGTACTGTAATAGTTAGTGCTAGTTGTATTAACGTTACCCGGTATTTGCATGCACGTATAATAGCGTTACGGGGAGAAACTACTAAGCGTGAACTGTCAAGCTAGCAATTTTCAGGTGAACGGTATGTTAATTGTGTGGTCTGAATGTCCTAAGGATTTTCCTGAGGTCCAGACGTTGTGTGTTTAATTGTCAAGAGCGATATCTGTGATTTGTACTTATGATCTTGTATACTATATTGCTCGACACCATTGTGTTTTATTTTTACGCGAACGTCTAATGACTGGAAGTTTATACATTTAAACTCGATCAAGACTAGATGACCTTTAGGTATTACAAGAACCTAACTGACGGTCAATTGTCATAGTCATAAACTCAAGGATTGGATCTTGTGTCATTGATTAAAAGGACTAACTTACAAAGAGAGGAATCCAGTTAGTTTGGACTATCTGGTTGCGCAACGTGATCACTACGAGGGACTACTATCAAGAGTCACTCAAGGGAATCCATACATCCACATTCGATGATGGCAGAGTGTAACACCCCTACATCGTACTTCACAACTAATTGAAATCGCAGCGGAAATAAACAACTAAACATTAACTAAACGCTTCGGTGCTACAACGCCGTCAACCACCCACGTGGTTAACAAGGCAGAATAAATACAAGTGTACCGGTCTGATGATCAGACTCCCGAGCATAGAACTAAAACCATAAATACATCATATACAATACCGAGTATTTAATTACATTTCTTCACTGTAAACTGCCAATATACTGCCATGGTAGTATCAACGGAATCAAAATATAATGCCACGGGAGCACAGGCGCATCCCGGGCTCAACATCCAAAATAACCCAAAAGTACATCTGCAGCCTAGAACCTATAGCCACTCTGCTTCCTCGATCCTCATCCTGCAGTAAAAATATGGAGCCCCCGAGGGGGTCAGCAACCCTTGGCTGGTATGGTTAACGCGCAGCCCATCGGCTACCGGGATACGCGCAACTAATTGTCATGATAACATGGCATTCATTTTAAACATAACATAACATAACATGTGGCATAGCATTATTATTGCATAGCACAACATCACATACACAGTGGATACTCTTTCCACAATCACAAACCAAGAAGGTTAAACAACATAAGAAGCCTAGAGAATGGTTCACTCTCATGTTAAGCTCGTTACACACACTCATTACCGTTCTGTTATTCGAACGAGTAACTTAAGTCACGATGGTTCGGATATAGTGACCCGAACACACCACACAAACACATGTTCCCACTAAACCGATCATAAGTCAGAATAGGTAAGCTTTGGAGGAAGCTAGCGGGAGATCGAACGCCAAATGAAGGGGAACAATCTTAACAACATAAGAGTCGAATCTGATACAGATATCTACTCTTAAACTTACATGCATGACGGACAACCGGATTCCTCACTTCCCAGTTAACACTTGATAGAAGTTCAACAGTGGAACTTGACAAACAATTTCACAAGCAAGTGGTAAGTCATGTTAGACACACACAAGGGAAATGAGTCACGTCATAACATCACAATAATATGAACAACTGTAAACTCATTACATGATTAAGTTTTATAACGTCATAAACACTCAGAAAACAAACAACACACAAGCCGGTGTAAACCGGTAGGCAACAGACTGCAAGAAAACCATACCTTGGTCCTTGCTTCGATTGATTTCCACCGTAGGTCACTCCTATACATGATTAATAACGTCGGTTAATTAATTTACTTAACTTCAAATTTACTAAATGTTTAACATGATTATATGACATGTTTTAATGCCCAAACTTATCCTTCATTACCTACATTATACCCCCTAGGGTTACTACATTTGCCACATTCTTTACTGTTTTTTTATAAGTTTTGGTCTGTCCAACCCACCGTCCGACCCACCAACTGGGTCGGACCCTTCCAGTGACTTTCGGGTTTGAAAAACTCAACTTGTCCGACCCATGTCCGACTCAACCAACTGGGTCGGACCATTCCAGAACATTTACCCCTTAACACACACACGTCCGACCCATGTCCGACCCAAGCACTCTGGGTCGGACCATTCCAAAACCCTTACTGGCGTCTAACAAGGCTGTCCGACCCAAACTTGGTTCGGACCCCTGGGTCGGACGCCACCAGAACATGTCTAAAAATTGTTACTTCACCAAACTTCTCCTAAAGCCTCCTATTGTTTCTAACATCATTTGGTACACTTACACCCTCATACAACATCCATGAAACTCATTTCCTATCTCCTTATACACTTACTCATTTCTTACCAAAATTCCTAACACTTATAATGTTTTCTCCTTAGGTTTCTAAGTGGTGTTTCATACCTATGATAACCACTATGCCAATAATGTTTCCTCACCACTACAACATCATCTCCCAAGCATTTTTCTTCCTAAACAACTCCTTGAACATCTTTACAAGTTTATAGCTTCCCATGCAACAAATCACTTCATCCTTTTTCACCAACAATCACAAGTCCTAAATACAATCTCACCATGATCTTGAAATGTCCCCAAAACATTCTTTGCATTCTAAATCCTCTAGAACATTGCTAAGCCCTTTTTACATCTTTAAACACCTTAATGCATGTTTCTTCCACTAGTTGAACACTTAACCATTCTAAACATTTCCTAACTTACCAAACTCATTTTAACCCTTAGAACTTCTTGTTTATTACATAAATTTCGACATAGGTTCTCCTAGAACATTACTAACCAAAGCACATTGTTTTCACCATTAAACAATCAAGAACACTAAAATCCATCAAACACATTCTATACACAAAACTTCACTCATTTAGCACCACATCACAATATAGTGCATAATTAAATTGCTTGGCACTTAGGCCCTTAAATAACATGGCTTTAGGCCCTTAAGATGCATAAATCATAAACACTGAATTTCCCACATTATATTTGCCTTTGACATGCAATACACCCAACAATACATATGCCTTTTACTAAGCCCTGAGAACATTTTACTAAGTCATTCACCATTGGCTCCTTAGATCATTTTAACGAGCAATATAAGCTCATTTCTCCTAAGACTTTAAACCACATTAGGTTAGCACATTTACCTCTTTTCCTCACAACTTCTTTCTTGTTTCCTTGATTAGAATCGGTAATGATGTTTGGTTTGCTTGTCAACTTTTAAACAATATACAAACAATATAATGAGTACTCAAGCTTTTAAGCTTCATCTCATTGTAAACCCTAGATTATACATTGTTTTAAAAACATTAAGATAGTTGTATTACCTTAGAACTTGAAGAGAGTTTGAATATATATCGAGAGAGGACTCCACCTAGTCCATGAAAGGTTGGAATGAAGCTAGAACAAAGCAATAAGGACACCATTAAGAGTGATTTTCGGAAAACACAAAACATGAAGGAAACATCATTTTTCTTTGAGTTTCCTTACCTTGAAGCAAATGAGAACAATAATATGTGAAAAGATGAGCTCAAGCTCCTCCCATGGAGATTCTTCTTGGCACCAAAATGGAGCTCTTGAGATTTTAAAGGATAGAATTGAAGAGCTTGATGAAAGGAAGAATGGTGGTCTTGAATTTAATTTGGCAAAATGAGGTAGGAGATACAAGTGGTCAAAGATGGAAAATGATGGTGGTGTTGGTGTTGCTATAGCAAACCGTGAATGAGAGCAAGAAGAAGATAGAAGAGAGGTTGAAGACGTGTGAAATGAGAGAAATGAGAGAATGAAGATTGGTTTTGCTTTTTAGAAGATATTTATACCTTAAAGTAAATAGTAACCATTAGTCATCATTTGTTACTTAATAAACTAACATGAGTGGTGACTCATTACCATAAAAACCGGCCCCCTTAATGTTACTAAGGGTATTTTAGTCTTTGTTGGCCAATTTAATTACTTATACAAACATATGTTACAAACTAGCTTATTTTAGTTACTATTCACTAAAACAAGGCACATAGATGTGAAATTTTTGATTTCCCATTGATATAGACTTCCAAATGTGATACTATATAGTACACATGTTAATTAAAGAGTAATGATGGACATTTAGCCATTCAAAACTCATTTACAAGACAATTTTTCAAAAATGTGCTTTAAGACTCCTTAAAGCACATTTTGTGTTTTAACTTGTTTTCAAGCTTGGTTTTCTTTGGTAATTGGTTTAATATGTTCATTAGTATATAAATAAGGTATTTTTAAGCTCATTAGGTCTTACCCAATCTTATCCCAAGCTTAGAACACATTTTAGCCCTAATTGACTTTAAGGCATTTATTTGTGTTTTCTATAGTTTAAATTGTTTACTAATGTTTCTAAGACTCTTTTTAGTCTTAATATACCATATTTAAATGTTTAAACAACATACTAAGGTTTGGGGTATTTCACAGAGGGCACTACTGTTGGTGCAGGCTTCGGCGAATTGGACGCCGTTAAGGCAAACAAGAAATCCAGGGCCAAAGGGTCAGCTGGCAACGGTTCCATTGGAACCCAGGGGACTACTGTCCATTAACAAGTTATTAAGGGTTGTCCTAACATGACGCCCGAGGTGGAAATTAATTGGAAGGTTTAAGTGATTGGTTAAAAGGATAAGGGCCATGGGGCCAACTAATAAGTACAGTTAATTAATACGTGTATCTTGTTTAGTTACTGATTATTGGTTATTGATTATTGGTTTTGGTTATTGGTTATTGATTATATTGTTGGGTGAACTATTGTGTGTTTATTTAAACATTTACAATTGTTATTATTATTGTAAACCGGTACAGCATGTAATGAATCTAATATCAAGATGGCTAACGACTTAAGGGATCCAAATGATTTAAGACTACATTTAGCATACCAGCATATAGTTTGTTGAGCCCTTCAGTGGGCCAAACATTTCAGGTTACTGAGCAGAGACACGAAGTCGGAGTGCGGAACGCAGGGTAGTGGATGTATTTTCAATAAAAACATCTTTTAGTCTTATTATGTACTGTATTGTGGAGCTCCTGTTGTATTGGGATTAGTTGCTCATTTGTTGGTTTGGATTTGGGTTGTAACTTTAAGATTGCTCAGTATCTGGTCGTCACAGCGGTGGAGAGTTGGAAGTTGTAACACCCCTACCGCTAATACCGTCATTACCGTCTAATCACCTCATACTTACATACCTTCGCAGCGGATGCTTTCTTACACAACGGTGGGTGAAACAATGCCGTTAGCCACCCACGTGAGTAACAAGGCCTACTACTACTTACAACATCGGTCTGATGGACCGGAATACCCGAGTACTACACAATTACATTCCATACCCCATTTACAAACCGGGTACTATAATTCTCCATTCAATACAATACTCCATAATTACAATACAATATACCGAGTTTACTAAGATCCAAATTCAAATACAACGATTCTTTCAAGTTTATACATACTCATTAAGAGTCTAGCATCTACCCATTCCTCACAAACTACCTACTTTGCAAATACATAATGGTGTACCCCTTGGTAGGTACACCGACACTTCCAAGGCTACAAGCCATATACAATTCCTTACTATTTACATATCACTCCTAGCTATCTAAGCATAGCCGCCGGTCTCTTACTATGACCATAACCGCTTCGGGTACCTGTACAATAAAAACAGTGCCCCAAGGGGCTCAGCTTACGCTGCATATGAAATTCGCATACCCCGCGTACTAGCGAGGGTACGCCGACCACTTGGTCGAATACATGTAGTCCATTTTACTCATACATACATACATGCATTCAATCATAATATGACAATAGCATACATACATACATTTCCATGCACAAGGAAGACATTACAAGTTAACCATTCACACTTACCTTTACGGAAATACGCTTCTACAATACATACACAATGCTTGTTAGCTTCTTTTACCCACCCGGGTTAATCGGGTGAACATTACTCTTTTACTCGAGGTCAATGACTTACACTAGTCAAGACCGTTACTCATACAATATTTTACTTACTTACTTACTTACTCAAGTTAAGTTGTGGTGACCTCCGGGCAGGGACTACACCGTCCCACCACCGGGCTTTACTGTGGCTCACCAATCTAGGATGCTACCCATTTTAGGGATTTGGTCCATAGAAAGGATTCAGGCCAGGAATCGGATCCAACCTCTTGGGTCTCCTCATCCTCACGCGTGGCCGAAACTATATCGGACTTCTACTCATTCCAATTTATTAAATACTCAAGTTAGGAGTTAGATGGTTAGGAATTAGTAGAAGTCATCACATCCATACCAAGGAATAATACGTTACACAAGCACAAAACAAGGTACACAAACACTTCATTCTCATCCATCCATTTCATGAATTATACAAACTAAATGTTCAAGGCAATATGACAAGAACAATATAAAACAAGCATAAGTAAGTGCATTAAAGTCTGATTCGTGCATTTGTCTTATTTAGGTGATCAAATAAGCACACAAATCGGGGTAACCAGGTTAGGATACAGAGCATGAAGAAATCATACCGTTCACCGTCGTGCTCGTACTACCGGTTTCCTTCGGAGTTCAACTATTTGATTCCTATACATACATGAAGTTGTATGATCAATGATCTATTATTAATCCAACTTATTCCCTCATTACTACTTCTAATGTTACTTACTACTTATTTACATTCCATACTTGATTATAAAAATTGTTCTTTACTTACTTCTTAAACTTGTTTTCTTACTCATGTACTTACTTCCCTACCATTTTTACTCCATTAATGGTGTACTACTATATATATGTATACATGTACATATATACATATATATACATATGACTACTATAATCATCATATATTTTTTTTTCCTTTTTTTTTGTTTTGACTCGACCGACCTTACCCAGGGTCGGACCCAAGGTCGGTCGAAGTCAGTGAGTTACATCGCTGGAAAATTCAGACCCGACCGACCTTGCAAGTCCGGTCCCAAGGTCGGTCCAAGTCAGTGTGTTCTGGTTCCGAAAATTTAAGGCTCGACCGACCTTGCAAGGTAGGTCCCAAGGTCGGTCCAAGTCAGTAAGTTTCTGGGTTCGAAATGTATGCCTCGACCGACCTTGCCAAGTCCGGTCCCAAGGTCGGTCGAAGTCAGTAGACTTCTGGGCTTACAATTTTACGACTCGACCGACCTTGTCAAGTTCGGTCCCAAAATCGGTCGAAGTCAGTAGACTTCCCGTCTTTGTAATTTAAGGCTCGACCGACCTTGCAAGTTCGGTCTCCAAGGTCGGTCTAGTCCAATACTCTTGTTTAAAATTCTGTTTTCAGTTCTTTCTTTGCCCATTGTTTCCCCCATCTTCCTACATGTAATCCCACATGTTTTAACACTACTTAGGCCCTCAAAATTGCCTTAGTTCATCCACCAAATTCCTTACTCATTTCTAAACCCACTTACCTAATTTTCCTTCACTTCATTTCAGCACTTATGCCAATCCTTTTTCTCAAATGCTACAGATTTTTAAAACTCACTTCTACCATCTAATACTTCCTCAACTAATGCCACTCCTAGCATTCTAATTGCATTACCTTCTACCCAAGTTCTTCCCATTACTTAATTCTCTTTCCAAATATGTTTTCAACATGATTAATCACTCACAACTACTACCAAAACACACCTAGTTATTGTCTAGGTTATTCCCTCTCCTTATACATCTAAGTCCTCTGATTTCCATACAAATTTGGGCAGAGGTTCCCCTATATTTTTAACATTGCCCACACATTGTTTCAGCTCACAACTCATACCTAATTTCCATATCAATTCAACACCCTACAACGCAATAAATTTCCTGCACATACACATTTACTTCCCAATGTTTTGCCCAAGCTTTTAAACATCTTTTAAAGCTTCAAAACTATTACATTCTCTTCCTCATTATACTAAAACATACTTACTACACATTACCATATACATTACACATTTCTAATACTCAAAATCTGTTACACTACACTACATAAACCAACTCAAGGTAAGAGCATTTACCTTGTTGTTTCTAGTTTTTCTTTCTTCCTTTCCCTTCTCTTCCTTTATTCTTTCCTTCTTCCTTGTTCTTCCTCACACAACACATAATGCTACAGCCACCATACCAATACACAACAACTACTTAGAGCCCATTCTTAACTAACCCTAGAATTTAGTGTTTTTAGAGTTTAGAAAAGAGCATTACCTTCCAACCAATGAATGAGGTTCTTGACTAGCAAGAGAGCAATATTTCTAGCCCAATGGAGAAGCCAAAACCGGCTGGAGCACAAGGAACAAAACAAGAGTTCAATGTGAATTTTCGTTTTGTTAAATGGAGCTAGAAAAAGATGGGTTTCCAAGACTATTTTTACCTCAAAATACCAAGGTGAAGGAGGAGCTTCTAATGGTGGACTCAAACCTTCAAATGGAGGATACCCATGGAGATGAAAGTAGTTGTTTTCGATTTTTGAAAGGAGAAAGGTGTTCTCCTTGGCAAGGGGATTTCAATGGTATAAATTTTGTAAGATTTGGAGAAGTTTTAAGCCTTCAACAAGAGGAGAGAAGAGAGGTGGTGGTGGTTCTTCAAATCGCCATGAATGGCTTAGGGAAGAAGAAGAAAATGAGAGAGAGGGGAGCAATGCGTGAGAGAGAGGGGGAGTAGAGGTGAGAGAGTGTTTTTGTTTGCTTTTTACTTTATTGTTTGTCCTTTAGCATATTAGGAAAATAAAGAGAGAGTGAGAGGGAGGGAGGCTGCCAACTACACACACACTCAAATTTTTGCTTTTTATTTACAAAAGTGGACACACTAGTTTTGTTTTATTACACTCTCAC
The DNA here is from genome assembly GCA_023374045.1 of Limonium bicolor. NCBI lineage: Eukaryota > Viridiplantae > Streptophyta > Magnoliopsida > Caryophyllales > Plumbaginaceae > Limonium > Limonium bicolor. The sequence continues at coordinate 84,255,486 of CM041778.1, forward strand.
CCCACAACTTCCCGGTTGTTACAGTTTTTACTAACCGGAACCCGTTTTCCGGAATTTTCTCGTTTAATTAATTTTATTGGTTCTCAACCTTCATTAATGCTTATTAATGACTATTTGGTTGACCAAAATCATTACGAGTCTATTTGACCCGCTTAAAGTCGGGTTTTCCCGGTTCCCTCAAAAAACGCGCTTTAAGATTCGTTTATGCTTTTAATCCATTTTAAGGATCCGTTTTCTTCGGGATTTGTTCCCTCATGTTTATTTAGGCATAATTAAGCCTCTAAAATACTTATTAGCCTAATTAATCACTATTTTTAATTACGGGGTATTTCAGAAGTGATTGATGGAATAAGGTTGCCTTGTTACTCACATGGTTGAGTGACGGCGTGTAACACCAAACGATAGTTAGTTTTATTTTCCATTGTGAATTATATTTTGTTTATGCTATGACTTGCGATATTATTATAGGAGATTAGGATTAGGGGTGTTACAGTAGCTGAATTATTTAATTGAATGCACCAGTTTTCCCAAAAGTGTTGCATAATTCTAGGAAGAGGTTGTATGATTGAGGCCATAGTCTAGATTCATCCCACTGAATATCCCCATATCTCTAATAGTTGTGATGAAATGAGTTTTGAAAGTCCAATGGCCAGCTTTTCCCGCGGTTATCTCTGGAAGAACTATGGCCGACGCTCTCCCTTCAGTGCAAGGTTGAGAATAGTCCTGAAGAGCTTGGCGTTGAGCTTCTGGTTCTTGGTGCTCATAGTCTTCGATCTCTGGTTGTTGGTCTGACATACTTAGATTTCTTTTTCTTTTAGCCCTTAGCAAAGAACACTCGAGCTTGGGTCTTGGATTGACAAGTGTATAATCCCTAGCTCGAGTGTTTGGCATACACTAAAGAGACATAAGGTACCTAAAAATATACATAACATAAAATGCACCAAGCTATTAGAAAAAGGAAATATAAACAAGAATAACCAAAAACAAAAACAAATAAAAAATAAACAAAAACTAAAATACCGAAACTAGGGACTATCAATTTCTTGGGCAATGACGCCAAAAACTTGTTGCAGGGAATACTATACAATATAGACCTAAGAAAACGCAAGGGCAAGTGCACCCAAATCAGTGTAGCACAACAAAGTTGTATCCACAATAAAATTGGTTTATAATTCCCGAGCTTTGATATCTAGTAATTGAAATAAAAAGTGGTAAATGTGGGTTTAACTGAAGGCAAACTTGATGATTTGGTTTAATAAAATATAAAACAAACAACTAAACTAAGATGGTATTTTAATGGATTGGATGGAAAAGTACCTTAAGATAGTGGGAATCACCCAATTATGCTCTTAGTCATACCTCATTCTAGTTGTATATTAGAACTAAATTAAAGAATCTTCAGACCATGGACAAGTAAAATCTTACCTAGTTAATTGCCCCTCTTATTCAAAGTAATAGGTTCAAGTCAGTGTATAGCATTAATCACAAGTTCTTAACAATAGCCCTAAGGTTTCCCACTAATTCTAGAGAGCAAAAGCTAAGGTTTATCTCTCACTTGGTCTCAACTCCAAACTCAAAGCCTAATATTGCTAGGAGTCACCATAAATGCAATAGACAAACAATCTAGAGAATTAATGAAACATTTAAAAGAGAAAAACAACTATATTAATTTAAGTAGGTTTATAAGCATCATTTAGAGATTTTAAGCTCAAACCTCATCCCAAGGTACACAAGAATACTACTCAAACATTAAGGAATAAAAGAGAGCAAAAGGGTAAGAAATAACCATAGATGAGTTGAAGGAGCATCAATGAAGGTGAGCTCCTGTTCTCTTTTCCCTTTTCCCTTTATTCTTCTCTTTTCCCTTTCCTTTCCTCCTTCTGAGAATTCAGAAAATTTTCTCCAATCCTCGTGTGTCTCCCACTCCTGTTGTGTGACAAAAAAAAAGCCACGCTGTCCTCTGTTTTCCTTTCTTATTTTCCAGCCACTCAAGTCCAAATCATGTTCTCAGCTTTAGTCCCCCCTCACGACAACACAAATTGAGATTTTGTGTATTATTCACTTACATTATGTCCGGGCGAGCTTTTGTTTTATGTGTTGTCCAGGAGTGTTAGCCGGATGCATACCCGGAAAGCTATAGCTATGGAATCCTACTCGCGGCTTCTATACGAACATGTATGTCCGGGCACAAGGTCAAACATGTTCCCGACTTCCAATAAACTGGCTTCCGGACTAGTACACGATCTAGATTCTTCGTTATAGCTTCGATTTGAGATCCGTTTATTGTATCAAATCCTTGATCGATAAAAACTTCGTCCATGCACCCAAATAGCTCTTTTTGCACCATTAAATCATGCTCCAATGAGCTTTTTTCCTGAATTATACACAAAAGGTATAAGTTTACATATAATAATAAAATTACTGTATAAAGTGGTGAACTAAGTTATGAATCTAATAGAATGAGGGTAAATATAAATCTTTAAATTGCACATTTTCATCCCTTATCATCAAGCGGTTTACGCAGCAACCCAACGATGACCGTAAGGGAGAGTCGTCACATGTGGTACTTGGGGAGTTGAAGCAGCAACCGACCGATGACCACATGAAAGAGGTGTTGACGACGGTAGGCTCCGGATGAGAAGCTATTCCCAACGGCGACAATGGCGATGGGAGAAGCGAGCAGCACCAACCCATGACATCGATAACGACGTCGGGAGAAGTGAGCAGCAACAACAACAAGATCTAGGCTTCGAGAGAGAAGCAAGCACGACAAAGAGCGAAGATGACTGCCAAGGAGAAGCAAGTCACGGTGGAGATAAGTTTGAATGGGGTGAGTAATATTACCGACAAAGGTTTTTGGTGGAAGCGAGAAAGAGGACACACACACAACTGAGGAAGAAGAGCAATCGCTCGGGTATAATACACGGACATATAACACAATTAGGTCTAACCATGTAATAATCCTTGCTTTTATAATATAAGACCCTAAAACGTTGCCGTTTATGTCAAACAAATTATGAAAAACGTGAAAACAAGTAAAAGATTAAATCACTTTTCAACTTATTACACAGTTATATAGGACCGTATTATAAGCCCCAAAAACATCAACATTTTAATATGTGGAAAATAAGTCGAAGACGACGTCATACCCAACCGTGTTACAATCCTTCCCAAAATGGCACATTTCAGTTAGAAAGTTGATACAAGGCGTAGAAAAATCGACGTTGTTTTGCCCGTCTTGTAACACGGTGTGCTCCAGCCATGTTATAAAACCGTCCACGATCTTGGATTATATGAGGAGCATGGTTGAGGAATAATATTTCTACTATGTTTGTCTCCCAGATTTTCTTCCCTCTTGAAGCTGAAATAGTTTTAACTTAACTTTTACAAGTGATGAATTGAAAATCAATCATTCTTGACTACACGCATATGTAGCTATCTTTGGCTATATTCAAAATCGTATAGTTTTTATAGTGTAAAAGTACATGTTTTGTTAGCTTATTGTAAAGTTTAAGAAGTTAGCATGTACAACTAGTACAATTTCAATAATATTAGAATTCAATATATAACTTTACATATACATCCATACAGTTTTTATTTACTAACTGTACAATTTTTATAGAACAAATGTACATGTATGTAGCCATCTATAATTACATTAGGATGCAGCTAAGAAATTACCATTGAAAATATATCTTTCAAAATATTAATAAAAAAAGTTAAATATTTTAATTAAACAAGTCATAATTTTCACATTAATATTTTTATTCATGTATCCATCAGAAACACCAACATGCTATACTTCGGTTGTAAATTTGTATAGTATTTGCCTGAATAACAGCTCTTTTAAATACTCTCCCTCTTTTATGGTCGGTTCATTTGTATCCCCACTCCCATGTCTACAGAACGCCAAACAACCCCTTACAATTCGCTTCCTATATTGTACGGTTGGTTCATTGCCTCCTTCCCTCGCTTTCGACTCGGCGCCGCCGTCCCTGGAAGGGCGTAACACCAGGCAGTGGCGTGCTGAGACAGAAACTGAGGCAGAAGGAGAGACATGGGAAATCCGAAGCAGAAGTGGACGTCGGAAGAAGAAGAAGCCCTGCGGGCCGGGGTAGCGAAGTACGGCCCTGGCAAGTGGAAGTTCATCCAGAGAGATCCAGAATTCAATCAACACCTTCACTCTCGTTCCAACATCGACCTTAAGGTGTTTAATTTAATTTTTCTCTACTGAAAGACGTCCTTCCAGTCTTTTCCCGCAAATTTCTTTTTCCCTGTATTTGTATATTCAGTTTTTCTCCCAGTTCTTGCTCGCTAGCAAAAAAAAAAAAAAAAAATCCGCTCCTGCTTGTTGCGCAGTATATTCAATCATGCCGAACTGTTGTTTGCCGTGTTTATATCTTGCATTATAACATTATTCTTTTTTGTTTTGTTTTGTTTTGAAAGCACCACTCATTACATTAATAATCAGAGTACAAGCTAGAGAATATAAGACTGAAGTTATACATAGAGTCAAACAGTAGAAAACCACCAACACGCACCTAAGACCAAAATAGCAACTCATATTCCTGCCCCCAACTCATGCGCGCAACGAATTCCTTCATGGAAGTTGCAAAAGCAGGCCGAAGGTTACCCAGCAACCTTCGAGTGAATGTGGCCTCCGGGCAACACTATCTCCATTGAACTATTGTCAAAGAAAGACACGTCAAGCCAGCCATCCGTCCCCATTATTAGATATGTGTCATCCCAAACCCAAATGAGCATTAGCATCTATGTACCAGCAACACGACAGACATCCTGGATATTAACATTTGCCTGTTCCCAACCATTCAAAAATCCAGAGCAACTACCATCCCAGCACTTCCGCAAACCTGCACCCCAAAACCTATAATGCATAGAAGAGTAAACATAAAGTCTGGCACTGTCTTCCTAACAAATTCCCAAAACCAACTAACTGCATGGCCAGCGCCTAAACCCATGCAGTTAGCAGATACGCTAATCATTTTTGTCGGTGACTCCAAGCTTCCCTCTAAGCCGCCACTGAATCACATATGGGCAAACCATCACTTCCAGCTTCCAAAATGAGAGGATCATGAGCAGGGAGAGGTGGTGCCTCCTTGCCCTTCTTTCGGTGAGTTTCTGGCAACCACAAATCCCAAAATTCTTCCCGAGTAGCATCAGCAAGCATCCTATCAAACGTATGTTTATGCCCTCCAAGCGATGACTCGGGAGCGTCGATCCGTATAGGATCTGAAACCATACAAGCAGGACCACTGACATCCGCCAAGGTATCCACACACCTGGCTTCCACACTCCTGCCCTTCTAAAAAACTAGCCCACTTTCACCAAGTACCTCAGACCGCCCTTCCCCAAGCATTTCCGATATTAGTGCACAAATATAACCCCAAGCATCAACCCCAACATTAATTCCCCTATAAGATCGGGCGTGGGAATTATTGGTGCTTAACCAGGAATCATAAGGACAGTCATCCTCCTCATAGTCATCAGTAATAGAGCAATCATCATAAGTATGTAAGAACAATCCACACTTAGAGCAGATTATTGGCATATTGTTATCAGAGATCCAGAATACAGTATCCTTCCCTTCCAAGGAGATAGGGATGCAGCGCCTGACAGGTTTCTGAATGTTCCTGAGCACTTTGAGCCGCAAATGTCGAAACCCTGAGGTAGCATTGTCCTCCGTGATTCCAGTGAATTGTCCAATCTTCTCACCCAATTTCCTCGTGAATTCCATGGGACAAAAACTAGCCGGGACATCATAAATGCGGACCCAAGTAGGCACCCATCGAAAGACATGATTCTCTAGTGGCGTATTTTGATCTAGACGCTGCAGAGCAAGAAGAAGACCATTAACCAGTCATGGCCCTCTGGAGAGAACCACATGCAGTACCTCCGCCTCCTCAAACTCGAAAACAAACAGATCCTTACCCACTCTACAAACCCGCGAAACACCTAGAGCACGCCAGTTCTGCCTTAAAACATGCGCTATTGCACAAACACCAATTTGTAGCTTAGAAAACTATATACCTAGAATACATCAGTCGTAAGATAGTATTGCCCCATCTACTTCCTTGATCTTCATGATTGAAACTGGGCAAAAAAACCAACATGCAATTCCACCGCTCTATGAGTGAACACAAGGGTACCAAAAGAGGTAAGGCAGGACAAAGAAATAAACCGAGAAAAGAGAATAGATGAAAGACATACAACAAAACGATCCTTTTAGGAGAAGATCCTTGATTAGAAGCCCACAAAACTAGAAGAAAAAGGAGTAGAAGAGGAAAATGGAAGTACAAAACACAATACTCAAAATAGATAGCATACAAAACAGTAACACTGAGCACAAGGAACCGGAGAAGGAAGAGATGAAGCAAGAGATAGAGAAGATAGAAAGCCACCCTGTAAAAATGGAGATAGGAACTAAGCAGGTGATTTAACCACCCCTTTAGCCCAGAAAAAGCACCGAAACCAGCCCATCCCAAGACATAATTGCTTGGAAAACCAGCAGAGCAGAACACAGAAGCCGAGGGGACACCAAAGAAGATGGAGAAGAGAAGGAAAATCCTCTCGCGGAAGAGAGAATTGAGGCTAGCTAATGTTTTGAAAGACGGAAATATTTGCATAATAACATTATTCTTGAAAGAAGGGAAAACCCACTTTGGGCACTGCATGAGATAACAGGTACGTTGAAATATACTTAAATGGGCTTGGCATTGTAAGGAATTGGATGTAGGCTGGTTTTGGAAAGTAAAGTGTAACACATACTGCAGGACATTACGATCCTGCTTCTCTTTCTGTTAGCCGTAGTTTTCTTGTTTTGTTTAGGGCTTCAGTAGGTGTCTTTGGATATAACTGTTTACCGGTGTATCTTTTGATCCATGTTTAGATTAGAGAATGGTGGTGGAAATGATGGCTAAAGAATTGTCCGAATGACTGGAAGTGAGGGATAAGACGTGTACCCTTTTAATTGTAAATCATCAGTAAAGATGGCTGAAACTGTCGTTCTGAGGATGGCTTTAATTAATATCTTGGGTTTCCTGCTAAGTACCTTCTTTGTAGTTGTTACATCTCAGAAGAATTTACTAGTCAGGAGATTGGTCATCTATTCTAGGCTCTGTGCGAAGGCTTCATGATATAGCTCTGTGTAGAAATATGAAGCACACTTGCCATATTGATTGCTTCTTGGGTCTGGAATGACAAATTTGCCTACTTGTCTGCTAACCTTACAAGCTTCCAGGACCTTATATGAAAGCCGGCCAAATATTTAACTAACCGAAGGCAAAGTGCTCTTGGATTCTTTTGTATATTTTTCAGAAAAAGGTTAAAACTGTATCGTAGATCAAACGGGCAGCCAACTTAGCCTATCTACAACTGAAAATAGGGCAGACCGCGATCACCCTCACTCAACCAACTGATAATTGAAATTCTATTAAATATGTATCTTTTACTCCATTAAAGTTCTAAGTAAACTTTCCCATTCTCATCTTATGGTCCAAAATAATACTCCCTCCGTCCTGAATTGACCGTCCTGTTTGCTTTATGGCACGTTTTTCCACTTCAATATTAAGCATATAAGATAAAATAATTTTATAAAACTAACTTTTGTAACTTATAGTTTATCATGTAAGGAATCATATGCAAAATTTAAATTTTCAAAATTAATTTATCTTATATGTTAAAAATTGAAGTCAAACGACATGTTCAAATAGTAAACAGGACGGTCAATTCAGGACGGAGGGAGTAGTAATTTAAAAGAATGACTATCGATATTTTGCTTGCAATAGACAAAGGTGTCTATACATATATGGTAAATGCATGAACTGATTGCTGCACTTCTCAGCTTGTATTGGATTATATAGGATCCCTTTTTTTTCCTAAGCACTAAACACTTTATACAATTGTCAAACTTGTAAGGTAGCACAATATTCATCTAGTACCAACTGAGAGACATCCACACAATTTAATCTCATTCTCATGACCCATCATCCTCAGTCTGTCAAGAGTAACATGTTATTAGCAGCTAACCACCATGCTTACGAGCTGTGAAGAAAATTATAACCATGCCACACAATATGGTCAGCCCGAAGAAGTCTCTGGGGATCTAAAAACCTGATGGTAGCATTAAATTCAGTGCTTTATTATCGAAAGAAGCATTTACCAGTTCCTTGATATCACAACATCGCATGAAGGTTCAGTAACTTAGTCCACCACCTCACATCAATACTCTTTTTCTCATTCCATGAATAGGAACATCCTGAAGCAAATATAAACTGGACCGCCTAACAAGCACAAACACATGCTGAGTAAATAGACAACTTTACTTTAGGATAAGAGTTCTTTGAATTCTTTTTTTTTTACTATTATATTTCTAGATTTTTTCTAGCGATGGCTGTTACTCTGTATTTGATAATCCATAAGCCTTTATTTTTCCTGATCTCTTAAAGGGCTGCCTTTTCCTGTTTTCTTTAATATACAGAGGATGAGAGTTTACACAAAAGACAAGATCTCTATAGGAATCAAAATGATAGTGGTTCTAATCAAAGAAGATGTATATCCTCCTGTTCTTGCATTTATGTACAAGTTCAATTGAACAACGTCATTTCCTTGCAGTTCCAGCTGAAAAATTATGGAGATCTTCAGTCATTGATGAAGCTGCGTACTAGGCCTCTGAGATATGTGTTTGTGCCATTGAAATCCTGATGATAAGGATTTTTTTAACAAGAAATTGGGTTTTGTTGCACCTCCGAGGTTTGATATGGTCAATAGTGCTGGTGGAAATTGGTTCAATTTGAATTCTTTTTTAATAACTTGAAGCTGAGCTTATACTATGGTTCAATTCCAAACAGATTCCAAATCATTTGATTTTGTTTTGACCAATTTTAAATTTTGTATGCGGGATTAGTGGGATTTGTAACCATAAAGTTCTAAATTCAACCTTAACCATTCAACATGGGTTCATACAGAATCCTAGAGTTCTAATTTGGGCTGAATTTTGTATTTTAATGTTGGTATTGGGTTGGATTGGACCTTCAAGCTCAATATCAATTTCACATTTAAATGCAAACAAAATTGATATATGTAAAATGAACTTTAAACATTAGAATTTAAAACCTGTAATCTGATTATGCAGTCTAGTGTGCTTTGGGTTATGATGTGTTTGGCTCACTGTGCTGCAGCACATCATGAATTAACCGCTGCTGCTTTACTGCACACCATTGCATCCTACAACTTTCAAAGAGGGGGATGGGAGGACTGTGTTGCAGTTATATACCGTTTAATTTCAGCGTCTTGGTTGCTTTCAAAGACCAAACTCATCAATGTTTTGTTTCTATGTTTTTGGTCTGATTCTTATTTGCAACATGGTTGTTGGAACCATCAGGCTGAATACATGCTATATCTGTTGCCAACAAACTTCTGTAGCATAAGGTGGAAATTTATGATTGTAAATTGCTTCTTTAGTGGTTTAATTGTGCTTTACTCTTCTAGGATAAATGGCGAAACATCAGTGCTGCTGCTGGCCAAGGATCCAGAGAAAAATTCAGGACACCTAAAGCACGAATCAATGATTCTCCTGCCACTCCCATGCCCAGTGGTCAGACTTCAACCTCTCTTGCTCTTGTTCCACAAGATACATCAGCAGATGTTGTCATGGAGGACACTCCTAAAGAACTGCCTGATGCAAAAAATGGTCCAAGGTATTTTTTGTCAATAATGTCATTTGCTAATTGCAGAAGTTTATCTGCCTCTTGCTATAGTTTTTCTTTTTTTTTTTACTATTTGCTACATATAAACTTAAAGTTTTAACTGTTTGGGGAATATTTAGGTGATTGATATACTTGAATATATGGAAGCAGGAAACAGTGACATTCCATTATCTCGTATGAAATTTGTGACCATCTTTGTTACGGTTTTGTCTAAAATCGAATTAGGGACTAAACTATCTTTGAAGTTTTTTGTCTTTTATTACAATCATCACTACTTTTGACCTTTAAATCTGTCTGTCGGATCTGGTTTAGTGTGCTACTGTCCATTTCGGTTCGGTTTGGTTCGCTTTGTTTTTGTTTGATATCCTTTTGCTCATGTGAGTTGGAAGCGAGTACATGTATTAGGCTGCGAAGGTGCGGAAACTCGATTAAAGTTTTGTTAGAAAGTGAAGGGTTGCATCTGTGAGTATAACACATACTCCCTCCGTTCATTAATATCTGTCGTTTTAGGATGTAATTCTTGTTCAAAAATATCTGTCATTTTAGCTTTTTGACACACTTCTTTCCACTTTTACCCCTACTATTCAATATAAAAGTAATTATTATCTAAATGGAAAAGTAAAAAGTAGGGGCACATGCGTCATTGTCCTACTTTTCTTAATAAGTGTGCAAGTTTCTAGAATGACAGTTATTGTTGAACGGAGGGAGTATATGAATTTTCTGTTGCTTTTTTCCCCTTCCATTTACTGATGACTAGTTTAGTTGTTCCTTTTCACTACTGAACTCTTTAGGAGGGTGAGAAGTGATAAGGAAGAAAATTAATTAATCTGTCATTAATTAGCATTTCTGTACAAACCTATTTTGGCTGTAATGTATCCCTGGCATCCCTCTCTTCTTGAGTCCTGTTGCTCTGACCAAAGTTGGTTGTATATCTGCTCATATACAGTTTTGCAACTTACCCAAGGGTAATATGATGACATGAGAAGTGAATTAATCAAAGGAGTCTAGAAAATGAATGAGTAAGGAGTTTGTAGTACATACGTATCTCTTGCGGCCTCAACTTTCAATTTAAGGGCTAGGTTGATATCAAACAAGCTGAAATCATGGAAACGTGAATGCCAAATGAAGGGCAAGTGAGAAAGAATTTGGCCTTTGCCTGTTTACATAGTTGATTTCTTGTCTTTCTCATAGGTATAATGTGATGATCTTCGAAGCTCTTGCTACTACAAAGGAGCCAGCTGGACTGGACATTGGTGCACTTGTGAGCTATATTGAGGTTAGACGGATGTTGCTGATATATTTTATCTATGATGGTTAGATTTAGCTCCTTAATTTGGAAAAATTTAAAACCAGGAGCAGACACAAAATTAAAGATGCTAATCTTGGTTGGTAATGAAAATCTTCCTCAAATCATGCAAACACTTTTCAACTTGCATCATAACCAGATCGTGTAACATTCTCCAACACCCTGACCCCTGTTGCTTCATACTCTAGTTTCCCCCTCCTCTGCAAATGATGTTAAATATAAAGATAGCTCGCCTTTTCATTCTATCTCCCCAGTATCTCAATCAGAGATGAGGGTTCTATATAGCAGACTATTTAAGTCAAATAAATAAGGATGGTCAAAGCAGTCTATAAGAGGCTGAAAGTTTGGTCCAAGTCTGGATGACCAGTCTAGGCCAAACTGTTGAATGATGGAATCTCGGGCATGGAGGAATGGTAATCTGAGAGTTTACTTCTGCCATTGTGGAAATGGACTCATTGGGTGCATGGAGGAATGGTAATCTGATGCGTTTCGAGGACATCAACCTCCCAAAGCCTCAGAGTGAGGTGCTTTTATTATTTCTCAACATACTTTCCAACTCATATCCTCCTATCTTAAGTAGCCAGCAACTACAAAACAACTTGCTAAACTACTAACAGAAAGTGCTAACAGAATTACAGCTAGGATAGGAGTAATACAATTACAGATTAGCCCCTCCTAACATAAACTTGGCCAAAACTTTTATTATTAGTAATACTAGGAGGCGTAACATCACCCCCCTCCTGAACTAACACCTTGTCCTCAAGGTGTAAATCGGGGAACTGTTCTCTGAACAGAAATTGCTTCCCAGGAGGCATCAATGTCAGGAGAATCTGTCCAGCTAATCAGAGCCTCGGGTTCTGCATTCTCACGCTGTCTGTAATCCAGAACTTCCGCAGGCTGCACTTGCAACTCAAGCTCACTGGTAAGACCCGGAGGTGACTGAGGATAGCTGTGAGAAGGAGGGAGAGCCTTTCGAAGTTGGGATACATGGACAGTTGGATGTATCTTAGCTGAAGAGGGCAGCAAGAGCCTATAAGCCACTGCACCCACCCGTGCCTCAATCTGAAACGGACCATAATACCGGGGACTTAGTTTGGCGTTTCTCTTCTTCGTGAGAGATTTGTACTTGTAGGGGTGAATCCTTAGGAAAACCCAGTCACCAACTGCAAACTGGATTGATCTCCGATGAGAGTCAGCCTGCTTCTTCATTCTCTGCTGTGCTTTCAGCAGATTAGCCCTTAATTCATCCAATAGAATGTCTCTCTCAGAGAGCTGCACACCCACTTCATTGATCAAAGAACCCAAAGGACTGTAACGAAGTAAAACAGGAGGGTCACGTCCATAGACTGCATGAAATGGGGTAGTTCCTAGGCTCTGCTGAAATGTGGTATTAAACTAGTATTCAGCCCAAGCTAATGCTTGCAGCCACAGCTTGGTCTTTTGGTAAGAAAAGCACCTTAGATAGTCTTCAAGACATCTGTTTACCACCTCAGTCTGCCCATCAAATTGCGGGTGGTAAGCAGAGCTCAAACACAGTTTAGTTCCAGCCAATCGAAATAATTCTTTCCTGACGTGACTGAGAAAAACCGGATCTCTGTCAGAAACGATAGATTTAGGAAATCCATGTAAACTCACTACTTCTTTAGCAAATACTGCTGCAACATCTTTAGCTGAATAGGGGTGGCTTAGTGGCAAAAAGTTCACAAACTTGGAAAACCGATCTACCACCACCAAAACGGTATCCACTGTTCTGATTCTGGGCAGAGCAGTCACAAAATCCATAGAAATATCTTCCCAAATTCTATCCGGAATTGGTAAGGGCTGTAACAGTCCCGCAGGTGACAACGCACTGTACTTAACTCTTTGACAAGTATCGCAGGCTGCTACAAACTGCTTAATGCAGGAACGCATTCCTGGCCAAAATACCACTGCTGCAATCCTCTTGAATGTTCTTAGGTAACCTGAATGGCCACCGGAAGGGGTCTCATGGAATTCTTTCAGGATCAGTGGCACCAGCTGAGAGGAACTTGACAGAACAAGTTTATCTTTATAGAATAGGTGACCGCGCTTCAAACAATAGCCAGGATTGCTGTCAGCTGAAACAAGCAATTCTTGCACAATTTTCCTCAGAGCAGGATCTTTTTCAATCTCTTCATCAATTCCCTTCCATCCTTCAAACAGAACAGTGGACATAGGATATAAAGAGTAGCTGACCTCAACCCGTGAGAGTGCATCAGCTGCTGCATTTTCCTTCCCAGGCCTGTAGCATATCTCAAAATCGAACCCCATGAGCTTAGTCACCCATTTATACTGATCATCGGACATCAGCCTCTGTTCCCACAGATATTTCAAACTCTTTTTGTCAGTGCGAATCAGAAAGTGTCTACCCAGCAAGTAATGCCTCCGTTTCTGGACGGCGAAAACAACTGCCATCAGCTCCTTTTTGTACACCGATTTAGCTTGAGCTCGAAGGGAAAAAGGCTGGCTCAAATAGGCAATTGGTCGTCCATGTTGCATAAGGACAGCACCAATTCCCTTACCGGAAGCATCGGTTTCTACCTCAAACTGAGAGTTGAAATCTGAAGAGGCCACAACAGGGACTGAAGACAAGGCCAATTTAAGCTGATCGAAGGAAGACTGAGCTGAATCATCCCAAATAAAAGCATCCTTCTTCAATAATGCTGTCAGCGATGCAGCAATAATACCATAGTGCTTAACAAAGCGCCTATAGTATCCAGTAAGGCCCAAAAAGGCTCGTAATTCCTTAACAGAACGAGGGACAGGCCACAATAACATACTCTATACTTTTTCTGGATCAACTTCTACACCTTCACCAGAAATAAAATGGCCCAAATAATCTATCTTTGACTTCAGAAAGCTGCATTTTTTCAAATTAACTCGCAGCTGATTGGATGACAGGATCGCAAGCACCTCTCTCAAATGCTCCAGATGCTCCAAAACATTCTTGCTGTATACAAGAATGTTGTCAAAGAAAACCAGAACTGAATGACGCAAGAGAGGCTTGAAAATATGATTCATCAAGGACAGAAACGAAGCTGAGTCGTTTTTGAGGCCAAAGGGCATAACGAGGAACTCATAATGCCCTTCATGAGTCCTAAATGCAGTCTTATGGATGCCTTCATCTCTGACCCGAATCTGGTGGTAACCAGATTTTAAATCCAATTTAGAAAATACACATGCACCAAACAGCTCATCCAATAATTTGTCAATGGTCGGTAGAGGAAATTTATCAGGAATGGTTATATCGTTCAAGGCACGGTAATCCACAAAAAACCTCCAATCACCCGTTTTTTTCTTCACCAACAACACCGGGCTAGAGAATGGGCTGTTGCTGGCCTGAATAAACCCTGCAGATTGTAGTTCTTGAACGATTTTTTCTATCTGATTTTTTGATAATGAGGATAGCGGTATGGTCTGATGTTGGGAGGAACGGAATTAGGTTTAAGGGGAATGTGGTGGTCATGGAAGCGTTTTGGGGGTAAGGTTTCAAGGGGTAAGTACACATCAGGGTAAGCATCCAAAACTGACTGCAGATCCTGCTTATATGAGCTGAAACTTTCATCACCCGAAATTAACAACTGTTGTTGACTGTCCAGGTTACATAGCCGTCCGACTCCTTCATCCTTCATAGCCTTCATAGAAGACTTAAGCCCACACTCGAAAATCGAGTAGGTAGGATCACCAACCAACTGCACTTCCGCGCCCTTCCACTTAAATTGAATCAACCATTTGTTCCAATTAGTGTGGGTGTCACCCAATGAAGCCTACCAACTGAATCCTAAAATCAAATCCACCCCAGCCAGCTCAAAAGGCAAGCAGTCTACTACAAATTCTGCCCCCTGCAAATTCAACCGCAAAGATCTGCAAATTCCAAGCTTAGGAATAGTTTCACCATTACCAATTGTTACTCCGAAACTAACAGAGCTGTCCACAGCCAACTGCAACGATTTAACTAGCCTTTCGCTAACGAAATTATGCGAGGCACCACTTTTAATTAGAGTGAGAACAGATTTACCTGATAGTTCCCCAATTAGTTTCATGGTTTTCTGGGAGGGAAAACCCATGGAAGAGAGTTGAGAAAGCTCAACTTTCAGTTCTTCACCAGCGTCACGATTATCCTCAGATAAGGGGCTGATTTCAAATGCGGATTTTGTTCCATCTTCACCATCGGTCAGAAGAAGTTGCAAACCGGCAATCTTGCAACGGTGTGCAGCATTCCACTTGTTGCCGCATCGAAAACATAACCCCTGAGATCGTCTACGCTGCATTTCCTCTTCTGGAATTCATTTAAAACGATTTGGGGCGGAAGAAGCTGAGCTGGCTACTGTAGACCATTGAGGAGATAAATTAGGGATTCCAACTTTCCTAATTTGGTCCTCGCACGGAGCGGATGCAGTTGACCACAACGGCTTCTTAGAAGTCGATTCAGAAGTGCGCAAGGTAAAACTCAGAGCGCCACGCGAAAGGCTTCCCCGACGGAACTCGATTCGTCACCGCTCAAATTCCCAAAATTATTTCTCTCCTCAATCTTCTTCGCTGCGCGCATCAGACTTTCAAGGTCGGTAACCTCGAACAAAACAAGATCCTTTTTAATCTTCTCCTTCAATCCGCTCCTGAACATTCCTTTGAGAACTGCATTGGGGATGTTAGCCAAATGTGCAGGATAGAATTCGAAGCGCCTTCGAAACTCCTCTACTGATGAATCTTGATGAAGGCTGCACAAAACATCCAAGTGATCTCTGTCGATCGAAGGACTGAACCGATCGATAAGGATTTTCACGAAATTCTTTACAAGACAGCAGCCCAATGTAATTCCCGTACTACTCAAACCAATGGAGGGCTGCGCCTTCCATGTATATCCCCGCCGATTGCACTTTTTCTTCCTCTCCTGTTCCGCCTTGCACAGCCATTCGCGTGGATCTTCTCCAGAAAATACCGACAACTCCAATTTTTTGGTTTTGAATCCCGGATGACTACTCCTCCACACCTGAGCATCGGGACCTCTGCGAGCCCCTTGCGAACGACTAGCCCCCTCTTCTTGCGGTGATCGCCTCAAAAAGGCTTGCAGATCCTTCTACATCTGAATAACCGCGGTAGAAAGAGTATCAACTTTTCCATCCATGTCTCTTTGTGAACGAACGACAGCGGCGGAGAGATTGTCCACTTTGCCGTTGATATCTTCCAGTCTACCCTTAATCACCGATTGCTCTCTCCAGGAACTCCATCTATGTTTCTTTCCCACTCCTAGTTGACACCATGGAACACTACCTTCACGACCAGGAAAGAAGTGCGCGCTCTAATACCAAATTGATGCGTTTCGAGGACATCAACCTCCTAAAGCCTCAGAGTGAGGTACTTTTATTATTTCTCAACATACTTTCCAACTCAAAACCTCCTATCTTAAACTGCATAACAACTTGCTAAACTACTAACAGAGTTACAGCCAGGATAGGAGTAATACAATTACAGATTAGCCCTCCTAACATAAACTTGGCCAAAACGTTTATTATTTGTAATACTAGGAGGTGTAACATAATCTGAGAGGTTACTTTGCCATTGCGGAAATGGACTCATTGGGTGCCATTAAATGCTAGATCAAGAAAGACGGGTGTATTTAAAGATCAAAATGTTTCTCTACAAAAATATTAAATATTGAGAAATTGTCTCTCCATACCATCACGTAGAGCCATGAAAGAAAGATTGGCCATATTTGTTGAGGATCGAATAGAGGAGACAGAAAGAAAGGGAGACACATTATAGAACTTTCCTACATTTGAGCACTGAAAGGTAGGGGTGATTGGGTGATTGAAAGATCATTAAAACCTAACGAGGGAAGCATAGTGATGCAAGCAAGAAAACCAAAAGAGATAGTGACAAAAGCTGAAGAATCTCTGGCTTCTGATCAACCGGTTGTTGTGGCACTTGAAGACCTCTTATTTATCCTCTGCTTGCGGACACAAACCATGGCCCTTATTCAAATTTCCATAAACTTGGAACTGAATAAAGCTCATAAGTTTCTGGCCAACATCTCTTGACCATCTTAGAACCCTGGGTTATGTGTTGCTAGTTGCTACAGCTAGTGAGTCCTCAAAATGGTGGTGAGATTCCTGGAATATGTCGATCTAATTATTGTTGCGAATTATGTTAGAATTACCTTGTACTCCGTTCTGATGTGCATTTTTTGTGTGTCTGATTGCATATATTGGATTGCATTGTAGATAACTGAACTGGTTATAGTTTGAAGTGTTTTCTTTTCCATTACTCAAGTGCCTTGTGAATTATGTGAAGTGTTATGTGTGAGTCGAATGTAAGAAATTTTTGGGAGTGATGTAACCTCAAAATAGAAAATAAATCTGTGTGGATCTGGTCTCAAGATCTTTATTTTCCTGATAGTGCTGGCAGAAACTGTATTAGAGTTGTATCCCCTCTTTAAGAAGTAGAAAATAAATTAGAAATCATTGTCTTGGATAGGGATGGATTCTACTGGTCGATTTTTTTTTTCATTTGTAGATTATATGCTTCATCCAGTTGTTCCATACTTCTTTTTTGCATTTTTGTTGTATTGAAGCATTTTTCGTTTTGTTTTCTTCATATATGCAGAAAAGAGTTGAGGTGCCCCCAAAGTTTAGAAAGTTACTGAGTTCGAGATTGAGAAGGCTGGTCTTACAAAATAAACTTGAGAAGGTATCTTCATTTTTCACTACTTGTTTACCTAAATCTAGCGTTGGTTGGACTGAAGTTGCGAGGGCTGAAGTTCAGCTGAACCTTGCTTCTTTTATTACTCAAGTCCTACAAGTAATTAATTATAAGCAGCTGCAACATTATGAAATTCCGACTTGGTGGTCTGTTCCATTTCCAGGAGGATAATTGCTTTCGGATAAAAGACAAGTCCTTATCTGAGACAAAAATAAGCACTATCATTAACAACAGTAGTACCCTGAGAAAAGAGACCATCATCCAACCTCGTCCCCTACAGATTACCACTAATCAGTGGTCCAAAAATGGAACATCTAATGGTTCATTGGAAGCGGCTGCAAAGTTTGCTGCCTGCAAGATTGCTGAGGCAGAAGACATGACATTTCGTGCTGCTGAGGCTGTCAAAGAGGCTGAGAGAATTGTTAGGATGGCTGATGAATCAGCTGAAGTTCTACGGTTCGCCAATGAGATCTTTGAGCGATGTAAGTAAGCCTTGATAATGCATCTTAGATTTGTCTAAAGCTTCCTTCTTTAAGTCGTTCCCTTGCTATCCCGGTGAAGAATCAATAATATGCGTCTCCTTTTGTTCTTTTGTTTCCGCTGTCTGGCAGGCACCCGGGGCGAACTAGTGCAGATTGCATGAGATGGGAATCACTGAATTTCGAAATTGACGATGTGGTCAGCTTTCACCTGGATTCAATTGGATAGCCTTCTAATTTGTGCTGCAGCAGTTAGATATGAATCAATGTATTGTAAATAGAGTTTTTTTTTTTTTTTGGGGGGGGGGGGGGGGGGGGGGGGGGCATTTGGTGTCTAATGACAATTGCATCTCCGTAATTATTGCCTTCTAGCTAGCAAGGTTCTGGTATAGCAGTGTCTCGCCCCTGAAGTTGTTCTAGCACCAGTTTCTTTTAGGTCAGATGCTCCATGTTTCTGCCCCAACCGATAAAGCGTCATCAATTCCCTTGCAGAAAACATGTGGATTCTGGTTCACCCTGAAACAATGGAGGAGGCTGTATTGTAACATACTATATCCTATTCGTTCTCTTATTCCTCAACATGAAATAGGTATGTTGTATTTGTATGTTTAGCATGATCCACAAAAGTCACTAGTTTTTTTTTGATAACTTTTATGGTTTCAAGAACATGATAACTATGAGAGTGTGGGACCGAGTTTGGCTCGAGTGGAGAAGCTGTAGGGTTTGGGGTACCCCATGACTCAGTGCGTGATTGTCCCCCTGTGTGCACATGGAGGAGGGAGGGGATGATGCAGACCTTAGGAGTCTTTTTGAAGGTCTCAAATTTTCCCCGGGTTTTGAGCTGGGTATAGGATCTTTTGAGCCATTGTAAAGTCCTGAAGAAGCGTTTGTGAAGGAAGAAGTGAGACAGACTCTGTTATTGGCTAAAGATCTTGGTTGTCAGATCCCTGACGAAGACCATGCCCTAAGTAACTTTGAAAGCATCATTCGGGAGCATAGGGAGAGCTCCCATCAAAGTCGCCGTGAGTCTAAGGATGGAGTAGGGATTGATTCGGATAGCTGCTCGCGGACTTCCTCTAGAGCTAGTGTCAGAAGAGTTTTGGGTCAAAAAATGTCATTTGGGTTTTAGTAAACCTTCTCGTGTAAGTAAGACGGTTAGTAGAGGCAAGAGTAAAGCAAGATCTAAGAGATAGTATGTGCTAGCCATAAAGCTTGTAGGTAGTGAAGGAAGGTATAGTATAAGGTATGAGTGCTTTTATATTTTGAGTTTTGTTGGCTTTGGGTGGTGTACCACTTCTGCGGTTTTAATGGTCTTGCGCCCAATTAAAAAAAAAACTATGAGAGGCATTAAAGCTACGAGAGATACGAGAGGTGTGAGGAGAGAAGCAAAAGTTAGTGTGATTTAATTATAAAAAAAAGTTAGTGTGATTTGTGAAGTGGAATGGAAGGAGTTCAAGAGCATGGAGGTCAAGGGACCGGAGAAGCTGTGATTGAGGAATAGTGGAGTGGAGAATACCTCGAAGACATGGGAAGATCCATGGCTGAAAAGAGGAAGCTAGAGACGGAAACAAGCAGGGCAACTACTCAGTCAATCGGAGAAGGAAGAGCTGCAACAGGTGGAGAAGATGGAAACTTAAAAGCCACTGAGGACTTAGAGAGAGGAGTCGGACTGCAACCCTCTAATGCTGAAGGGGAGATGGAAAGGCAATCATGGTCGACCAAAGAAGCAACAAGGGAAGTAATGAGGACTCGAGAGAAAACGGTGATACGGGAGTGCGGAGAGGAGAACAATGTGAATAGACAACCTATTTAGAAGTTTAATGCAGGAGGATATATGGAACCATATAGGGGAAGGAGGCGGTGCAGTATGAGTCCGTTTGTGGTCAGTTGTTATATGCAACTGTTAAATAAAGTAGAGGCGAAATGGTAGAATCGACACTGAAATTGATATCATATTTGTTAGCTATTAGGACCGTCACTGAAATTAAAGGCAAGACGTTTGCGCTGACGTGGTTCAAGGATGGCTACCAGGGCATGAAGAAGCTATTAGCTAACCTGGCTAAGTATGAGTATACAAGCATTGTTGTCTCATTTAGAGATGACAATGGGTGACGGGTACCGTTTCACCTGATCACCCGATCCATTAAAACAGGAGAAGTACCCACAAAAAATGGGTGAAACGGGTGCGGGTGACAGGTCAGGTCGGGTGAACATTTTCTATCCGGTCACCCGATTCGTTCACCTGACCCGTCACCCGCATGTATGTTTTATTGAACAAATATGAGTGTATTTTTAGTATTTTGTTGGTTAATACACTATGTTTTGAGTACGTTATTGACATTTATTGATGTAGTTTGTATTATTGAACAAATATTAAAAAAATAAGTTTTATATAGGTGTTAAAGGCTAAAAAAAGCTAGTGGGAAGAAAAAAATGGGTGACAGGCGATGAATTTGCGGGTGATGGGTCAGGTCGGGTGATGCGGGTGAAAAATGGGTGACGGGTCAGGTGGAGCGTCACCCGACTCGAATCCGACCCTTTGCCATCCCTAGCCTCATCACATAAGGCCAAACCCACCCGTCAACACACATATGATAAGTAGACCCTTGATGCTTATCTGGGGGATCGGGTGCAGACAAAGGAGTTTATCATGCCCAGTCTAGAGATATGCCTTACCAATACGGATGGAAACGGGTTGGGTGATGCTCCACCCGACCTATCAATTGTTTTTCACCCGTATCACTCGATCTGACCGTCACCTGCAACTTCATCACCCGTCACCTGTAACTTCATCACCTGTCACCCGTTTTTTTTTCTAACAACTATTTTTAGTTTTTAACACCTTATATAAGCTTATTTTTTCAAATAAATACACTCATATTTATTCAATAATACATACCACATCAACTAATGTCAAAAACATACTCAAAACTAGGGGTGCAAAAAAATAAGCTATTACCACGGTACCGTACCGATTCTATTTATATCGTACCGTCTAACCGGTTAACTGTAACATCTTTGGTGGTACGGTTAACCGAACCATTATAATTAGACAATTACGATTTAGGTAACAGTATGTAACTTTTACACCGTGGTTAACCGGTTATATATAAAAATATATACATACAATCTTCTATTTTTGTTTTTGATATTTTATTATTATTTGCTAGGTGCTAGTATTTTGTATATCCTTTAACTTATATTTTAATAACTTCAACAAATATAATTTATAATCTAGAAAAATTACGCTGCTTACCGATGATGTAATATATTATGTGCAGTGAAGATCAAAGTAAGCACCATAGATAGTGTATATTATAATTATGTTTTGATAAATCTTTTAAGATGTATTTTTGCTATCACTTAGTTGATAAAGTAGGTTATAAATTATGTTTTTGAATCTAAGTGAATTAGTTTTGTCTTATATTCTTAGACTGTTTCGTTTCATTGCGATTATAAAAGTGCAGGTTATATATTATATAACGCATTTATTAGATGCTAGAGCATTATATAATGGTGGATTAAGTATTTGTGCTATACGTTACGTATATACAATTATGCTTTCACATGATATTGAAGTGCTTGGTGCTTTCTAGTTATTTGATTGTTTTTATTTGCTCATTTTTATCAAGTTTGTGATCATTACACAAGGTTATATACATTAAAAAAATCTACACCCGATTTTTGATTAACCTGAATTACCGTACCGCTCTAAATGGTTAACCAGACACATGCACGCACGCAACGCACACACATACGCACACACACGCATGCATGCACGCACACACACGCACGCACGTACGCATGCACGCACACACGCACACACACGTGCGCACACAGACACACCCACACACACACGCACACACACGCACACACACACACACACAGGCACACATACACACAAGCGCACACACCCACAAGCACGCACACATACACACACGCACATTCGCACCCGCATACACGCGCGTGCACGCATACACACACACTTATGAAAAATATGCATACTAATCCTCAAGAGGTGGGTCATGATCTTATCACTAGAAGATGATGATAAGTTTGAGAGAAAGAAACTGGCTTCGTGGAGAGTCTTAGAGAACATAGTAGGCTTAGGTACCCATAATTTTTTGGGCTCAACTGGTCTGTAGACACAGACTTATAATGGTTGATGGGAACCCACTTTTTCGTGTGCGATTTATTGATTGTGAATGAGTTCTTCCTTGATATTTTTTCACGCAACTATTTTCTCAACAATTTGGCACACCGTCTAATCTTATGTCCTATCTGATGACACTATCGGCATGAATCCAATCTTGACTTAGATTGTGCAGTTTGAGTCTTCATAATTGTCGCCTTACACTGAGTGGGTTTCTCAAGTTTATATCCCAAACCACTTTTGTCTGGGTTATTTTTCAGCAACAATTAATGTAGATTTGCCTTTCCAGTATACCAAGTGGGTTTAGTCTGTGTCTGAAGCTCTAACTTCGTATTTGTGTTTGCCACCATGCCCGAGAGAGTTTCACGTTCCCTTTGTAGTGTTTTGTTGCGATCTAAAAGGGAGTTCACCTTTTCTTGTGCCCAACATGAAAGAGTGAGAATTCTAGTCTCCAAAGGACTAACAAAGTTGATCCTTGACTTACCCGAACTCTTGATGACATCATTTTCATTTTCAATCAATGGCTTACTCACATCTTCCACTCTCGCTCTGACTTTTCTAATCTCAGTATCATACCGATGCTTCAATATTTTTATCTCACAGATGAAAGAGATTAATATAGTGAACATCTATCTCTTGGTCATAGAATTGAGAGCAAATTCAACGTGATCAAGGCTTAAATTTTCTTCTTCAAGAATTTGCTTATAGTTATCCTTCATCATACTGAGATCAGTGTCTGACCTTGTGCTAATAAGGTCATCATCATCGGTTGTTACTGTCATGCACATCTGTGCTTCCTCCCCTAGTTCTAAGTCAGTACCTGAGATGTCATATCCCCATGCAGTTGCCGCTGTGTTTGATAGATTTTTTTACCCTCATCTAAGAATTTTCTTTCTACTGGAGAGGACAAGTCTTGACAAGATGACCTCATATGATCGTTTCTTTTTTGACTTGTACCGATCATATTTTTGTTTTGACCCTCGTTTTCCACCAAGTAGCTTCCGATTCGATTTACAATTGAAATAATTTCCGCATCAACACAATATCCTCATTCTCTCACTCTATTTTAATATCACGTCCTTTCAGGTCCAGATCCTTGACTGGTGCTTTCGAAGTAGTTATTTCTCCCTTCATCTTCCTTTCATAAACCATGAGTTCATAACTGAGATCTTCTAAGAACATGTATGATAGATCCTTTGTAGTCTCAAGAAAGGTGGTGTAGTTGAGCCATTATTTTCCCAAACTATCGAGGCATCTTTCTTTAATTGTGTTGTTGTCTAGTGTAACACCAACAACTTTCATGTCACCCAGTATTTTATCAGACCTTTCCAAAGTCTGAGTAATAGACTCACCTTCCTCCCTCTTAAAATTTTCAACTTATCTCTTGAACTGCTTACCTTTTGCTTTTCTGATGGAGTCGGTCCCTACATAGGCAGTTTTGAGAAATTTCCAAACCTCATTTGTAGTTCGTATTCCAAGAACCTTTTGTTGGTCAGCAATCTGATAGAGATGAGACTATGACTCCAAGAGCCTACTTTTTCTTACTCAAGATCCTTTTGTCGTTATCGTTCGAGCTTGCCCTTGGCATGTTTTTTAAAAAATCCTCCTTCGACAATCAGAGGAACAAGGTCACCTTCTGTGACAACAATCCATAAGTTGTAGTCTATGGACATGAGTTGATCCCCCATTTGTTCACACCAGCAAGAGTAGTTGAATTTGGTGAGTTTGAGAGCCTTTACATTGTAGGAACTTATCTTCGATCACCCCTGAAGATTTCTTTTCGATTGTTTAAGGGGAACCTTACTTTGATACCAATTGAAAGTTCCTAAGGTGGTGTTCTCCTTGAGTCTGTTACTCATTAAGAACCTTATGAACTGAGTCATCAACTCACCAAGAACACGAACAATAGATGTAGTGAACAGATTGATTTAATTGGAACCTCATGTTACACTATCACGTATTAAGATGAATACACCCTCACACTCGTTGAGAACACAATCTCAACAGAGTAAACATGTAATTCGACAACACTCACTTATGCTCTATTCGATATACAACACTTTGATATTCTTCACCTAGATCTCACGAGACTTCTCTCTCAAATTTGTAATCATAAAGCCTAAACACTACATTCCCTCGAACCAGGTATATATAATTATGAATTATCAATCCCATATCTAAGATTTTATCTAAGAGATAAATAATCTCTAAAGATAAAATCACAACTGCCTAACTTCTCTTAGTCGGTTGAAACAATTATATCAGGTTGGGAATTTCTTTAAGAGATAAATAATATCTAAGGTTCAAACCCTAACAAACTTAATATTCTAATTCGGTTTAAAACAATAAACTCTTCCATCAACAACCAACATGCTTATGATCAGTTCACGACTCAGATTTCGGTATGCGCCCGAGTTAGATCAATCAAAAGCATTAACAAGGAGCTCTGTAACACCCCATCCAACAACAACACACTTAACAACAATCTGCAGCGGAAATATACTTCATCACATTAATTAACCCGTTGGTGTTACACGCCGTTAACCACCCACGTGGCTAACAAGGCTATTACATATACATTGTATCGGTCTGATGGACTAGATTCCCGAGCGACTACACATTACTATCCCTTTCCATTAACAACTAAACATACACATACCTTCCAATAGTACCGAGTATTTACAAACCAATGCCGATAACAATTTCGGTCTTACTACACCTACTGTACAAATATAACTTAGATGATTACCCATGTACAAACGACTACCCCGTCCTACTCTCGAACGGCTTCTAGCTCCTTGTACCTGAAAATAGGAAAAGAAGAGAAAAGGGTGGCCCCCAAGGGGCTCAGCACCTTTGCTGGTATGGTAATCCCGCAGCCCGCATGCTACCGGGCCACGCACAACTAATTGTCGTCTTAGCATGCGGTTGATTATATTTGAATCATGCATGTAAACTGTAAACACACAACACATAACATTCCACCTCAATGGGCTCAACAAACAGGTAACACATCCTTACTTGATAAGTCACTCATGGTGTTCATTACCCCTAGAGTGTTTCTCCTCTAATGGAGCTACTTCCTTAATAGACGACACTTACCCATTAATCGGGTTATCCTTAAATGTCTCTTATCACAAACTGGAATTCATATCCATGAACCACATACTCCACATTTCACTACATATATGTACACTACATAACAACACTTTTCACGTTTCAACGTGCACATAACAACATCGCAATGGGAATTGCAGTACAACAACAATACATAACATAACGGGAACGGTTCTCTTAGGAACCGACCCAAACATAATTAATTCACTGGTGAGCCTAGAGAATGACGTCACCCTCATGATAAACTCGTTATACAACAATCATTACCGTCGTAAAAGTCGGACAAGTAACTTAAGTTAAGATGGTTCGGGTTTAGTGACCCGAACACACCACACAAACACATGTTCCCCCTAAACCGATCATAAGTCAGAATAGTTAAGCTTTGGAGTAAGCTAATGGGAGATCATAACCCGTGAGGGAAACAACCATAACAGAGAGAAGGGTAAGGCTAAAAAGGATACCCACTCCCAAACAACACGCGACCGACCTAACCGGATTCCTCACCCCCGTTAGTACACATTTACTTGTAGATAAATAGTTAGAGCCCTACTATGGGGCCTATCACATCCACACACCAAGAAGGTATTTCGACTGGGTTAAACATACGAGGGAGGTCCATACATTCACACACAACATCACACAATTAACTCACGCATAGCCGTGGTTAGAACGTCCCATGGTTCGGGTCGTTAAGTCCGAATACCGATCTCTCATGTGATCCTAGACTCAGTTAGCTAAGTTTAACACTTTCGAGGTTAAATGGTATCGGAACTAGACACGCCACATATATGAATTACTGTAAACTGATTACATGTTTTATCTTTCAACGTGACAAACATACAGAAAAACACATTGACATACAAGCCGGTGTAATCCGGTAGGACACAGGTTGCAAGAAAACCATACCTGTCACCGGAGTCCACTCTATCATGTCCGCTTATGTTCCTCGAACAATTCTCGAACAACTGGTAACATTACATGTACTTTTATTAACACTGGGGTAACATGATTGTTTAAAGTCTAATGCTCATAACTTATCCCCGTTAACTTAGTTGAATAACTTCACATTTTAATTTGTTTTACTTTTACATTTAATACAATTTCCCCCCACTAAATTGTCATTATAACTCACTAGGGTTTACTACTTAAACCACACTTAGTTTGTTTTTTTTACATGTTTTGGGCCGTCCGACCCACCGTCCGACCCACAACTGGGTCAGACCGTTCCAGAAACTTTTCCGTCTTCAAATTCACCTGTCCGACCCATGTCCGACCCAAGACCTATGGGTCGGACCATTCCAGAAACATCAACGGGTGAATTAACAGGCTGTCCGACCCACCCTGGGTCGGACCACTGGGTCGGACAACATCAGAACTTGTCCAAAACTTGTCAACTTTCTCCAAACTTTTCCTCAAGCCTCCTAATGTGTTCTAACATC
Source organism: Limonium bicolor (assembly GCA_023374045.1). Lineage (NCBI taxonomy): Eukaryota > Viridiplantae > Streptophyta > Magnoliopsida > Caryophyllales > Plumbaginaceae > Limonium > Limonium bicolor. Next base: position 84,282,422 of record CM041778.1, read on the forward strand.
ATTTGGCACATTTAACCCTTTATATAACATCCATAAACTCATTTTATAACTCCTTAACACTTACTCTTTTCTTACCAAAATTCCTACACTTATATTGTTTTCTCCTTAGTTTCTCCAAGTGGTGTTTCATAATTATGATAACCACTATGCCAAAAATGTTTCCTTACCATCATAACATCATCTCTCAAACATCTTTCTTACTAACTAAATCTCCTTTTCACATCTTACCTAAACATCATTTCCTCCTTGTACATCAACATTCCTAAACCTTAAACAAACTTCTCCAAGACTTTAGTACATCCTCAAAAACACACATTGAATTCCTAGAACTTCCAAGATAACACCTAAATCCTTGTATCACTCTAAATCACCTTAATACATGCTTTCTTCCCTAGTAAAACACTTGTTCACCTTTAACACTTCCTAGTTCACCAAAACTTATTTAAAACACTTAGAACTTCTTATACATTTTCCCCAAATTTTGCCATAGCTTCTCTTGTATATTCTCACATCCAAACACTTAGGTTTTTACCTTATTTCTTTCAAGAACACCTAAAATCCATCAAGAGTATTCTCACACACACATACACCCAAATTTTACACTACATCACAATATAGTGCATAAACTTAAATTGCTTGGCACTTAGGCCCTTAAATAACATGGCTCTTAGGCCCTTAAATTGCATAAACCTTAAACACTGAATTTCCACATAATATATTGCCTTTAACATGCAAATACACTCAACATCACATATGCCCCTTAATAGTTTCCTTGAGAGCATTTTACTAGGTCATTCACCATTGGCTCCTTAGGTATTTTATTAAGCAAATCAAGCTCATTTTTCCTAAGGCATTTAAACTACAATGAGATAGTTTGTTTACCTCTTTTCCTCACAAACTTCTTTCTTGTTTCCTTGAACCGAAAATCAACAAGGAGTTTGATCAATTGTCAACTTTCTAATCAATATACATATAAGGGTAATGAGCTTAAGAATTCACACTTAAACTCATATACAAACCCTAGTTTAACATAAGTGTTTTAATACACTAAAATGATATTTACCTTTGAATTTGAAAGAGAACTTGAATATGTAACAAGAGAGGACTCCTCCTTGTCCCTTGAAGATTGAAATGGTGCTATGAAAGAACAAGAGAAGACACCATCAAAGGTGATTCTCGGTTACACAAAAAAACAAGAGGGAATGTTGTTTTTCTTTGATTTTCCTTACCTACCTTGAAGCAAAGGAGAATGACAAGCATGAAAAGGTGAGCTCAAGCTCCAACAATGGTTAATCTTCATGGCACCGAAATGGAGTTCTTGAAGAATTGAAAATACAAGATTGTAGAGCTTGACTAAACTAAGAGGATGGTGGTCTTAGTTTTTGATTTGGCAAAGGGAGCTAGGAGATATAAAGGTTCAAAGCTTGAAGATGGTGTTTGTGCTGTAGCATCACCGAAGAAAAAGGAGGAGAAGATTGAAGACCATGTGAAATGAGAAGGAAGGAAGGAAATGAGGAGGAAGCTTACTTTTGGAGATATTTATAATTAAGTAAATAGTAACCTTGCTTTATTACTTTTCTTGTTTATTTGATTGGTCAAGTGTGGTGAGTCACACATGAAAAACCGGCCCCTTAATGTTTTAGGCCAAGTCATGGTCTTTGTTGACCAATTAACTTACTTACTATATGACTTATGTCATAACTAGCATTTTTTGTTACTATTCACAAAAACAAGGCACATTCTTATGAAATTTTTTGATTTCCCATTGATTTAGACCTCCAATGTGATACTAAGTAGTACAAATGTTAATTAAAGAGTAATGATGGACATTTAGCCATTCAAAACTCATTTACAAGTCAATTTTTCAAAAATGTGCTTTAAGACTCCTTAAAGCACATTTTGTGTTTTAACTTGTTTTCAAGCTTGTTTTTCTTTGGTAATTGGTTTAATATGTTCATTAAAATATTTATAAGGTATAGGTATGACCTTTAGGTCTTATACAAATTTATCCAATCCCAAGCTTAGAGCACATTTTTGCTCTTATTGACTTTAAGGTATTTTCTTGTGTTTTGTTTGGTTTAACTGTCTACCAAAGTTTCCTAAGGACTTAATTAGCCTTATTAAATCATAATTGAATATTACCAAGTCTTGGTAGGTCCTTTTGGTCCCAACCAAGTTCACTCCAAGCTTAGAGCATGTTTTTGCTCAAGCTGTGTCTTAGTGCTTTACTACCGTTTAAATTGTCCACTGATGTTCTAAGGCACTTTTTAGCCTTTAAATACCATGTTTTAACATTTAAACAACATATCAAGGTTTGGGGTATTTCAAGCTCAATGTCAAAAACCCCTATACCTTGAGGGGATTGAAATATGTATGGATAACTTGACGGTGCTAAATTATAATATCCCCACAACTTAAGGGGCTTGAAGTAATTGAATCTAAATTTTTCTTCAAAAAAACCTCTAAAACATATTGTGATACTTGACATTAGCAATGAAGCTCGTACTGGGGGGTGAAGGGGTTGGAGATGGAAGGAATTTCACTACGTTACCCAGTGTTATTAACAATGAAATTACGTACACCACTCTTTTTCCTATGTTAACAAGGGTCTCAAAATGTGGAGCTATAATAAAGATGTAAGGTTCTCTATTTCCTTCACTTATTCACATATTCTAAAAATGTCTGGATTAGTGAAGATGTTTGGAGACCCATCTACTGTGTGAACTATGAGGTGAAAGTTAAAACATTCCCCCTTACTTTGGTTCTGAATAAATATTGATTAGTAACATTTTTGGAAAGGAAAGTTGGTTAAAACATTGGCCAATGTGATTTGTAAGAAAATGAATTTGTTGATCGTGCTCTAAGAGATTGTTGTATTGCCAACAACATTTGGACACAAAATGTCCATGAGGATGCATAGGTGTAGAAACTTTGTATACTTTAATTGTCAGCAATGGCATCATAAGAATCTCAACTCTTGAAACTCTAATTTGGTATGTATTATTCACTACTCTCTCTAATTCCAATAGATAAAGCTCTAAACATAAGAATTAAAGAGATTTTTTTGGCAATGTTATCCTTATTTTTTGTATTGAAAATTGTAATAAATTGAAAAGAACAGTTGTGAGAAAAAATATAAAAGATATTAAAAAATGTATGTTAAAAAAATCTAAAATCTATTTTTTAAAAAAAGTACAAAAAAATCCAATATGTGATCTATTATGAGAGAGTATTATTATGTTGAAGCTCTTATCTATATTTTTTTGTCTTATTAGAAGAGAAAAAATCTTATAAAGAGTTATTGACCTTTCTGGCTCCATTTAACTACAACCTTTATTAAAATTTTAGGAAAAATCTCTTATCATGAGCCGATTAATCATTGGAGTCATTAAGGTTCAGTTCTCAATGAAGCTTCTCATACCCCAGGGTAGATTATTGAACTCTGATATATTTGAAACCCCTCATAGATTAAACACCAAACACTATTAAAGTAGCGTCTAGCTATAATCTACCCCTCCCCCATCTCGATTGTGAATGCAACCTAAAATAGAATCCACCATAAACCTTGAGTCACCTCTACATTAGTTAACAAAATGGAGAAGTTAGCGTTGGAGCCACAAAGCTAGATGACTTTTGTGTCATGTGTCGCTCTGATTGCATGAGTATACATAAATAAGTATATTATTTTAAAGTGTTATAACTTACAAAATATAAGTGCAAAATAAAAAATATATTATACAGTTATTCATCATATTTAGTGCTCTTCAAAACAAGATGGATCACCAATATATTTTGGTAAAGTCAAAATGTGAATCTTATTCATTAATAAAATGGATCTTCTTCAAGATTCACTTTTTAAAAACAACGGATACGCATTGTTTAACGTGTAAGGTTCACCTTTCTTAAATATAAGATTTACCTTTCTTAAATGAAAGATTTACTTATCAATAAATGAAAGGTTCATATTGTTCTAGCATAAGATTCAGTTTTCTTAAACTAAAGATTCATTTTTAAAAAACAAAGGATTCACATTATTTAATGTGAAAGGTTCACTTTTATTAAACATAAGATTCACTTTATTAAACATAAAATTCACTTTTCTTAAACATAAGATTCATTTTTTCTAAACGAAAGATTCACTCATCAATAAATGAAAGAGTGATATTATTCTTGCATAAGATTAACATTCTTAAACTAAAGATTCACTTTTAAAAAACAAAAAATCACTTTTCATAAACTAAAGATTCACTATTTGATTAAAGGTTCATGCTGTTCTATCATTATTCATCATAATTAATGCTCTTCAAAAGGCTAACACTAAGAAAGGCTAACACCGTAAAAAAAGTTAGCACCGTCAAAGAAGCTATTCAGATTAACCATCACTCAAGAAAAAAAAACTCTACCACATACACCCCCTCCCCAAACATATCTGAGGATAGTCAAACGGTCAAAAGTGTATTTTAGTGTTTGAAGTCTAGGGTTAAGGGTCTAACCCCAACATTAAAAGTGGCATTTGGATTACATATTTATTTGTCCTTTTAAATGTTTTTCTTAAACTATTATGAAGCATCTTGATATCCACAAATGTAAAGCCTTTTTTAAAAACTCGGAGAAGAATGAGGCTATAGGTTTTAGCTATGGAGGGTAGGGGTGTTCATAACCGGTTAACCGGCTTTTCGGTTAACCGGAAACCGGTTAACCGGATTGTCGGTTAGTCAAATTTGATAACCGTAACCGGTTCATTTAGAAGCGGTTAACCGGGACCGGTTAACCGCCGGTTTCGGTGCGGTTTTACCGGTTTAACGGTTAACCGAAATGATGGAGATTTATGTTTTTTTCTTATAATTAGTAAACAATGTGCGGTTTTTCCGGGTTTGATGCGATATTTAACCGGTTAATCGCCGATTTTGATAAGATTTTATTGGTTTTGGTATAATTCTAACCATTAACTATACAATTGTATATTTATTTTTGGTAAATCTAATAATTAACCATATAGTTTTATACTTATACTAAAAAAATTAAAAAAATTAATAAATTAAATGCTTAAACGGTTTTTTCGGTTAACCGGATTCGTCAAAATCAATAACCGTAACCGTAACCGGAACCGGGAAACTAAACGGTTCGGTTAACCGAACCAGCAAACGAATTCGGTTAACCGGGTTTCCAGTTTCGGTTTCACCGGTTTCAGTTCGGTTTGACGGTTCCGGTTTTCCATGAACACCCCTAATGGAGGGTGTTAGCTACTGCTCTTATGGTATGGGACAAGGGAGAGCTTTATCGTTAAGAAGCTGATCCCGAAGCAATTGTGAATCTTAATACGCATGCTAATCAGCATCAATATACTCTTCAGCCTCCGAATGCAACTTTGTTTTGGCCCATTATGTGGAATTTGTCCCCATGTCTACAAAGAAGCGAACTACGCAGCTAATAATAAGTTGGCCAAGCTAACTCTCTGCCAGCTCCTAATGAAATTTTGGGCGCTTCACACCTCGTTTAGTTGGTTTGTAACATACTCCCTTCTAGCACAAAGAAAAAGATACTTTTTTTTTTCAGTGCCCATGCATCAGAAGAGAAATAATTAACGAAACATAAATGAAATGCAGTTTTTGGTGGCTTGATGCTTCCCAGTAACTCCAACTTTCAAAACAGACGCAATACTCTCCAGACGCCACCAAATTAGCATGCTCAGACACAAGTTACAACAGACTCTGGATGTAAAGTATATCCAATGCTTCCCCATAAGCAAAATACATCAAGATAAATCTTCATGTTCAAACCTAACTTCGATAAAAAGAAGAAAACCAAAACTTTTGATTCGACTCCAACGAAAGAAAAACAGCTATAAAAGAACGAGTCCAAGCGCAGACGGCTTAATAGCACTTCGTAGGCGATAATTGTACAGATAGTAGTGCAGTTGTCCATCACCTGGCCCAAACTTCAGCTCTTTCAAGAAGGACTCGTTCTCCATGACATCCAAAGCATTGAACACATCATAATCTTTCTGTTTTGCAACAATAAGAGCATCATTCATCAGCTGAAGGAGAGGGGTCTTAAAAGCAACATTATAGTACGAATACGCGGCTTTCAGAGTTGTATAGTTCTGGTTGCCAAGTATAGTAGATGGGAGAGTATAAAAGCTGCAGAAATCAGTGATCTCATGGGTCAGAGGGCTATCGACCACATAGCCATCCACCACATCTTCTTTGGGCAGAAGCCAGTGCTCCACATCATCTTCGTCAAAATCAGGTGCAACAGCATGCTGGCTTAAGTAATTCCTAAGCAGCCGGGTCACAGCCGGCACATCTCGGAGTTCCATTCTCCTAAAACCAGGAGTGACAGGTGAATCAGGGAGCTTGTAGAGCTTGATAGTTCTACTCATAGTCATCCTTGGGCCCAATCTTGAAAACCCAACATCGATGAGTTTCTTGGGGTTCAAAGACCTGTGCCAATACTGACAAGTGGTAATCGGGGTCGGGAGAACAACACCAGCAGTATAAGCAGCTTGCCATATGTTTTCCAAGTGAACCCTTCTTGTCACCTCCTTGATCAGCACAGGAGCAAGTCTTTTCGATCTGAGCTTCTTGTGAACGCACAAGAAGTTAACCTCAGCCATCTTTACCACTTCATCCCTGACCCGGATCCTGGCTGGGACTCCACTGATAAAGGCCACCAGTTTCTTAGAGGCCTTGACTCTAACCCCGATGTGCCAGCTTTTGTAGTAACCCGGTGGGCGAAGTGCCCATCTGAGAAACTCCTTGGAGTAATTGAACCTGAACATATTCTCATCATCTTCTACATAGTTGTTCTTCAACAAGTTGTAGACTTCAAGACAAGTCTCATCATCGTTCATGTCACATGTGACCCACTCATATGGTCCTGGAAGATTGTAAGGCTCCTGTTTGACCTCCGATACAGGTGTTGGCAGCTCAATAGCACCCTCCTGCAAGCTGGAGTCGCCAATGTCTCTGTACTGCCCCACCGGTTGAGTCTCCCAAAACTTGTGCTTCTTTGCAGCCGAGATTGAGTCCTGGAATCTTCGGACTAAGCTCTCAAGTGACTCGTCCACGCCAGCGATTTGATTGTTCGCTGCAGGATTACCATCTTGGTTTAAATCAGAGGATTCGGGACGAACAGGATTACCATCTTGGTTTGAATCAGAGGATCCGGGACGAACAGGAGTACCATCCTGGTTTGAATCAGAGGATCCGGGATGGGAATTTCCATCGGCCATCTTAACTGCTCCCCTGGAACATCAATTCAAAATCACAAACATAAGGTTCTAACGCTTGGCAGAGAAGACAACTCTAATTGTGAGAAAAAGAATAGGGCCAAGAGCGAACACTTGCGGATAATTTAACCTGATCGACACTGAGAACGATAGAACGCGGTTAAATTTAGTCGACCTCGTTTTTCAATCTAAACTTTTTTCCATAGCCTTGACAGCACAGATCCAAAAAAAACCGGAAACTCAAGATCATAAATTTGGCAAGGCACCCGATAATACAGAAACACGGCATTAAGTTGAGATCTCGATGTTGGTATCGACATTTCACGAGCGACAAATAGATCACAAAACACTACGAGAGAGGAGACAGAATTAAAAAAGGTAAACTTACTGGATGAGTAGATCGGTTCAACAGCACAGGTCCGAACTCTTCTGAGAACTTCGGGGTTTTTGACAGACCCCGGAGAGTGAAAACCCGAAAGGAGACAGAGAGGAGAAAGAGCACTCTCTGCTCTGCTACGATACTTCCTAGCAACTACTACCTCCACTCTCCGTCGTCTCACAACTCTTCCCCGTATCTATGTATCTCGGCTACTTTCACATGGACGGCTGTGGACTGATCTTCATGTGGTTAGGTCATTCAGATTCGCCTCTCGTCAGGCCGGAGATGTACAAACTAAAGTAATTGCCTATCAAACAAAAAAAAAATGCAAAAGTTCCCGAACTCAAAAAAACCGAACCATTCCGATCCAAAATATTATGTGAAAATGGCTTGAAATCTGAAACATTTAATCTAAACCGACCCAAACCATAAAATAATTTCAACTGATAGCACCTAGATTTTAATTATCAGAACCACAATCATCTAAACCGAAGTGAGATGAATTTCCATTATGTCCTATCACGTATATAATACACAAAAGTATATGATTTGTTACTTCAAATGAATGGTAACCAATGCATCTGGTTCTAACCGGAACTGGTGGGACTAAACCTGTCGGGAACCATAACAGACCAGAACCAGCTAGAACCGGTTCAGAACCAAACATGCCCTTTACCGAAGCGGTTCTGAATCTCCTCTTTGAGATTGGGATCGTCTTGGAACCGCTAGGACCGGTATCAGGTACTGTTTGGTGTGGAACTGAGTCTGTGAAACCGGAACCGGTAAATATGACCATTAGACTCTCGCATCCTTTAGTCGTGTTTGAATAATAATATTATCATTGGCACCGGAACCAGAATTGAATGCCCACTAACTCTTTTTTTTGTGTTTACCGGTTAGTAATGGCTAGAAAATGGTTATATACCGAAAAACACCATAAATGCCCCATTTGATCAACATTTTCAACACACAACTCCTCATTCTCTTCCTCTTATATTACTACTATTTTCTTGTGGTAAACCCTTTTAGCTACTACAAAAGCCCATTATCCACATTCTAGCAAAATACCTAGAAGAGTCGGGAAGGAAATGATGCAAAACCCTCCATTGAACCTACAACCACAAATCAATCCAAATTTTGTTGTTGATAAGCAAGACCAACACGACAAAACGCAATTTGGATATCAACAACAACAATATTCAGCTTCATCATTCCCGCTACCCGGAAGTTATACTATTTCTCAGCATGGATCGACTAACATGGGCCAGCTAAGCTTTAATATTAGTTACGATATTGTTTTACAAACTTTAATTTTAATTATATTCTAAATTATAGTCTAAATCAATTTTTTGCACTATAGGTACATCCTATGGCATGACAAAATCCCATGCCCACCATCTCGATAATGAAGTCAAGATCAAGATGATGAGGTGAATATGCCAACAAATTGAAATATATTATCTTGGGTGTGAGCATATTTCACAGAGAAGGAAGATGTTATCAAGCCCGAAATATACAAGTAATATTGTAATATTTGCAAAACGGGACTCGTATGGGCGGCAAACAATGAAACAGGATCGTTTGCGAAGCACTCAAAGACACAACAAATCTACAAGGATTTTGCAATTGGGATGGCCAAGCTCAGCTTACCTTGTTTACCCAACAACAACCCGGCCTAGGTTATTTTCAATACGATATAGAAAAAATGATTGTTGGCATGGCTAAATTTGTGATTGCAGAACAATCGCCTTTTAATTTTTGTGAAAGTGTGCACTTTAAAATTTTTGTTTGCTCCACATTACAACCACTATATAGGAGGGTGCCTATAATTACACTAAAACGTAGATTTGTTTACAGCATGCTCACACTAGATAATCGCTAAATGCTTGGTAGTTTTGATGGTCGTGTTTGTTTGACTAGTGACATGTGGTCGTCTACAACTAATGAGGCATTTATTCATTTTACTTGTCGTTGGATTGATCGTTCATGGACACTACAAAAGTGTATAATTGCATTTGATATTTTGATGATGCGCACACCCGCTATAATATTTTGAACAAGATTATTGCTATATTAACTGAATGAAATTATGAGATAAGTTGTTCTCTATTTCATTACATAATGCTTCTAACAACACTAAGTGCGCAACCTATTTAAAAACTAGGGGAAATTACATCCCCTACCCATGATGTTTGGTGAAATTACACACCCCACCCACGAGGTTTCAAAAATTACTTTGCCCACCCATGTGGTTTCCTTTATTTTACATCCGGCAACTTTTTTAATATTTAATCAACTTAAAAGACGCTTAAATGTTGTCCAAAATTGATAAAACTTTACATGGATGATGCTAAGGTGTTATATTTTTGTCCAATGTCAAATCCAAAGTTTGTAAAGCTCATATATGACCTGTGGGATTCAATGAAAACACGTTGACATGTCACATGTTTCATTGGGTCCCACAAATCACTTATGAGCTTTAAAAACTTTGGGTTTCACGCTAGACCAAAATATAACACCTTAGCATCATTCATGTAAAGTTTCATCAATTTTGAACAACATTTAATCATCTTTTAAGTTGATCAAATATTAGAAAAGTTGTCGGATGTAAAATAAAGGAAACACATGGGTGGGCAAAGTAATTTTTGAAACCTCGTGGGCGGGATGTCTAATTTCACCAAATGTCATGGGTGGGGGATGTAATTTTCCCTAAAAACTATTTCGGCACTCTCACTCTTGCATAATGAAGATTTCTTGCATATTAGATGTAGTGTGTTGTACGGCTTAAAACCTAATATGACAAGTGTACCGGTCTAATGTAGCAAGCTTTTCTGGAGAATCCCTCTAGGTTGTCGAATCAAGGAGACAATGTTTAGTCTAATCTCTATCTAAGGCTAAACTAACTAAGAAATCAAGTAAAAGGAAATTATGGGGGTTTTGTTTGCTGGAATTAATAAGCTAAAAATAAAGCAATAAAAGGTTGATAATGGAAATGGTTATAAACAATGGAATCCTGGTTTACTATTTATCCCCAATTCTTTAATTCCTCTTCCTATGTGATTTCTCAAATCGTAGATTGCAACCTCATATATAAATTAATCCACTCCCAGTTCCCCGTAAAGCCAATTCTTACTAGTAATTACTAAATCCTAACTGTCGTTATGAATATAATAATTAACTAATAGCTAGAAGCTCTCATCTAGTTTGTAACAAGCTAATATGTAAGGGAAATTGACATCTCTATATTATCTAGTAGTATTGCTATAGTCTATTGAATGCCGCATTCGTCACTTGTAAGCAATCAAATTAATAAATCTAACAATCGGGCGAATCGTAAGATAATAACAATTAGGCAAGAAATAGATTTACCACATTTACTGAATTGAGTAAAATCACAAAAGGAAGAAGATATCTGAAACTAAGGATCGATAGTAAAGCAAGATTCTAACTAACTACTCATACATGGAAACTAAAAAAATAGAACTAACAAAGGAAGAGCAAAAAAGTGTCATCAAATATGGAATGGGACCAATGACGAATCTGATCCTACTCTGTTGCTCTTTATTCTCTCTTCAATGCTTGGCGGCTTGAGTTCTTCGTCTGTTTCTTTGATAATCTGATAATCTGCTCTTTTTCTCTTTTATATTCCCTCTCTTGTAGTTAAACACATCATTTTATTTTTTCGCAACTTTGGTTGCGTCTGGACTAGCAAGTCTGGATGCATGTCCGGGCAAAAGTGCGCTCACTCTTAGAGGTTGTCCGGCCTTGCAGGTCCAGACACTGGGTCAGACATTGCTTCCACAGGGGCTAAATTCTTCGTTCTTGCTTTGTCTACTCCCCGTTTGTTGCATTGTGATCCTTGTCCACTTGCCTTGCCTTTTATTGAGTATTTTCACATGTTTAAACATAGAAACCACATGTGAGGGATAATATTAATATTTAACATAATTAAGCACTTAAATAAGGAAACTTGTAGCAATATATCCTAAATCGATATACGGTTAAGCATATAAACGTAGCTGAATTCCCCACTTATCAACTACCCTACACTTGGTTTTTTACTTGTCCTCAAGTAACATTAAGATCAAACTTAGAAACCAAAGTGGGAATGTCAATCTCAAGAAGTTTGCATAAGGAGATCCGGTTACAAACAATAATCACAAGAATTTAAAAACTCATAACAACAAGTTTTACAAACAATGAAACAAGAAATGCATTTCAGAGTACGAGACACATTGATGCTAACTCAACCCGGACTTTGCCTTGGACCTAAGATTCCATTCACTTTCATAGACCGTGGACGACAAAGGGAAACAAGTAATGTCTTAGTCCATAATACATTTCATTTCCACATACTCGTGACCTATGACGATCCCCTTTCCATTGCGTACAACTTTTTTTTAAAACTCATAAATCATGAAACACCCTAGAAAACTATAGCTCCAATGGTACACCTTTTATTGTCATTTATTGTGCATAGGATTGGGTTGTACTCTTGAGAGTTAGGAGCATATAAATATGTTTATAAGACACTTAAACATTGTATTAACCATGTTACCTTTCATAGGAGTCATTAGATTCCAACTTGTACAAATAGAAATTCCCAACATGTACAATGTACAATAGGTGCTAAATTATGCATGTAATGACTAGTTAGTTTTATCCTCTCTTTATTCCTATTATAACCTAAGGTATTTAGCTAGATATTATCCAATGTAACATGTTATTAGTATACCAAACAAGGCTTTAAAAATGGACAGCAAAATAAGGCCAAACAAGCCCTTACATTGCCGTGAGTTAGTACATGTTCTAGCATGTATTTTTGGTTTTGTACATGCATAAGTGAGGGGATTAATTAGATATCTTATATAGTGTGAGTATTGAAGTCATTATTCTCATGAAAATGGTCAAGCTAGCCGATTTTCCTAGGTGGAATTACATAAGTATTAAGTAAATGCTAGTAAGTACAAGTTTTACTATTTAGCACTATTTACTTTTAATTGCTTTTTTCATCTAGCAATGATGATTTCTCCTAAGATTACCTTCAGCCATGCCCATCGGTTACATTGGATTAAGGAGGGGGCTAGGTGTCTTCATCTTACACAATCAATAAAGATAAGCCAATGGGAAGGGAGAACTATGCTAAGATAGGTGTCATTACCTTATTTGTTACCTTAGTAATTAAGCTACTCTCTTTGCCTATATAAGGAGTTATCACTCCAGACGTTTCACACACTCAAAAGGATCTCTTCTGCCTTTTCTCTCACGTAAGTCTCAAGCACTAAGAAAGGAATTAAGCTAGGAAGAAACAAACACCAAAGAAGGAAGCAAAACCGTGAGTTTGTGTGTGTTGTTGATAAGTGTCTAAATGAGCATGTTTTATGGGTGTATTTCATATATTATATCAACACTTTTCTGCTCATTTCTCACTTATCGTATGTTTTTCCTCTAGTTTATGTTTTATTGGTTATCTCACAAATTTATTGGTGAAAACATGAGGAAAAACCAAGCTAGGATCAAAGTACACGAAGAGACGAACGCATAGGCGCAGACGGCTCGAAAAACGAAGTCCAAACGAAGAATCTAGAGTCAGTCAAAGTTCGCAAGTCTCGCGTCCATGTTGTGTCCGCCCAACTAAGGGAGGACAAGGCTAAATGTGTCCGCCTAACTTTACCCGGACATGGCTAATTGTGTCCGCCCAACTTTACCCGGACGTGGCTTGTGTCCGCCTAACTTTACCCGGATGTGGCTTGTGTCCGCCCAAACAAGCGTGGACACAAACGTGGACGTGAGTAATGTGTCCGCCCAAACAAGCGTGGACACAAATGTGGACATGAGCTGTCCGCCTAGAAATGGCTGGACACAAACGTGGACACGGGGCGGACGTGTGTAAATACAACGTAGATCCAGAAATTAACGCGACAATTTTCTTCTTCGCCGACTGTCTTCCCCAAGTTGCTTCTTCTTTGCGGTGCCTACAGACATGTCGAACTGCTTCATCAACAACATCAGGCGCCTACCTTAATTCCCTCACGCGTCTGTCTCCAATCAACCTCAGCTCTGTCTCCTCTCCAGCTCTATCATCAACCTCATCCTCTGCCTCTATATAAACCCAACACCTTCAACCATAACGGGGTGTGCCTCTGTGCCTGTACGACGAGAGACTGAAGAAATCATTCACCACACTCATCCATTCTCTTTCATTCATTTTCTCCCGTAACACCACAACATTCCATGCTCACGCAATAACAAAAGAAATAGAAGAGCAGCAGTGAGAGCGAGAGCAGACCCGTTCTTTCTCTGAAATAATGTCAAAATCTATCTGTGCTATCTTCTTATCTCCGTTAATGTCTGAGTAATTTTCTTTTGTATCCTAGGATGGGGGTTTGATTCTAATATTACGTAAAACAATATTTATCACCTGTCTCTCTTATTAAACTTGTTTTAATTCCTTTCAGCAAATATTGTTAAATGCTTATTCTGACAAAATACTGTATTTTTATGGTAACTATCAACATATGATTTTGAGATAGTCTAAGTACCACAAAGGAATTAATCTTGGTATTTACACTCCGGATTGAGCAGGAAAATACTAAGGCTATTACTAAGAGTTCGTAACTGACAATTATTAACTCTAATAGACAATAAATAATTGAGACACGGTTATAAATCTGTTTAAGTAATTTAGGCAATTCCCCCGCTATCCTAGGATACCTTTTTCCATCCACATCACTTAATTCACCTGTTTTTACTATTTTTATTATTTCTGTACTAATCCAACAACAAATCAAGCTTGCCTCCGGCTAAACCCCTTTTTACAGTTTTTATTAACTACCAAGACTAGGATAATTGAACAATTTCTCTGTGGATACGACACTTGTTTTACTACTCCGAATAGGTGCACTTGCCTATTAGTTTGCTATAAATCTATATATATTAACGTGTAGTTTTATCCCAACAAGTTTTTGGCGCCGTTGCTGTAGTTTCCGGTAGTTCACTTGCTATACTATAATATTCTGTTTATATTATTTTGTTGTTTGTATAATTTCTGACATCTAACTTCGGACATCTGACTTCGGACATCTAACTTTGGACATCTGACTTCGGACATCTAATTTCTAACATTTAATTTCAGCTCTTTATTTTATTGTCATTTATTTTTCAGTAATTTAATTTCCATTGTCCTTTAAATTTCCAGTAAATTAACTCCTAACATTTAATTTTCTATCATTTAATTTTCTGTCATTTAAATTCTGTAATCTAACTACTAACTTATAATTTCTGTCTACTAACTTATAATTTCTGTCTACTAACTACTAACTTATAATTTCTGTCATTTAAATTCCCGCAATTTAATTCTGTCCTTTTTCTTTATTTTAATTTTATTATTTACTTAACTGCATTTATTTCAGTTCTTTTTTGTTCACTTATTTTCGTTCGTTTACTCTTGTCATAAAAAAATTAATAATAATAAAAAAATTAAACAATAATCATAAAAAAGGAAAACATATATATAATTGTTGTTAAATTAAATCGGCCTAACCAATATATTTGCTTTTCTTTATCTATTTACTAAATGTTGTTATGTTACCCAGACCAAGAGTCTAAGGGTTGTTACGTTTGTGCAAATGTTGTTAAGGTACCCGGACCATTAAGTCCGAGGATACTATGTAAGTATGTTATGTCATGTTATGTATGTATGGATGTGTTACCCGGACAGTTAAGTCCGAGGTTGTGATGTAAAGTATGTTTGTTATGGAAGTTTATGTTGCAAGTAATCCCTGTGTTCTAATTCAAATGACGCTAGGGAAGTGTGAACTTCGAGGACGAAGTTCTTTTAAGGGGGGTAGATTGAAATACCCCAAACCTTAATGTGTTAATTAATTTTGTAATTATAATTCTCTAGGGCTAATTAAGTCCTTAAGATCGTTGGTGAAGAAATAAAAACCAAAAAGAAAAAAAGAAAGTGCGTAAAAGTCACAAAACGTGAAAACGCATATTTAATTATTCTAGGGGGTACATAACCTTCGTTAGGGCTATAAATATATTTTTATATATTAATTACACACTAAGAACGTGTGGGAAAAATTCCGGAAGAAAACGGATCCAAACAATGCGTTAAAACGCTAACGGAGTCTTAAAGCGCGTTTTTCGAGAAAATCCGAAAACGTGACTTTAAACAGTTAAATGACCCCGTAAAAATAATAGTTGATTATGTAACAATAATTAAACATTAATGGGAGTTTAATAACCATTAAAATTAAAGGAATGAGAAAATTTCCGGAAAACGGTCCCGGTTAGTGAATAGTGCTAAACCGGGTAAATAAACGAGCGTTTTCTGTTAAAGGACGAAAAACGCTCCAGCGTGTCTACAGTGGTGGGCCGGTTTTATTAATGTAAACAGCTCACTCACATAAGACTAGTTAACTAATAAATAAAGTCAAAAAATAGAAACACCACTTATACCCCCACACTCTCTCTCCTTCCTTATTTTTTTCCTCTCTCTCTCTTCCTCTCTTTCTTCCTCCACCGGTTTCCCTTCTCCCTCTCTGCTGGTTGAACGTTTTTGAAGCCTCCCATGGCTACTCCATGTTCAACCTCATGCCCAAGCTCCCTTTGAGCTCCAAATCAAAAATAAATCACATATTCTTTTCCTCTCATCTTCCTCTATCATCCTCTCTTTTCGAAATTCCAAAAGGATGAAGTTGACCTCCATGGGTTTTCCCCATTTGAAGAGAAAATGGCACCAATGTGAAGCTTGGAGTCTCCTCTTTCTTCTAAGGTAAAAATTTCCAAGAAAAAGTCACTTCCTCTTCATCTCTTGGTGTAATCGATTTTTCACCATTATTGATACCTTGTTTTTCTCCTTGTTCTTGAGCTCCAAATTAATCCTTCAATGGTGGAGTAATCCCCTTCTTGATTCAAGGGTGAGAATCCCTCTTAAAAGCTTCAAAAAGGTAAACCCTAGCTTGTGTTCTAAGCCCCTTTGATTTAATTGAGTTTTCTAAGGGTTTAGATAATTGATTGAGTATGTTTTGTGTTCTTGGATGTTGGGATGGAGTTTGGAAACTCCATACCCTCTTGACCGATTTTGAAGAGATGAGGAGCAAGAGGAGAATTAAAGAGACTTGTGAAATTAAGGTAAGGAATTCACCTTAAACCTTGTTCTAAATTGTTTAAGTGTTTGGGATGGGTAAACAAGTTAATGAACCCAAATTGTGGATTAAAATCTGTGTTGTAATGTGTTTAGTTGGTTATGGAGATTGATATTGTGGTTGTGGAGTTTATGGTGATTATGTTGTTGTTGATGAATTTGAGGATTGGTTATGTGCTGATAGGACCCTTGAAAAGGGTGTGGCTAGATTAGGAATGAGGAGGATGTGTTTTGATGAATTGGAGATGCAAAGTTTATGGGGAGGTTATGGCAAAATTTTAAGGGAAAATGAGTGTTGAGAATGGCTTTATGGATGAGAGAGTTTAGGTGTTCAGTTGGGATGTTTAATGTTGAGTAGAGAGGAGTGTTGGCCTTGTAATGGTGAATGAATAATGGAGTTAAGAGAGTGGTGAGAAAAATCTGTAGCATAACACTTGATAGAACTAAGCATTAGTTCTTGTAAGAGGAGAGTGAGAAATTTGGGTGAATTTGGTTAAGAATTGAGTAACAAGCGTAGGTGATGAGTTAGGTGAGTTTAAGAGGTTGTAATGGTGATGGAAAATGCCCAAATACATGTAGGAACCTTGGAGCAACAATGGGAAGAAGTTTGGAGTTGAATGGGCATTTAGAAACAAGGGTCTGGAGCCGACCGACCTTAGGACCGGACTTACAAGGTCGGTCGAGCCTAGTTTAACCCGTCGGAAATCTTTCTGGAATCGACCGACCTTGGGACCGGACTTGCAAGGTCGGTCGGACTCAAATTTTGTGCGCGGAAATCTTTCTGGAACGGACCGACCTTAGGACCGGACTTGCAAGGTCGGTCGGGGTAAAATTTTCAAACGGGAAGTCGTCTGGAATGGACCGACCTTGGGACCGGACTTGGCAAGGTCGGTCGGAGTGAAAAATTTTGAACTCGGACGTTACTGGAATGGACCGACCTTGGGTAAGTTCGGTCGGCCACTTATAAAAAAAAATTAAAAAAAAAATTTAAGTTGTCTAATGATGAGGATTGGTATGTAAAGATGTTATAAGGTTGTTATGGATATGTTAAGTGAGTAATAATGACCATTGAGTGGTGAAGAGTTGTAATAGAAATGTGAAAGTAAACAAGTTAAGAATGTGAAGTTATAAAACTACTGAACGGGGTTAACCATGGGTGCACTAGTCTTAAATAGCTATACTACCCCGATGTTAATGGAAGTAGTTATGATGTTACCAGTTGTTCAAAGAGTTTCAAGAAACATGCGATGGGACGTTGGAGTGGACCTTCGGTGACAGGTATGGTTTTCTTGCAACCTGTGTCCTACCGGGTTACACCGGCTTGTAGGCCAGTGTGTTTTTCTGTGTGTTTGCCACCTTGCAAGATAAAGCATGAAATGAGTTTACAGTAAGTCATTATTGTGGCGTAATTAATTCCGATACCGTTTAACCTTAATTATGTGTTAAATAATAGTTAACCGACCTTAGGTTCACATAAGAGATCGGTATTCGGAATAAACGTCCCAACCCACGGGAACGTTCTAACTACGGCTATCCGTGCGTTAGTGTATGTGGTGACTTTGTGTGATGTATGTGACTTGTTCAGTATGTTGTTGTTATTGGATACTGTTATCCGTGTTGTTGAAATGGGATGTGATTTTCCCTGATGTGTCTAACCGAGTTAGTAACACAATGTGATGTACGTATGTGATAAGTTCCATAAAGGAACCTCTAATTAATAAGTATATGTTATGTATGGTGAGGAATCCGGTCGTTCCGGTCGCGCGTGTTGTTTGGGAGTTGATGTATATATGTGAGTTAACTCCCATTCTGTTATGTTAGGGTTGTATATCCTTCTTGGATGTTCGACCTCCCACTAGCTTAGCCAAAGCTTACCTACCCGACCTCCACATCGGGCTAGGAGGGAAATTATGTGTAATGTTGGTAGGGTGTTGATGCCTAAGTTCGCTTCGACTCCCTCTTGTTTATGTTACGGTTGTTCTTCCTCCTTGAATTACAACCACCCACAAGCTTAACCAAGGCTTACCTAACTCATCACTATTGGAGCTAGGGGGAATTGTGTATGTTGTGATCGGTCCTATATGAGGCCGCCATACCTAAGTGAAGAAAATGTATGTATGGGGTGCGCGGACTTATATTACCTCCGGCACATCCTAAGTAAAGTGAACATTCTCTAAGAAGAATGGAACTAAGTTGTGTGTATGTTATTAAGTGAAGTGTGTTGTTATGTTGTGTGTGCTAAATTGGTGTTTGTGTCCTGCTAATGGATGTTTGCTTATTAAGCATGATATGTGTGCGTAGTTTGTGCATGATTTAAATATAATCAATCGCATGCTAAGACGACAATTAGTTGTGCGTGGCCCGGTAGCATGCGGGCTGCGGGATTACCATACCAGCAAAGGTGCTGAGCCCCTTGGGGGCCACCCTTTTTTCTCTTTCCTGTTTCAGGTACAAGGAACTGGAGGCCGTTCGAGAGTAGGACGGGGTAGTTGATTGTATGTGGGTAGTCATGAAAATTGTGGATGTGCTGTAGGTGTAGTAAGACCGAAATTGTATCGGCGTTAGTTGGTAATTACTCGGTACAGTTGTAATGTAAGTGTATAATGAATGTTGAACATGGAACGGGATTAATGTGTAGTTGCTCGGGAGTTTAGTCCATCAGACCGGTACGATGTATATATGTTAGCCTTGTTAGCCACGAGGGTGGCTAACGGCGTGTAACACCAAAGAGTTAAGTGATGTTGCGAGTTGAGATTTCCGCTGCGATACGTTATTAAGTGTGTTGTAGTAGTTGGGGTGTTACAAAAAGTGGTATCAGAGCGAAGTATCGCTCTGATGACTGAATTACCGAGCTTAGGAAGTACCGAGTTAAGAGTTTAGTGCTTTGGGTTAAGGGTTGAGTGATAGCGTGAGAAGTACGCTAGTTAGGAAATGCCAGTGTGTGCTGGATACCTACAATATCCATCCCGCCCTCCACAAACCCTATTTTATAACTTGGGAAGAACGCCAGAGAGATGGAAGTCATCTCTTACTCGGGAAACCCGATCTGGCATGTTGATATTTACCTCTGTAAGTATGGGGAACCTGTCATACGGTAGATTCCGAAAGGTGTGAATCCCGAAGACGGTTTCCATCTGAACAATGTTTGCCGCATTTAATAGCGAAAAGTGAAGAATCTTATGCTTAAAGGAATAGAATTTCCGGCAACCTGGGTCGACATGCGGAGCAGTCGAGAACAACCAGCTTGCAACGCACCCATCGTGCAACAGTGGAGAAGTGGGGTAATGAAACCCGAGACGAGTGTCTACGGGATCATGAATGTTAACTAATACACCAACGGTATAACAACCGATTAAGGAACGACAACGTAGTACGAGGAGGATACAATACCCAGTAAAAGGGGGTCTCCCAGAATGGGAAACACCTTAGTTAATGATCATCATGTGGAGACAGTGAGAAGTACCCAAAAAAAAAATTATTGTTAAGGCTGCAAGATCAAGTAGGGGCCAGCAAGGCCACTGATATTAGTGCGGATGAAAACAATACCGCAACCAATGTGTATTGAACCGATAACCAGCTAGCATGGCGCACTTGCCATGGCAAGTGCTGCTATGACAAGGCTGTACGGAAAATTTTAAACAACTACCGGTACTTAGTGAAGTACCATGAAGATAAGTGGGATTATCATAGCCATGGAAGGGCTTAATAGCCTGACCTCAGTACTTGGAAATACACCAGTCAGCAGGAAGCTAGACTCGGTTAAGGCAAGGAAACGTTGTAAAACCAGGAGAATTTTCTTTCAAACTTAAATTCATTTTCAAAACCTTTTTCAAAAACCAAATTTTCTTTCATACCCAATCTATTTTAATTCTTCTCTTTTAAAACCAGACCAGAAGACCTACACCAGCCTCAGTGCCGCATGGTAGGTAAGTTATACCCAGTTACTTTGAATAACCGGATGGAAACCGGTAAACCCAAGGGTAACAACCCGAGGAATGGATTGAGTTCATAATAATACAACAATGGATACATTTCCCTTGATTAAGTTCGGGAAGCATGGAATGCATATTATCACAGGATAATATAAGAGGAGTTGACAACAGAATACTTCACCTAGGCGTGTGACGGACACTACGAGTGTACCAACAGTAATGTGGGACGACCGCACTCCGATAGGAGCTTGTGGGCCTGACAAACCTTCTTATGGGGTAGTCGGGCAAGTAGCAATGTATCAGTAGGGTACCCCACATATGTATACGAGTGGAGTCTGGAACACGGGAAGTAGTCGACTCCATACTACGGTCCGAAGTAAAAGTCAGACAAGAGTAATAAACTACCATCGAATGGTTGAAGTAAAGGAACCCAGTTAAGTTAAGAGGACTAAAGGGATTAGTGAGTTATTGCGAGGAAATGTTTAAGAATCTAGATGTGTGAAGTGCACTGACTAGTAAGTAAAGACATCGCATATGTCTCAAGGATTTGGATGGATGAACACAGTAGCTGGAGTAAGTACCCAACCTATATATGGTGAGGCAGATGCCTACTATGGATATGTTAATGTGCAATGATCGGGATGAGACTCCCGAGATGATCACTAGAGATATCAATCTCACTAAGGAGAATATTCAACCCAGCAAAGAACGCGGGGCGAAATAGAAATTAAAAATACCAATGAGTGCAAGCCAGATGAAAAGGCATAACCTAATAACACCCAGGAGTTATCCTTAAAGGGGTGTTTGGGTCAACAATGGTTGAACAAGATACGTGACAGAAACGCAAAGGCTGAAATTAACACCAAGTTTAAACACAAGTCGTCAGAGGGAAGTCTGACATCCTTGAAGGGGCATCCCATGAAAGGAACCGTGATACTACGACCTTGTCATGGAGCCCAATACCAATCTAAACCATGTAATGTGTGTGGACAGCCTACAACGGGCAGAGCTCGAGGCAATAAGGCTTAAAAGCCACAAATCGAATGTGTTAAGAAAATGTTATTGATCACAGAAGTTTACGTTATATAAGTAAGTAAGCGGATAACGAACCACTGCTTAGAGTGTGGGGACACCTCTTGATATTGTGAGACCGCAACAGCGGTAGTTATGTGAACTAAATTCAGAGAATGTGTTAAGAGTTGACCATGTTGTTACTACGAAAGGAAGTATTCGTACCAGTTGTGCAGACGGAAAGAGTGATAAGCCTAATGGCAACCACCATAGGTGTGGGATGCTAGATGTGTAATGAACAACGCTCAAGGAGCATAGAGGCTCGAAGAGTAGAGTATTCAGCAGTCAGCCGAATAAGTGGCAAAACACAGTGTAATAGCGGAAGCTAATATAATAGCGGATGTAGTGTAAGTTAATGTTATACAATGAGTAAGAGCACGGTGCGCAGTAAGCGACCGTTGCATAAGTATTGTTAAATAATAATGTGGCAAATAAGACTAGTTATGAGTGAAACTCAATGGGCATACAAGGTAAGTGATAACAAACCGACTGGGCAATAAGCCAATGGTCGGTACTATGTGATAAGGAACACAGTGTGAATTCCTATTGCAATCGCATAAGAGATTTACTGTCAAGAGTTTACGCCTCTGCACTCTGTATGACTGAGTGTTTTGGTATTGCACTTGCGCGGTAATGATCGAGTGTGATAGCTAGGAAGTTTGGGTAATGTCAATTGTGATGGAGGAACAAGAATTATGGTGTGATAAAACCTATGCATAAGAGAAGCACGGTCGTACCAATCAAAGGGTACTTGATTGGCATAAGTGACTACAATAACACGATTGTTAAATATCGGTATGGAATATACCTCAAGTGTTGGAAATAAACGACAGAGTACTACACAATAGGTAGTAGCTCAAACGTAACCGACAGTGAGTCGGAAGAAATTAAGTAAATCAGTGTGGAATACAGTAAATTATCATGGAAGTAAATAGAAAGGTTGTAACTCACCGAACTCGCTCTTGGTAAGAAATACCACGCGTCGGTTGAGAAATCGTTATTACCAAGATGAAGGTGATAATCGAAGATATGCAATACAGTAAGAATAATGAAGGGGGCAAACTAAGCTCGAAGTTATCAAGAGTCGCGCAGCAGAAACTAGTGAGCCAGCGATTCAAGAGTTGGATGTCCGTTGTGAACATGAGTGAATGGCAATTATTAATGCCTAGAAGTTTCATAGGCCAGAATCGAAACTGGTTATGAATTAAATAAACTCTAAGGAGAATTCTTGGTTAGGGACTAAACCGCCAATATGGCTAAGATCCTCAAACCAGAACATATTGTATAATAAACCGCATGGAGATACAACACTTCACGACGGTAGGACGTTATAAACCAGTGGTTAAGTGATTGATTACGTGGGCGTAATCCCTTTTAAGGGGGGTAGAGCGCGAAACCGTTTAGTGTGTTTTACCGTACAAGTGTACGTGAACAATGGTGTGCATAGCACAAAATAATTTGTTTTGATGATTGGTGTGTGTGTTACATAAACATACACATTCATTCATGGTGTAATCGTGGTAATTGCGCACAGAAGATGCGAATACCATTGTGATAAGTGTGTTTATTGTGTTAACGGATGTATGTGAAAGTATAAGTGTAAGGGAGTAGAAAAACTCCCGGGGAACTAAAACCCCGACAGTAGATGGTCATATGATATCAAATGTAATATTGTGTATTATATTTTGATAAAAAAAATATATAGATATGTGATATATACAGTGTTGTGATTTATGGAGAGGTATGACACCAATACAGAACCTAGTAAGAATTAAATTCCCTAGGTAACTTGGATTAAGTTGAATTTGGAGGATGATTGATAGACGGAGTTCTATCCCTTGGAGATGTAATGATTATAACTAGGAAGACTAAAAGATAGAAAATGGTACATGCTTGAATTAGTTGTTGGTTGAAAATGAAGTGGGAGGTGAAACTTGATTATCATGAGATCAAGGGAAGCCGAACACAAATTGGGGTGGAAAGATAGTTCAACGCTGATGCTGATCACATTAGGGTTGGATGATTCTTGAAACTCCCTATAAGTGGTCACAAATAATCACACCAAGAATAAGATGCAGTTAACAATAATTGGACTTGGAGTTGTATGGTGTTTTCAAAGGAATTTTAAATTGGTGGTTCCAAATTTTCAATTGGTATTTTCAAGACTTCAATTAATATCTCTAAGATTCTTAAGTGGTATTTTCAAAGGAAGGACTACTTTTACTTGACCTTGTAAAAAGATCTTCAATTGGTATTTTCCAATAAAGAATTTCATTCTACTTAACCTCATATAGAGTATTTTCGTATTACTTGCTCACGAGCTGAGGACGTATGAGCCTTTGTCTTCGGACCGGTGACATGAGAAGTATATTTTAAAGATGTATGCAATCGTTTTGATCTCCCAAAGGAACGGGGACCAGAGTGTCCATCGCGACCGGGTTCTGCGGGATCACAGTGTATATGTACTCAACATGGGTCTCGAACCCATGAAGAGATGGAAAAGGAATTTCTGGTTGATATACATGCTATGACATGTTGTGTGGTATGTGTAATAATTATTGTTTTGACCTTGAGTCCTGATGTGGTTAAGTTCCGGAAGTGTTATATTATCAAGACCTATGTGTCTAAAGGATGTTGTGTTATCAAGACCTACGGGTCTAAATGTTGTTATGTTACCCAGACCAAGAGTCTAAGGGTTGTTACGTATGTGCAAATGTTGTTAAGGTACCCGGACCATTAAGTCCGAGGATACTATGTAAGTATGTTATGTCATGTTATGTATGTATGGATGTGTTACCCGGACAGTTAAGTCCGAGGTTGTGATGTAAAGTATGTTTGTTATGGAAGTTTATGTTGCAAGTAATCCCTGTGTTCTAATTCAAATGACGCTAGGGAAGTGTGAACTTCGAGGACGAAGTTCTTTTAAGGGGGGTAGATTGAAATACCCCAAACCTTAATGTGTTAATTAATTTTGTAATTATAATTCTCTAGGGCTAATTAAGTCCTTAAGATCGTTGGTGAAGAAATAAAAACCAAAAAGAAAAAAAGAAAGTGCGTAAAAGTCACAAAACGTGAAAACGCATATTTAATTATTCTAGGGGGTACATAACCTTCGTTAGGGCTATAAATATATTTATATATTAATTACACACTAAGAACGTGTGGGAAAAATTCCGGAAGAAAACGGATCCAAACAATGCGTTAAAACGCTAACGGAGTCTTAAAGCGCGTTTTTCGAGAAAATCCGAAAACGTGACTTTAAACAGTTAAATGACCCCGTAAAAATAATAGTTGATTATGTAACAATAATTAAACATTAATGGGAGTTTAATAACCATTAAAATTAAAGGAATGAGAAAATTTCCGGAAAACGGTCCCGGTTAGTGAATAGTGCTAAACCGGGTAAATAAACGAGCGTTTTCTGTTAAAGGACGAAAAACGCTCCAGCGTGTCTACAGTGGTGGGCCGGTTTTATTAATGTAAACAGCTCACTCACATAAGACTAGTTAACTAATAAATAAAGTCAAAAAATAGAAACACCACTTATACCCCCACTCTCTCTCCTTCCTTATTTTTTTTCCTCTCTCTCTTCTCTTTCCTCTCTTTCTTCCTCCACCGGTTTCCCTTCTCCCTCTCTGCTGGTTGAACGTTTTTGAAGCCTCCCATGGCTACTCCATGTTCAACCTCATGCCCAAGCTCCCTTTGAGCTCCAAATCAAAAATAAATCACATATTCTTCTTCCTCTCATCTTCCTCTATCATCCTCTCTTTTCGAAATTCCAAAAGGATGAAGTTGACCTCCATGGGTTTTCCCCATTTGAAGAGAAAATGGCACCAATGTGAAGCTTGGAGTCTCCTCTTTCTTCTAAGGTAAAAATTTCCAAGAAAAAGTCACTTCCTCTTCATCTCTTGGTGTAATCGATTTTTCACCATTATTGATACCTTGTTTTTCTCCTTGTTCTTGAGCTCCAAATTAATCCTTCAATGGTGGAGTAATCCCCTTCTTGATTCAAGGGTGAGAATCCCTCTTAAAAGCTTCAAAAAGGTAAACCCTAGCTTGTGTTCTAAGCCCCTTTGATTTAATTGAGTTTTCTAAGGGTTTAGATAATTGATTGAGTATGTTTTGTGTTCTTGGATGTTGGGATGGAGTTTGGAAACTCCATACCCTCTTGACCGATTTTGAAGAGATGAGGAGCAAGAGGAGAATTAAAGAGACTTGTGAAATTAAGGTAAGGAATTCACCTTAAACCTTGTTCTAAATTGTTTAAGTGTTTGGGATGGGTAAACAAGTTAATGAACCCAAATTGTGGATTAAAATCTGTGTTGTAATGTGTTTAGTTGGTTATGGAGATTGATATTGTGGTTGTGGAGTTTATGGTGATTATGTTGTTGTTGATGAATTTGAGGATTGGTTATGTGCTGATAGGACCCTTGAAAAGGGTGTGGCTAGATTAGGAATGAGGAGGATGTGTTTTGATGAATTGGAGATGCAAAGTTTATGGGGAGGTTATGGCAAAATTTTAAGGGAAAATGAGTGTTGAGAATGGCTTTATGGATGAGAGAGTTTAGGTGTTCAGTTGGGATGTTTAATGTTGAGTAGAGAGGAGTGTTGGCCTTGTAATGGTGAATGAATAATGGAGTTAAGAGAGTGGTGAGAAAAATCTGTAGCATAACACTTGATAGAACTAAGCATTAGTTCTTGTAAGAGGAGAGTGAGAAATTTGGGTGAATTTGGTTAAGAATTGAGTAACAAGCGTAGGTGATGAGTTAGGTGAGTTTAAGAGGTTGTAATGGTGATGGAAAATGCCCAAATACATGTAGGAACCTTGGAGCAACAATGGGAAGAAGTTTGGAGTTGAATGGGCATTTAGAAACAAGGGTCTGGAGCCGACCGACCTTAGGACCGGACTTACAAGGTCGGTCGAGCCCAGTTTAACCCGTCGGAAATCTTTCTGGAATCGACCGACCTTGGGACCGGACTTGCAAGGTCGGTCGGACTCAAATTTTGTGCGCGGAAATCTTTCTGGAACGGACCGACCTTAGGACCGGACTTGCAAGGTCGGTCGGGGTAAAATTTTCAAACGGGAAGTCGTCTGGAATGGACCGACCTTGGGACCGGACTTGGCAAGGTCGGTCGGAGTGAAAAATTTTGAACTCGGACGTTACTGGAATGGACCGACCTTGGGTAAGTTCGGTCGGTAAGGTCGGTCGGCCACTTATAAAAAAAAATTTAAAAAATTTAAGTTGTCTAATGATGAGGATTGGTATGTAAAGATGTTATAAGGTTGTTAAGGATATGTTAAGTGAGTAATAATGACCATTGAGTGGTGAAGAGTTGTAATAGAAATGTGAAAGTAAACAAGTTAAGAATGTGAAGTTATAAAACTACTGAACGGGGTTAACCATGGGCGCACTAGTCTTAAATAGCTATAATACCCCGATGTTAATGGAAGTAGTTATAATGTTACCAGTTGTTCAAAGAGTTTCGAGAAACATGCGATGGGACGTTGGAGTGGACCTTCGGTGACAGGTATGGTTTTCTTGCAACCTGTGTCCTACCGGGTTACACCGGCTTGTATGCCAGTGTTTTTCTGTGTGTTTGCCACCTTGCAAGATAAAGCATGAAATGAGTTTACAGTAAGTCATTATTGTGGCGTAATTAATTCCGATACCGTTTAACCTTAATTATGTGTTAAATAATAGTTAACCGACCTTAGGTTCACATAAGAGATCGGTATTCGGAATAAACGTCCCAACCCACGGGAACGTTCTAACTACGGCTATCCGTGCGTTAGTGTATGTGGTGACTTTGTGTGATGTATGTGACTTGTTCAGTATGTTGTTGTTATTGGATACTGTTATCCGTGTTGTTGAAATGGGATGTGATTTTCCCTGATGTGTCTAACCGAGTTAGTAACACAATGTGATGTACGTATGTGATAAGTTCCATAAAGGAACCTCTAATTAATAAGTATATGTTATGTATGGTGAGGAATCCGGTCGTTCCGGTCCGCGTGTTGTTTGGGAGTTGATGTATATATGTGAGTTAACTCCCATTCTGTTATGTTAGGGTTGTATATCCTTCTTGGATGTTCGACCTCCCACTAGCTTAGCCAAAGCTTACCTACCCGACCTCCACATCGGGCTAGGAGGGAAATTATGTGTAATGTTGGTAGGGTGTTGATGCCTAAGTTCGCTTCGACTCCCTCTTGTTTATGTTACGGTTGTTCTTCCTCCTTGAATTACAACCACCCACAAGCTTAACCAAGGCTTACCTAACTCATCACTATTGGAGCTAGGGGGAATTGTGTATGTTGTGATCGGTCCTATATGAGGCCGCCATACCTAAGTGAAGAAAATGTATGTATGGGGTGTGCGGACTTATATTACCTCCGGCACATCCTAAGTAAAGTGAACATTCTCTAAGAAGAATGGAACTAAGTTGTGTGTATGTTATTAAGTGAAGTGTGTGCTAAATTGGTGTTTGTGTCCTGCTAATGGATGTTTGCTTATTAAGCATGATATGTGTGCGTAGTTTGTGCATGATTTAAATATAATCAATCGCATGCTAAGACGACAATTAGTTGTGCGTGGCCCGGTAGCATGCGGGCTGCGGGATTACCATACCAGCAAAGGTGCTGAGCCCCTTGGGGGCCACCCTTTTCTTCTCTTTCCTGTTTCAGGTACAAGGAACTGGAGGCCGTTCGAGAGTAGGACGGGGTAGTTGATTGTATGTGGGTAGTCATGAAAATTGTGGATGTGCTGTAGGTGTAGTAAGACCGAAATTGTATCGGCGTTAGTTGGTAATTACTCGGTACAGTTGTAATGTAAGTGTATAATGAATGTTGAACATGGAACGGGATTAATGTGTAGTTGCTCGGGAGTTTAGTCCATCAGACCGGTACGATGTATATATGTTAGCCTTGTTAGCCACAAGGGTGGCTAACGGCGTGTAACACCAAAGAGTTAAGTGATGTTGTGAGTTGAGATTTCCACTGCGATACGTTATTAAGTGTGTTGTTAGTAGTTGGGGTGTTACAGTAATGCCTTGTTTTCTCTCTCTCCTTTGAGCAAAATATCAAACTAGCAATGGTGGTGGATTCACCTTCTTGAACCAAGGGCTAAAACCCCTTCTAAAACTCTCCAAAGGTAAACCCTAGAAATCTCATTTCAAACACTTCAATGAATTGGCATTAATTTAAGGGTTAGTATATTAATTGTAGTGTTTTGTGTTCATTGGGTGATGGGAATGGAGTTTGGCAACTCCATTCCCCACATGGCCGATTTGGGCAAGAAAGGAAGAAGGATGAGAAATAAGAAAGAAAGAAGGAATTAAAAGCTCAAGGTAAGAGCTCTTTACTAATGTTAAATTTTAGTGCATTAGAGTAATGGGAATGGGTAAACCAATCTAAAGAACCCAAATAATGTATTAGTAATGTAATTGTGGAATTTTGAGTATTTGTGAACTAGTATGTGAATTGTGGGCCTTAGAGCCAAGTGTATTGTGTATGTGCATTAGTAATGTGGGTTGAGGAAGTAATGGTGTACTAAGATTTTGTATGTGCTGGTAGAACCCTTGTGGTTTGGCTAGATTAGGAATGAGTTTGATGAGAAAACACATATGTGGAGAAGTAAGAAATGTAGAGGAACTATGGCAAAATTTTGGTAGGAATATGTATATGTATGGATGACTTGGTGAATGGGAAAACCAAGGTGTGTATTGGAGTTAGTAGAGATGTTTAATGACTATGGAGTAGTAGTTGTGGTAAGAGAATGAAAGGATATAAAATCTGTAGCAAGAATTGTTGAATGGCATTGGAGAAACTAGGAGGATTTATGTACTTGACCTTGGGAGTGAGTGTTGGACTTGAAGAGGAGAAAATGCATTGTAGGCATTGGAAATGGCATTAGGAGAGGAAATTATGTATGGAGGAGGTGGGAACCAAAATCTGTAGCAAGGAGGTATTAAATTGCATTGTAGAACTAAGAAGAAATAGTGTGCAAGATTTGGTAAGAGGAGAGTTGCACTTGGGTATAGGTAATGTAATGGCTTGGAAATGTATTTGGGATGCTAGTAATGGTATTGGTAGTAGGAGTATTGGATATGAGCATTGAGCTTTAAAATCTGTAGCATAAGTGTAACAAAAACTGTTACAAGTGTTGGAAGAGAAGTGAGGGAATTTGTAAGTTGTTTGATGGATTTAGTAATGGATTTGGTGGATGAATTAAGGTGATTTAGAATGTTTAAATAGTACTAAAACATGTTAGGATGTATGTAGGAAGATTGGGGAAGCAATGGGTGAAATTGGGAAAAGAAAATAAGGGTTGTAGCAAGGTTCTGCTACCGTCCGACCCAGAGTCTGGGTCGGACAGTGGGTCGGACGGGGCTTAGGCAACGACAATAAATCTTCCTGGAACGGTCCGACCCAGGGCCGTGAGTCGGACGTGGGTCAGACAGGCAAAAAAATCGAGGACGAAGTTACTGACTTCGTCCGACCCAGAGTCTGGGTCGGACAGTGGGTCGGACCGAGTCTGGACAACAGAACTGAAACTTACTGGAACGGTCCGACCCATGGGTTGGGTCGGACGGTGGGTCGGACGGCCCCAACTTATAAAAAAAAATATAAAAATAATAATAATAGTAACATAGTAATCATACGTATGTATATATATATATATATAGATATGTACATATATATGGGACTTAGTAATACACCATTAATGTAACACATGGTAAAAAATAAGTATGTAAAAGAGAAACAAGTAAGAGGATTAGTTAAGAAGTGGGAAGTATAAGAACGTTGAGTTAACCAAAGCAATGGGATAACGGGAGTAGTAGCTATGAATGTATTGTAATGCTTAGAATTGATTGAACCATTTGGCATGTAGTCATTGGTTCGAGACTAATACTCGAGGAACAAATAAGGAACTATAGAGCAAGGGAACACCCGATAAAGTAAACCAACGGTGAAAGATATGATTTCTTCATGCCCTGTATCCTAATCTGGTTACCCCGATTTGTGTGCTTATTTGATCACCTAATAAGATAAATGCATGAATCGGATTATATTGCACTTACTTGTGCTTGTTTACATTGTTCTCGATATTTGTCTTGAACAATAGTTTGTATAATTCATGAAATATATGAATGATGATGAACGGTATTCGAATCTTGTATTATACTTAAGTATTGTATTGTATTTTGTATAAATGAGTATTGAGCATTGTAGTTGTGTATGTGGCTTGTATGAATGACTTCTGCTAATTCCTAACTACCTAACTCCTAACTTAAGTGAGTAAATTGGAATGAGTAGAAGTCCGATATAGCTTCGGCCACGCGTGAGGATGCGGAGTCACAAGAGGTTGGCTGCAATTCCTGACTCTTAAACTGGTCCGCGGCCCAAATCCCTTAAATGGGTAGCATCCCGATTTGTGAGTCAAGTAAATCCCGGAGGTGGGACGGAGTAGTCCCCAGGGCCGGAGGTCCCGACGACTTAACATGAGTAAGAGTAAGAGTAAGTAAGTATGTATGAGTATGAGTATGAGTATGAGTATGAGTATGTATGCGTATGTATGGAGTAACGAGTAAAGAGTAATCTCCACCCGATTAACCCGGGTGGACCAATGAAGCTAACCAGAATTGTATTGTGTATGAATGAGTATGTGTATTTCGGGAGAAGGTAAGTATGTATTGGATGGTATATTGTATTCCTTGTATGTAATGAAGTGTATGTATGTATGCCTTGCGGAAGTATATTGTATTGTGTGTAAGAGCATGTATGCATGTATGTTTGTATGAAAATGAACTGCATGTATTCGACCAAGTGGTCGGCGTACCCTCACTAGTACGCGGGTATGCGGTTATCATGCGCAGCGAAAGCTGACCCCCTAGGGGGAACGTTTTTAGTGTGCAGGTACCCGAAGCGGATGTGGTCAAGGTAAGAGACCGGCGGCACACCCTTGTACTTAGAAAGTAAGTAGTTGTGAGGAATGGGTAGATGTAGACTCTTAGTGAGTATGTATGAACTTGGAAGCGATATTATAATTGTATAAGGATCCTAGTAGACTCGGTTAAGTATATGGTATTGTATGAATTATGGAGGAGCAAGTATTGAATGGAGCATTGTTGTATTTGATTGATGTATGGAGTATGTATTATAGATGTGTAGTACTCGGGATTCCGGTCCATCAGACCGATGCTGTATGTAGAAGTAGTAGCCTTGTTAGTCACGTGGGTGACTAACGGCATTGTATCACCCGCTGTATGTAAGTATGTATCCGCTGCGTGTATCTGATGTGTAAGGAGATTGGTCGGTAAGCATTGTATTAATGGTAGGGGTGTTACAGCGGACGTGTGTAAATACAACGCAGATCCAGAAATTAACGCGACAATTTTCTTCTTCGCCGACTGTCTTCCCCAAGTTGCTTCTTCTTTGCGGCGCCTATAGACATGTCGAACTGCTTCATCAACAACATCAGGCGCCTACCTTAATTCCCTCACGCGTCTGTCTCCAATCAACCCCAGCTCTGTCTCCTCTCCAGCTCTATCATCAACCTCATCCTCTGCCTCTATATAAACCCAGCACCTTCAACCATAACGGGGTGTGCCTCTGTGCCTGTACGACGGGAGACTGAAGAAATCATTCACCACACTCATCCATTCTCTTCCATTCATTTTCTCCCGTAACACCACAACATTCCATGCTCACGCAGTAACAAAAGAAATAGAAGAGCAGCAGTGAGAGCGAGAGCAGACCTGTTCTTTCTCTGAAATAATGTTAAAATCTATCTGTGCTATCTTCTTATCTCCGTTAATGTCTGAGTAATTTTCTTTTGTATCCTAGGATGGGGTTTGATTCTAATATTACGTAAAACAGTATTTATCACCTGTCTCTTTTATTAAACTTGTTTTAATTCCTTTCAGCAAATATTGTTAAATGCTTATGACAAAAATACTGCTTTTTATGGTAACTATCAACATATGATTTTGAGATAGTCTAAGTAACAAAGGAATTAATCTTGGTATTTACACTCCGGATTGAGCAGGAAAATACTAAGGCTATTACTAAGAGTTCGTAACTGACAATTATTAACTCTAATAGACAATAAATAATTGAGACACAGTTATAAATCTGTTTAAGTAATTTAGGCAATTCCCCCGCTATCCTAGGATACCTTTTTCCATCCACATCACTTAATTCACCTGTTTTACTGTTTTTATTATTTCTGTACTAATCCAACAACAAATCAAGCTTGCCTCCGGCTAAACCCCTTTTTACAGTTTTTATTAACTACCAAGACTAGGATAATTGAACAATTTCCCTGTGGATACGACACTTGTTTACTACTCCGATAGGTGCACTTGCCTATTAGTTTGCTATAAAATCTATATATATTAACGTGTAGTTTTATCCCAACAGTTGTTTGGTTGTTGTTCACGCCAGCATAAGGGGAGGAAAAACTAGTCCAAGTGCAAGGAGAAGTTAGAAGAATGAATAAGGAACATTTATATGTGGAATACTAGAGAAAACTAGCAAGAAATGTTAATGAGAAACCAGGTAACTTCCATGTTTAACAAGCTTTCAAAATCTGATTTCCTTAGTGCTGATTTGTGGTTTTAAGGAGCTGATTTCCTTGTTGATTTTCCTTGGTTTTTAAGTTTTTATCTAGCTGGTTTTTCGAGGTTTAACTCTCCTATTTAACTAGTGAAATTCGTGGTTATGTAAAAGAGGTAAGTTAGTTAAGCTAGAACAAGTTTAAAGTGACAAAAATGTGCTTTAAAGTTGCTTGCTGAAACCGGTTTTGTGTGACTGAGTTTTAATTGTTCTCCTCTATATTTTTGGCTTTATTTGCTGTGAAAAATATGCTACTCAGTTGTGTGAACATCCATGTCAAAGTGGGTAGCATTTTTGATGGGTTTCTTAGACTAAAATAATAAGATAACTTTTATGTGCACAAAAATGTTATTGTTGTTGTTCTAGGTGAAACCGATTGGGGGAGGGAGCTGTACAAGTTGTTTTTCTGGTGTTTTGTAGATCAAAAAGGTTGGTGTGTCTTCTATTAAGCTGGTTGAACACTTAGATTGATTAGTCTTAACGAAGTAACCAAGATATACTAAAGTGTACAAAATTGTATGATTGAAAATATAATTGTTATGTCTTGTTTCAGCCGTTTAGGGGAGGTGGTTGTATAGAATGTTTCTTCTGAATTATTAGATCATTGAGATTCATATAGTCTAAATAAGGTTATATGATCATTTGGTTAAGGAAGACTAGGTTAAACAACTTAGTTACATAGATTGTACAAGGGAAGATAATTAAAGTACATGGTTGTTGTTAAATAACAATGGATGGTTTAGTTGTTGTTTAGACCAGCAGCTTGGACATAGGTTAGTCTTGATTAAAGGTGGTTTATTAACATGTAATAGGTGGGTATAAAAGTAAGAAATGATGGCTAAAACTCTAGGTATGTCACCTAAGAAATCGATTGTAAAGTTGTTATTGTCATTGTTGTTGTTTTGTACAACCCAGTGTGGAAGTATTTGTATGAGTTGATTCTCTTATGTTTTAGAGATCATTGAAGTTTATACTGATTATATGAAGCTGGTTGACAACTTGGTTCAAGTAAAACTTAGTGAAATTGCTTGGATGCACATAAATGTAAAAATTTTTACAATTGTAAATTGTAAATGTCGTTATTATGTTGTTTTGTCCAGCGGTTGTTGTGGCTGGTTGTACTGATCTTTTGTGATGTTATAACTTGTGCTTTATTTTCATAGAAGTAAGGTATGAGGCAAGGAAGTGTCTAACCAATTGGTAAAGTGTTTGTTGATTATTTACTAGGCCTGTCAAATCGTATTTTCGTATCGTGTAAATGAAAGAAACGATACACGACACGAAATTTACATAAAGGTACACGATACACGACACAAAAATATTTTCGTGTATGGAATTCTATATACGAATACGAAATTTAGAATACCTGTAAACGAAACGAAATATACGAAACTTATCCGTGTATACACGAATTACATGTGTACACGAATCACATGTGTACACGAATTAATGAAATAAATAATTAACACATATAAAAAGAAATACCAAAACATTATATTCACACGAATTAATGAAATAAATAAGTAACATGAAATTTATTCGTCTATACACAAATTACATGTGTACACAAATTATACGTCTACATGAATTATTTACAGGTATTTCGTGTATACACGATATGTATACAGTTAGATACGGTACACGACACGTTAATAAATCATGTATATACGATACACGACATGAAATTAATTTCGTGTATAAAATTAAATACCTATACCTGCTAATATCGTGTCGTGTTTCGGGTCGTATATTCGTTTTCGTTCCTTTTTTGCCAGGCCTATTATTTACTCCTAACAATGTATTGGAGTTTACTGAGATTTGCCCCTACCAATGTATCAAGGTCTTTTATTATTGCTCCTACCAATGTATTGGAGCTAAGCCATCATGATCTACTCAATGGACTGATGATTCATAGGGAGTGTGCACACTTAAGGACATGGGGTGAGATGAATGAGTTTCTGAAGGTTGCATTGTCTACTATTTATTATTGGTGAATGTTATGTTTTCTTACGCTTTTATGCTAAGGTGAGTTAATGTTAATGCAATTCTATGATCCTATGAACTAACCATGTCATGGATGTGTTAATTCTGTTAGTATTGCTTATGTTATTGAAATACCCCTAAATTAATTTAAATTAATTTAGGGGATTTTTTTATTAAATATTAAATTATTATATAGAATTATGAAATTTATATAGGGGATTTCTCCTATTTAACCCTAAAGGAAACAATAAAATATTTAATAATTATATATAATTATATGGTATGATGTATTTAATAATAAGATTATAAGTCAATAAATCTTGGAAAAATTTCTAAACACTCCAACTATAGTAAAGATTTTAGGAAGTGTGGGAACATTGTTTTGAAACATAAAGTCAATATAAAATTCTAGAAACCCTAAAGCCTTTTAAGCCTTGCTAGGGTTGACTTTTTGAGAATGGTCAAACCAGCCCATGAAACCTATACCAATAAATAGGTTATGGAAAACCATGAAGATCGATAAAAAGAACGTCAAAAACGGATCATCCTAGCCAAAGTTATGATCAAATGAAGTTTAGAGCCAAAATTTTGAAAAGAAGCTGACGTGGCATGGTCTGCTGAGTCAACGCGCACCTCGGGATATGCGCCCCAACACTTAATCATTTTTATCCCCAATATTTCCGGTAACAGAAATCAGGTTTTGCCCTATCTTGTGACCTTCATAACTTTCTCATCTTAAGGAATTTTTGAGTGTCGTCTTCTTTGTTGCCTTCTCCTAAACTTCCTCTAAACAACCATAACTCACACTAACCCTAACTCGTCCTAAATCAACCGGAAAATCGAATCAAAGTAGCCACCCTGCAAAACCGTAACTGCAGTTTCCAGTTTTTCCTTCGAATCAGGTAACTTCGTCTAGCCATAACTTCTTCGTTTCTCAGCCAAATTTCATGTTCTTTAGCTCGTTTTGAAGAGCTCTAATCCCTCTAAAACTTTCATGTTGATGGCCTAAGCCAATTCTCAACCGTTTGGAAGAGCAAGGTGTCTAAAGTTTCGGTTTCGTCACAGCATAAAATCATAGTTTTCTTTCCATAAAACGCAAGGTAAACTCGCAACTTCCAGCTTCGATTTCTTTCTGTGTAGTGCGAGTTAGGGTGGGTTCTTGCTATCATTGTGTAGAGCTAAGTTTCTTCTTTAGATTAAGCCCAAGAACTAGTTCTAACTCCCTCTGTACTGTAAATTATAGTGTTGCAAAGTAGGCTACTCAATCGAGTTGTAAAGGGGGCGTTTTTTCAGAAACCGAAAACAAATCCCTTCGATTCGAGTAATTCTGGTAAGTTTTCTTCAAATTCCTTCAACCTTGCTAAACTATGTTACATTATCGGTCAAAACCATGATTCAATTGCATCAATTACGCTTTAGGTTGAGTGAATTTGGGAGAATCGAATTCGGAAACCCTTAAGAACCCTAACTTCGAAACCGAATTCGTAAACTGATGAATCCTGCATTATAGCTAGCAAAATTAGTATCATTAGAACCGAAATTTGATTTCGAAACCATAGAAACAAGAATCACTCGATTTCGTTCTGTAGATTGGGAGATATTGAAGATTTAGTACTCGGGTTCGATTTGTCTTTCGCTGATGAACTCGCGGCTTGTCAGCCGTCCGATATTAGTTAAGAGTTTTGGACGGCCGAGATTAAAACGTTTCAGATTAGGTTTTCATAAATTCCAGTAAATAACCCTAACTTGTTGAATTTAGTTAATGGCCTTCCCGAAGGTATTTTGACTTGAAATTTTAACCATAGATTCCTTATAAAATCTAGTTTATTTTGATGTAAATTAATATGGTTTTGGAGTTTTTAAACGTAAGTTATGATTTTTGCAAGTTACGGGTTTTCTGGAATTATTTGGCTGATTTTAAAAGATATTTTTATGAAATAAAAATTTTATAATATGTCTAAAATGTTATAGTTACTGTATATTAAATTTGGGAATTTTTGGGCAATGGTAAATGGTTTTAAAAATTGTGTTTATGAGTTTTTCATAAGAATAACTTATAATATATGGTTTTTAATGTAACCAAAAATTAAAGTATGGTATGTTAATTAACTTTTAAGCTGGGGAAAATAAGGGAAACTAAATTAACATTTTATAACAGTAAGTTTATAAATGTTTTGGCATTAGCTTTTAAGAGAAGTGAAATTATTTACATATATGTATATATACTTATTTAAGTAGAAACTTATGTAAATCAAGAAATTTAATTATTTTTACGTTTTATTTATTATACTATATGGGAGTTAATATTTGTATTAAACTAAGGAATAAAATATATATATATATATATTTACGCATATATAAAAGGGAATAAAGTAGTAACTTAGAGTAAAGCAAGGAACTAATAAATTAACACTTATAATAACTAAATATTATAAGAGCTAGAATCCTAAGATATAGTAAAAGAAATAATTTATGAAACATACTTGGAATACAGTTAAAGGTTTGTAGTAATAAGATAGTTTAAATATAATAAGTACATAGGGAATGTCTTAGTTAAATTCTAATACACGTATACTTTATATATTAAAAAATAAAGGAAAACATTTTACTTATTAAACCATATATATATTGTGGTATGCCTAAAAGTTATTGAACATAATTAAATACAATAAAATTTCCTAAAAATGTTATGGATAAATCTTAATACATAAAGATATATAAATATATATGTATATAAATACATTAAATAGATGAGGGAAATAATATTCCTTGTGATAGTTGTAATAAGTAGAATATATATATACATGTTAAACCTTAGGTTTTAATCGGTGAGTAATTAAATAGTCACTATTAACTTAAGGGTTTAATTACACAACATAAACGTAACACGGTCTTGGGCTAACCTACTAAGCCCAAGTCTATGAACTCCAAAAGCCCACTTTAACAATTCAAAGAGAGTTTGGGCCACTCTCAGGAATAAATTCTAAATCATTCCAAACTAAACGAAATGGGCCTAACAAAGGATTTAGTTAACAAGTCAAGCCCAAATCTTTGCGAGAGGATAATGGTAAACCTGGAACTATTAATCAGTAAGAAAAGAAGGTTGTTTAGTTTATAAGTCCCTTAAGTAATCGACACTTGGAACACCTTAATTATAGGTTACTATTGGGGGAATCACTTATTCGAGTTATTTATTGTTCTTCACATACCAGGTACGATTTCTCGTACTCAGATACTTTTGCTAATGGGCTTTATGGAATGTTTTGGAAAACGCTAACTGAGCTTGAATGGATTTAAAAGGGAAACTGTTGTGTGTCTAACTCAGCTTGATGTGACTAACCGAGCCTTGAATGTGAAACTTACATGGTTTTTGGTTCCTTCTATTGGGTTATTTCATTAGACATTAACTGCCTAGGGTTTACGCTTCTGCACTCTATAGGACTGAGTGTTTTGGTATTGCTCTGGCGTAGTTAGTGATCTAGTGGAAGTATGGAAAAGGACAATCTTGGTAATTCTTCCTTTGACTCTGGATATTGTTTCATCCATGAGCCGAGTCTTTTGCTGTGACGTGCGCACGTCTTCAATGGTAACAGTGAGGGGCTGTATATCCCCTGTCCCAAAAAGGGACGTGATAGACAGTGAGAGGCTGTATATCCCCTGTCCCAAAAGGGACGTTGTAGACAGTGAGGGGCTGTATATCCCCTGTCCTAAAAGGACGTATGGCGGTGGGGGCCATCTCTCCCAGTTGAATTATTCCATTCTTAAGTTATTGGTTCTTGGATCTATCTTTTCAATCCTAGTCCTCTGTGACTATCCGAGTCTTTCTATTCCTAACGGGAATTTGGGTTTAACTAAGGCAATGGATGTTCACTAACTTTACTTTTCTGTTATTAACCTTTATTCTTATTGTTATCTTGATTTGGTGGTTGTGAAATGCCTTGTTTCTCTGTGTGGTTTAAGTGTTTGTTTTACTGCTATTATTTATTTAAGAGTTGTATTATAAGTTGTTTTTGGAGGATCGTACCAGTTCCATTCCAGGGAACTGACCCACCCCTCTTGGGGTGGGCTGCTTGGTTTTATCTTGCAGGTACGAGTTATTTTACAGGTGGCCACGAAGAGAACGAGTGATTGGGATGAGATTAGGTTTTGAGAGTTTATGTGTTTTATTGCTGTTTTACTTTTGTTAAGTTTTCTCGAGGTTCAGGCCGTGACAATTGTAATCTTTAAGTTGTATTTGGTGGGTTTGGTGCCGGGTGTTTGGAACCCGATGGTCTGTACGCCTTTAGTATTTTATTTCCGCTATGAATATGTAAAATAGAGGCGTTACAGAAATTGGTGTCAGAGCGTAGTTATGCTCTGAACCCGAGAAGACAAGCCGAGTGAAACACTTAGATTATAGGTGCACTTAAAACTGGGGACTGGGGTAGAATTGAGAAGTGAGAATTTCAGAAAGGCGCGTGACTCTTACCCCATACTTACTACTTATGTTCTACTTCATGTACATACGAACCGTCCTAAGGACGTTATAAATATTTCATATATGACTACATAGATATTTAGACTTTACAATACGCCTTTTGAGTACAAAACCGTCATACCAGCTAGATGTCTCGAAGAGGAGGAAGAGGAGGAGCTGGTCCCTGAGGAGGCTATGGACCCGACGTTGTCACCCCGGAGGTCATAGCGCAGATTGTGATAGCTGCGTTGGCCCAGCAGCAGGCTCAGATCCCACTGCCACCACCGCCACCACCTAATGGTCCCCGGGAGTTCAACTGGCTGAAGGCGGTTAACGACCTTCATCCTCCAATCTATGAAGGCCAACCAGAACCGAAGACTTTAGAGAAATACATAGACGAGATGTAGAAGGCCTTCACCTCTCTACATGTTCCAGTGAATCGCCAGGTGGACATAGCGGCCTACTTTCTTCAGGGACCCGCGCATCGATGGTGGTAGACTGCTAGAGCCGAGCTGACGGCCCAGGCGAACTTTGACTTCCAGGCATTTCTAGTGGCCCTGAGAGCTAAATTCTATCCATCCTATCTACAGAAGAGGATGAGGAGTGAGTTCGAGCAGCTGAAGCAAGGGAGTCTCTCTGTTGCTGAGTACTACAATAAGTTTGTGGAGTTACTTGCTGTTATTGGAGAGGGAGCTTACGCTCCGAGGTATCTGGTGGATAAATTCCACACCGGCTTGAACTTCAGGATCATGACTATGATCGGTTCCACCAGAGGGATGACCCTACAGGTATGGAACGTGATTTAGAATTTCTGGTACGCAAATGTTTCCCCACTAACATATATTGAAATACCCCAAACCTAGTTATGTTGTTTAAACACCTAAATAGGGTGTAATAAGACAAAAAAAGAGTCTTAGAAACCTTAGTAAACAAATTTAAACAAAAGGAAACACAAATGTGCTTTAAAGTCAATAAGAGCCAAAATGTGCTCTAAGCTTGGGATAAACTTGGGTAAGGCCTATTGAGCTTACCAAGACCTCATTTATACACTAATGAACATATTAAACTAATTACCAAAGAAAACCAAGCTTGAAAACAAGTTAAAACACAAAATGTGCTTTAAGAAGTCTTAAAGCACATTTTTGAAAAATTGTCTTGTAAATGAGTTTTGAGTGGCTAAATGTCCATCATTACTCTTAAATATATATGTGTACTATATAGTATCACATTTGGGTGGCTATATTAATGGGAAATCAAAAATTTCACTTCTATGTGCCTTGTTTTGTGAATAGTAACTTTTACAAACTAGTTTATAACACATGTGGTATTAAGTAATTAAATTGACAAACAAAGACTAAAACACCCTCACACTAATAAAGGGGGCCGGTTTTTAAGTGTGGTGACTCACCACTCTCTAGTTAACATAATAAGTAAGTAAGAAAAAACTAATTAAAACTACTTTTTACTTTATACCAAATATCTCCTTAAAAGCAAGTTCTATCTTCATTCTCATTTCTTTCCTTCATTCCCACGGTTTCCAAACACCATCTTCTACCTCTCTTCTTTGCTCTCTCTCGGTAATACCACTACCACCATAGAAACTCCCACTTTGACCTCTTGTAAAATCTTGCTCACTTGTCCAAATCAAAAACAAACACCACCAATCTCTTCCTCTCATCAAGCTCTTCATTCCTATCTTCTCAAAACTCCAAGAGCCCCATTTCGGTGCCAAGGTGTTCCACCATTGAAGGAGCTTGAGCTTGTATTTTGACATATTGTTTATCTCCTTTGCTTCTAGGTAAGGAATCTCAAAGAAAAATCATGTTTCCTCCATGTTCTTACCTTGACCGAAAATACACATTGATATAGCTCTTTGTGTGACTTTGTTCTAGCTTCATTTCAACTCTTCATGGACTAGGTGGAGTCCTCTCTTGTTATATATTCAAACTCTCTTCAAAGAGCAAGGTAAAACAACTACATTAATGTTTTTGAAACAATGCAAAATTAGGGTTTACAATGAGATGAAGCTCAAAGCTTGAATACTCATTATAATGTTTGTATATTGTCTAGAACTTGACAAGGAATCAAAATACCATACGTTTTGTAAGGAAACAAGAAGGAAGTGTTTTGGAAAAAGAGGTAAATCTACTAACTTAATGTTGTTTAATGCCTTAGGAGAAATGAGCCTATAATTGCTTATTAAAACTACCTAAAGAGCATAT
The DNA here is from genome assembly GCA_023374045.1 of Limonium bicolor. Taxonomy (NCBI): domain Eukaryota; kingdom Viridiplantae; phylum Streptophyta; class Magnoliopsida; order Caryophyllales; family Plumbaginaceae; genus Limonium; species Limonium bicolor. Next base: position 84,324,464 of record CM041778.1, read on the forward strand.
GGTGAATGACTTAGTAAAGTGTTCTCAAGAGCTTAGTAAAAGGCATATGTGTTGTTGAGTGTATTTGCAGGTTAAAGGCATATATATATGTGGAAATTCGGTGTTTATGATTTAAGCACTTTAAGGGCCTAAGAGCCATGCATTTTAAGGGCCTAAGTGCCATGCAATTCAATTATGCACTATATTGTGATGTAGTGTGAATTTGGTGAAGTTGTGTAAGAAAGTGTTCTTGGTGTTCTTAGTGTTCTAGGATGTTTAATGATGAAAATAATGTGCTAAGGTGTAACAAAATGCTAGGAGAAACTATGTCGAAATTTAGAAAATGCATAAGGAGTTCAAGATGTTGTAAAGGAATTTTGATGAACTAGGAAGTACTCTAGAGTGTAATAAGGACTTAGGCATGATCTTGAGATTTAGTAAGTACCAAAGTCACTTTGGGACTTAGGTAAATACCTAGGCAAACTTTGGTAAAATAAGGAGAAGTGTACACTAGGAAAAGAGTTTCAAGAAGGATATAAGGAATTAGTTGTGAAAGATGATGCTTGGGAGATGATGTTAAGATAAGGAGAAAGCATTTTGGGATAGTAGTTATCATAGGTATGAAACACCACTTGAAAAACTAGGAGAAAATATTGTAAGTGTTAGGAATTTTGTGAAGAAATAAGTAAAGGCTTAAGGAATTAGAAAATGAGTTTTATGAGTGTTTAAGGATGTCTTAAGTTGTGTTTGAAGTGCCCAAATGAGGTTAGGGGGTACTAAGTTATATGGGGTGAAGTTTGGAGTTGAATGTAAAAAGGAAAACAAAAATTTGGGGCAGACCGGACTTGCGACCGGACTTGCAAGTTCGGTCGGGCCCAGTTTACCCTGCGAGAATTGGCTTCTGGAATGGACCGACCTTGGGACCGGACTTGCAAGGTCGGTCGGGCTTGTAATTTGTGTACGGATTGAGTTACTGGAATCGACCGGACATAGGACCGGACTTGGCAAGTCCGGTCGGGCTAAATTTCCGAAGGGGAGAAACTCTCTGAATCGACCGGACATGGACAAGTCCGGTCGGACCTAAACTTGTAAAAAAAAAAAAACAGAAAAGAATGTGACTTATGTAGTTAACCCTAGAGTGTATAATGAAGATAACCTAGGGTAAGATTAGACATTAAAACATGTCATACAAACATGTTGAATACTTAGTAAGTGTGAAGTTAAATAAATAATTAACCGACGTTACTAATGTGTATAGGATTCTCTCAAGGTGGAAACGAAACGAGGCAAGGACCAAGGTATGGTTTTCTTGCAGTCTGTTGCCTACCGGTTTACACCGGCTTGTGTGTTGTTTGTTTTTCTGTGTGTTTATGACTTTGTAAGATTAAACCATGTAAAGAGTTTACAGTTGTTAAATATTATTATGTTGTTAAGTATGACTCTCTCTTCCCTTGTGTGTGTCTAACAAGACTTGACCTATTATTGTGGATTGTTTGTTGAGTTCAATGATGAACTACTAACACGGGCTAACGGGGGAAGTGAGGAGTCCGGTCTGTTCCGGCCACGCGTGTGAGTATGGGAGTCGATGTCATAACCGGTTCGATTCTCTCTGTATGTTATGGTTAAGTTTCCAATTGGTTTCTAACCTTCCCTTTAGCTTAACCAAGGCTATTTTACTGACTCACGTCGGGCCACAGGGGCATACTATGTGTTATTTCGGTGTGCTTGGATCACTATATCCGAGGCACCTTGTGTCAAGTTGACCGTTCAATCATCTAACCGGACGGTAACGAGTTGTGTAACGAGCAAAGTATGAGCATGGCAACATTCTCTAAGCTCTCAATGGGGACTAACTGTGTTGGTTCTCTTCCTAAAAGGAATTGTATGTGTGTGAAGTGTGTTATGATGTGTACAATACCCATGTTATGTTATATGTATGTGTTGTGTGTTTTAAAATAAATACCATGTCATCATGACAAATAGTTGCGCGCATTCCGGTAGTCGATGGGCTGCGCGTTAACCATGCCAGCCAAGGGTTGCTGACCCCCTCGGGGGATCCATATTTCTTATACTGCAGGATGAGGATCGAAGAAGCGGAGTGGCTCTAGATCCTAGGGTGTAGCTACTTTTGGAGTACTTTTGGATGTTTGCCCGGGATGCGCCTGTGCTCCCGTGGCGTAATATACTTGATTATGATGGTTTACAGTGACGGTATACAGTGAAGGATTATGTAAACACTCGGTATTATGTTGATGTATATTTATGGTTATTAGTTCTATGCTCGGGAGTCTGATCATCAGACCGGTACAATTGTATTTATTCAGCCTTGTTAGCCGCGTGGGTGGTTGACGGCATTGTAGCACCATTCGTTTAGTTACTGTTTAGTTGTTTATTTTCCACTGCGATTCTAAGTAATGTGTTGGCGTAGTAGGGGTGTTACAAAAAGTGGTATCAGAGCGAAGTATCGCTCTGATGACTAGAATACCGAGCTTAGGGATATACCGAGTTAGGAAACCTAACTACAGATACCTAAGTGAACGGATTTGGAAAGGTTGACCACTAACTAAGTGTGGAGATACCTTATTATCGGGAAGCGTTATAACCATTGGACCGATAAGTGTGCAAGCATAATGCTAATGAGATGTTCATATGAATTCAGATGGCAGGTAGACCACGAGGTAGAGGCCGCGGGCGCGGTACTGGAGGTATGGGTGACCTGGGCGATGATACTACGGCACAGACTATGGCTGAGGCAGTTGCAGCCGCCGTAGCCCAGCTGGTACCCGATTTAGTTGCTGCTATACAGCAAGGGCAACAGCCCGGAGTTCAGCCACCACCACCACCGCCACGAGAGACCAATTGGGTCAAGGCGTTGGCTGATCTGAGGCCGCCCTCATTCAGTGGGGAGACCGATCCCCGTAAGCTCGAGGCGTACATCTCCGAAATGGAGACCGCCTTCGAAACCCTAGCACCACCTGAGCAGGTCAAGGTACGACTTGCTGCTTACTACTTGAAGGGCTCGGCACAAAACTGGTGGAAGCTTGTGCGAGAGGGCAGAGTTGCTGACCCGACGTTTCAGTGGAGGGAGTACACGGCTCTTCTGCGAGCCAAATACTACCCTATACATGTGCAAGAGGCCAAGCGCCTGGAGTTGGACAATCTGAGACAAGGGGATAAGATGACGGTAGATGAGTACTACTCAGCCTTCATCGGACTTATCCACCTGCTACCGGATCTGGGTTACTCGACCGGATCCTTGTGAACCGTTTCTACAACGGACTGAACTATCGCCTATGCTACGGCATGGGGCCTACTGGATATACCACCTTGCAGGTAAAGGAACTACAGTGTAATGTGAATAAGTGTGTACGATGTGTTAATGTGTTGTGAGTTTATTTGGCGGGGCATAACTGACACCCTAAATGTAGGAGTGCTATCATGCCGCTGCATTGTGGAGATCACCGTCCGTCTGAGGGACGAGGAGAGTGCGCTCAAGCGCAAGGCTCAGAACGAGGGCCAAGGCACGCAAGGGCAGTGGGGAGGGAAGAAGAAGAAATCATACCCCCAGTCCCAGAAAGGACAGCAACAGGGTGGCAAGGGCCAGACCCAGACCACCACTGCTGAGGAGCCTCTGCAGCTCACCTATGCGTATGCGGCCAAGCCCCTACGTTCTTACCCACCTAAGGGTAATTGTCTAATCCTGTGTGATAAGTTAGAGTATATGTTGATAAGTTGTGGAACAAGTATTGATTGTGTGTTGTGATAGCAGCTAGCACGGGCTCTGGACCGGAGCGCCACTATTACTGCAAGGGTAACGATGTTCAGTGCCGATACTGTAAGAAGATGGGTCACCGCGATCATGAATGCTGGCAGAACCCGAACAGTAGGAACTACAGGCCCAAGGGGCAATGGAAGGGTAAGGCCACTACGACCACCGATGGCCAGAAGACGGCAAACCAGCCACCCCCAGATCAGAGGTACACTGAGTCCCAGAAGGGGAAGGGGTCGGGTCCAACAAGGCCACCCTGAATGTGGTGGACCGGTCTGAGGCGCCAGGGCCCTCTTCTAGACCAGGTACCGCCTAAACTGTTAATGTAATAAGTGTCTGCATACCGCATTTCATGCATGTGTGTGAGTGAGTTTAAATAAACAACCATGTGAGTAAATAAATAAAGTATAGTGTGAGATTTACCTAATTAGAGTACTCTAAACTTAAAGGAAACTTCAATATATGTTATCCAATCCCACCCACACCAAACCCTGAAGAAACCACCATCAACATCACCGACTTTCCATTGGAGCAATGTCAGGTCATCCAGCCAGGTATGATACTTCTAAATGGATACCTGACACCGGAAGCACAAATCCATATCATCAGACGATGCGACGAACTTGGAGCAAAACCAGGAGGGTTTACACACCCGAATACCCGAACGGAGCAAGGATGCAATTGAAGATGATGTGCATGGGTAAGGACTGGAACCCTTACACCAAGTCATATCAAGAAGTGCGAGCTGAAGATGGAGCAACAGTATCAAGTATACCAGAGGAGTTCCATGCGGTCGTTAACCACGCCGTGGGAATTGCTCAGCAAGTTGAAACGGAATCAATTCCAAGTGTAAAAGCAGATCTATGTATTGTGAACTTCTACCAGAAAGGTGGACGGTTAGGGATACACCAAGACAAGGACGAGTCACCCGAGTCTCTAAGTAAGGGAGTACCCGTGGTGTCTTGGTCCATTGGTGATACCGCAGTGTTTGTGTATGGCGAGCAGAAGCGTGCTGACCTCGCAAAGAAGCTACTGCTGAAATCGGGAGATGTACTAATCATGGGTGGACAATCAAGGATGCTATACCATGGCATCAGAAAGGTCAAACTGAATACCGCACCGTCGGCAGTGATCAATGCCACACACATGAAACCTGGACGTTTGAATTTGACCTTCAGACAGTTTTAAGCTTTGTACAATTGTGTGATGTGATAAACAGTATGTATTAAGGATGTTGTAAGTGTGAATCATGGCGACAGTATAAGCCAATGAATGTTGTAAAAAGAGTGTGTTAATGAATAAAGTGGAGTTGTTTGAAGCATATAAACCGTGTTGTTACCCAATACTTATTAGTTTGCCAATGAATTAGGCTGTGCACTCGGAACGGGAGGTATACTGAGTGTCTGCAATAAGGCAGAAGCCGGCAAGAGCGGCACAATCCTCACCGGTACCTTTCCAGTGAATGGCGTGGATGCATCGATCTTGTTCGACTCTGGAGCCTCACACACATTCATTTCGCTATCATTTGCGAAGAGGCTGGGGTTAGATGGTGAAGAGATGCCAGACTTCGTGGTTACTCTCCCGTCGAAAGAGCGGATCCGATGTACCCGCTACTACCGAGGTGCTATTGTACAAATCAGGGGTGAAAAGTTTCCGATCGACTTGATAGAGTTCGACGGACTAGGCTTTGATGTGATTGTCGGGATGAACTGGTTGGAGCGGCACAAGGGCAGAATCCTGTGTGCCGAGCATCGACTGCTTCTTCGGAGTCCATCTGGGGTTACCATATCTTACCGCCAGAGGCCCAGGGAGCCTTCGACTCAGATCATCACCGCCATGGCTATGTATCACGAGTTACGACGAGGGAGTGATGTATACCTCTGCTATGTCCTGGACATAGAGAGAGACCCTGAGTTTAGCCCAGATGTGCCGGTAGTGTCGGAGTTTCCTGATGTATTTCCTAAGGAACTGCCGGGCATGCCGCCAGCACGAGAGGTTGAGTTTGAGATTGATCTAGTTCCGGGCACCGGACCCATTGCGAAAGCACCTTACCGTATGGCTCCAGCAGAGATGACAGAGCTCAAGGAGCAGCTGAGAGACCTACTCGACAAGGGCTTTATCCGCCCTAGTGTTTCACCATGGGGAGCGCCGGTCCTCTTCGTGAAGAAGAAGGACGGTAGCCTCCGCCTATGTATTGATTATCGGGAGCTGAATGCTGTTACGGTGAAGAACCGTTACCCCTTACCACGCATCGACGATCTATTTGATCAGCTGAGGGGAGCATCAGTATTCTCCAAGATAGACCTACGTTCCGGATACCACCAGATTGCCATCCGTGACAGTGATATAGAAAAGACAGCCTTCAGAACTAGGTATGGGCATTATGAGTTCACAGTTATGCCGTTTGGCTTGTCAAATGCACCAGCAAAGTTCATGGACCTAATGAACCGTTTGTTCCAAGATCAGTTGGACAAATCTGTGGTAGTCTTCATCGATGACATACTTGTGTATTCGAAATCGAGAGGTGAGCATGAAAGCCACCTGAGAGATGTATTGCAGACATTGAGAAAGAATCAGCTGTATGCTAAATTTTCTAAGTGTGAATTTTGGTTGAACCAAGTATCATTCCTTGGACATGTGATTTCTGAGGCCGGGATCGCTGTTGATCCGGCAAAGATAGATGCAGTGCGCACCTGGCCTAGGCCGAAGACAGTTACCGACATCAGGAGCTTCCTCGGTCTGGCGGGTTACTATAGGAGATTTGTGAAGGACTTCTCCAGTGTCTCGAAGCCGATGACTTCCTTAATGAAAAAGGATGCACCATTCGAGTGGACAGTCGACTGTGAGAGGGCTTTCACGAGTCTCAAGGATGCTCTGACATCTGCACCGGTTCTGACATTACCAGACGGTCCAGATGGTTTTGAGGTCTATTGCGACGCATCAGGCAGGGGTATGGGTTGTGTGTTGATGCAACACGGGAAGGTCGTGGCTTACGCCTCCCGACAGCTGAAGAAGCATGAGGAGAACTACCCTACCCACGACTTAGAATTGGGGGCCATTGTCTTCGCACTGAAGATATGGCGACATCACTTGTATGGGGTAAGTGTGACGATTTATTCTGACCACAAGAGCTTGAAATACTTGTTCACTCAGAAAGAGTTGAACATGAGACAAAGAAGGTGGGTTGAATTTCTGAATGATTATGACATCAATTTACAGTACAAGGAGGGTAAGGCAAATGTGGTAGCTGACGCATTGAGTCGCCGAGCACACTCTCTCCATTCGCTAGTCTCTCATACTGGCTTGGTTGAAGAGGTGCGGAGTGCTCAGATGACGGATCAGTACATGATGGAGATTAGACAGAAGCTTATTGATGGCACATTCGAGGGTCAGAAGTATGACTTCAGACTCCACGATGATGACCTGATTAGGCTTAATGGCCGGTTGTGTATACCCAGGGGTAGCGCTGAGTTGAAGGAGCGCATATTGAGTGAGTCCCATTGTTCTACTACTTCGATTCACCCCGGAGCTTCAAAATGTATAAGGGTATGAAAAGATATTTCTGGTGGGCTGGAATGAAAAAGGATGTGAATGACTATGTGTTGAGGTGTCTCACTTGTCAGAAGGTCAAGTTTGAGCACCGACGGCCTGGTGGTATGGTGCAGCCAATGCCAGTGCCGGAGTGGAAGTTCCATGACATATCTATGGACTTTGTGGTAGGGCTTCCGCCTACAAGGGAGGTCTGAATATGATTTGGGTTGTTGACCGACTGACCAAGGTGGCTCGATTCATACCGATGAAGGACACCTGGAAAGTGGCAAGGTTGGCAGAACTATTCGATAAAGAAATTGTAAGACATCATGGTGTACCAAAGACGATAGTATCTGACAGAGATACCAGATTCTTATCCAGATATTGGAAGTCTACACGAGAGGCATTGGGTACTGAACTGAAATTGAGTACGGCGTTTCACCCACAGACCGATGGTCAGAGTGAGCGCACCATACAGACACTTGAGGATATGCTACGTGCATGTGCACTTGACTTTCAGACCAGCTGGATTGATAAGTTACATCTGATCGAGTTTAGTTACAACAACAGTTATCATGCATCGATCAAGATGTCTCCCTTCCAGGCATTGTACGGTAGACCATGCCGCACACCATTATGCTGGGATGAGTCGAGTGAGACGGTCATTATAGGACCAGAGTATCTTGAGCAAGTTCAGGCAGAAGTTCGCCAGATCAGGGCTAATATGAAAGCAGCTCAGGATAGACAGAAGTCGTACGCAGATGTGCGCCGACGTGACCTGGAGTTCGCCGTGGGCGATCAGGTATTTTTGAGAGTATCCCCCATGAAGGGAGTGTTTCGTTTTGGCCAGAAAGGCAAGTTGAGCCCAAAATATGTGGGGCCTTATGTTGTGACGGAGCGGATCGGCCCGGTAGCTTATAGACTTGACTTACCCGCCGAGCTGGGCAAGGTACATGATGTATTTCATGTGTCCCAGTTGAAGAAGTATATGTCTCATCCGTCTCATGTGCTTCAGCCTGAAAGGCTAACTTTAGAGCCGACCATGCGATCAGTGGAGACTCCGGTACGGATTCTGGACACTAAGACTCGAGACACTCGCCATAAGTCTGTGAGACTGGTGAAGGTTCTCTGGTCTAACCAGGACGTTGAGGAGGCCACTTGGGAGCTGGAAGATAAGATGAAGGCGAAGTACCCGTCGTTGTTTACTTCTTAGTGTTTGTATGTATAGGGTACGGGGCGTACCCCTATTTAAGGGGGGTAGAGCCGTTTCGGTTATGTGTATGACATGTATTTGAATACATTGTCTGTGTTGTATTGTCATGTTGTTAATGTTACAGACCGCTGAGTCTGAATGATGTTGTGATGTTTTGTTGTTTGGACCATGTGTCCGATATGATGTAAAGATGTTATTAGTGTGATATGGAAGTGTGTTGATATGTGTTCTCATGTTCTAATATTTAATATGTGGGAAGTATGAACTTTGGGGACAAAGTTCTTTTAAGGGGGGTAGATTGAAATACCCCAAACCTAGTTATGTTGTTTAAACACCTAAATAGGTGTAATAAGACTAAAAAGTCTTAGAAACCTTAGTAAACAAATTTAAACAAAAGGAAACACAAATGTGCTTTAAAGTCAATAAGAGCCAAAATGTGCTCTAAGCTTGGGATAAACTTGGGTAAGGCCTAATGAGCTTACCAAGACCTCATTTATACACTAATGAACATATTAAACTTACCAAAGAAAACCAAGCTTGAAAACAAGTTAAAACACAAAATGTGCTTTAAGAAGTCTTAAAGCACATTTTTGAAAAATTGTCTTGTAAATGAGTTTTGAGTGGCTAAATGTCCATCATTACTCTTAAATATATATGTGTACTATATAGTATCACATTTGGGTGGCTATATTAATGGGAAATCAAAATTTCACTTCTAAGTGCCTTGTTTGTGAATAGTAACTTTTACAAGCTAGTTTATAACATATGTGGTATTAAGTAATTAAATTGACAAACAAAGACTAAAACACCCTCACACTAATAAAGGGGGCCGGTTTTTAAGTGTGGTGACTCACCACTCTCTAGTTAACATAATAAGTAAGTAAAGAAAACTAATTAAAACTACTTTTTACTTTATACTACAAATATCTCCTTAAAAGCAAGTTCTATCTTCATTCTCATTTCTTTCCTTCATTCCCACGGTTTCCAAACACCATCTTCTACCTCTCTTCTTTGCTCTCTCTCGGTAATACCACTACCACCATAGAAACTCCCACTTTGACCTCTTGTAAAATCTTGCTCACTTGTCCAAATCAAAAACAAACACCACCAATCTCTTCCTCTCATCAAGCTCTTCATTCCTATCTTCTCAAAACTCCAAGAGCCCCATTTCGGTGCCAAGGTGTTCCACCATTGAAGGAGCTTGAGCTTGTATTTTGACATATTGTTGATCTCCTTTGCTTCTAGGTAAGGAATCTCAAAGAAAAATCATGTTTCCTCCATGTTCTTACCTTGACCGAAAATACACATTGATATAGCTCTTTGTGTGACTTTGTTCTAGCTTCATTTCAACTCTTCATGGACTAGGTGGAGTCCTCTCTTGTTATATATTCAAACTCTCTTCAAAGAGCAAGGTAAAACAACTACATTAATGTTTTTGAAACAATGCAAAATTAGGGTTTACAATGAGATGAAGCTCAAAGCTTGAATACTCATTATAATGTTTGTATATTGTCTAGAACTTGACAAGGAATCAAAATACCATACGGTTTTGTAAGGAAACAAGAAGGAAGTGTTTTGGAAAAAGAGGTAAATCTACTAACTTAATGTTGTTTAATGCCTTAGGAGAAATGAGCCTATAATTGCTTATTAACTACCTAAAAGCAAATGGTGAATGACTTAGTAAAGTGTTCTCAAGAGCTTAGTAAAAGGCATATGTGTTGTGAGTGTATTTGCAGGTTAAAGGCATATATATATTGTGGAAATTCAGTGTTTATGATTTAAGCACTTTAAGGGCCTAAGAGCCATGCATTTTAAGGGCCTAAGTGCCATGCAATTCAATTATGCACTATATTGTGATGTAGTGTGAATTTGGTGAAGTTGTGTAAGAAAGTGTTCTTGGTGTTCTTAGTGTTCTAGGATGTTTAATGATGAAAATAATGTGCTAAGGTGTAACAAAATGCTAGGAGAAACTATGTCGAAATTTAGAAAATGCATAAGGAGTTCAAGATGTTGTAAAGGAATTTTGATGAACTAGGAAGTACTCTAGAGTGTAATAAGGACTTAGGCATGATCTTGAGATTTAGTAAGTACCAAAGTCACATTGGGACTTAGGTAAATACCTAGGCAAACTTTGGTAAAATAAGGAGAAGTGTACACTAGGAAAAGAGTTTCAAGAAGGATATAAGAATTAGTTGTGAAAGATGATGCTTGGGAGATGATGTTAAGATAAGGAGAAAGCATTTTGGGATAGTAGTTATCATAGGTATGAAACACCACTTGAAAAACTAGGAGAAAATATTGTAAGTGTTAGGAATTTTGTGAAGATATAAGTAAAGGCTTAAGGAATTAGAAAATGAGTTTTATGAGTTTTAAGGATGTCTTAAGTTGTGTTTGAAGTGCCCAAATGAGGTTAGGGGGTACTAAGTTATATGGGGTGAAGTTTGGAGTTGAATGTAAAAAGGAAAACAAAAATTTGGGGCAGACCGGACTTGCGACCGGACTTGCAAGTTCGGTCGGGCCCAGTTTACCCTGCGAGAATTGGCTTCTGGAATGGACCGACCTTGGGACCGGACTTGCAAGGTCGGTCGGGCTTGTAATTTGTGTACGGATTGAGTTACTGGAATCGACCGGACATAGGACCGGACTTGGCAAGTCCGGTCGGGCTAAATTTCCGAAGGGGAGAAACTCTCTCGAATCGACCGGACATGGACAAGTCCGGTCGGACCTAAACTTGTAAAAAAAAAAAACAGAAAAGAATGTGACTTATGTAGTTAACCCTAGAGTGTATAATGAAGGTAACCTAGGGTAAGATTAGACATTAAAACATGTCATACAAACATGTTGAATACTTAGTAAGTGTGAAGTTAAATAAATAATTAACCGACGTTACTAATGTGTATAGGATTCTCTCAAGGTGGAAACGAAACGAGGCAAGGACCAAGGTATGGTTTTCTTGCAGTCTGTTGCCTACCGGTTTACACCGGCTTGTGTGTTGTTTTTTCTGTGTGTTTATGACTTTGTAAGATTAAACCATGTAAAGAGTTTACAGTTGTTAAATATTATTATGTTGTTAAGTATGACTCTCTCTTCCCTTGTGTGTGTCTAACAAGACTTGACCTATTATGTGGATTGTTTGTTGAGTTCAATGATGAACTACTAACACGGGCTAACGGGGGAAGTGAGGAGTCCGGTCTGTTCCGGCCACGCGTGTGAGTATGGGAGTCGATGTCATAACCGGTTCGATTCTCTCTGTATGTTAGGTTAAGTTTCCAACTTGGTTTCTAACCTTCCCTTTAGCTTAACCAAGGCTATTTTACTGACTCACGTCGGGCCACAGGGGCATACTATGTGTTATTTCGGTGTGCTTGGATCACTATATCCGAGGCACCTTGTGTCAAGTTGACCGTTCAATCTAACCGGACGGTAACGAGTTGTGTAACGAGCAAAGTATGAGCATGGCAACATTCTCTAAGCTCTCAATGGGGACTAACTGTGTTGGTTCTCTTCCTAAAAGGAATTGTATGTGTGTGAAGTGTGTTATGATGTGTACAATACCCATGTTATGTTACATATGTATGTGTTGTGTGTTTTAAAATAAATACCATGTCATCATGACAAATAGTTGCGCGCATTTCGGTAGTCGATGGGCTGCGCGTTAACCATGCCAGCCAAGGGTTGCTGACCCCCTCGGGGGATCCATATTTCTTATACTGCAGGATGAGGATCGAAGAAGCGGAGTGGCTCTAGATCCTAGGGCGTAGCTACTTTTGGAGTACTTTTGGATGTTTGCCCGGGATGCGCCTGTGCTCCCGTGGCGTATTATATACTTGATTATGATGGTTTACAGTGACGGTATACGGTGAAGGAATTATGTAAACACTCGGTATTATGTTGATGTATTTATGGTTATTAGTTCTATGCTCGGGAGTCTGACCATCAGACCGGTACAATTGTATTTATTCAGCCTTGTTAGCCGCGTGGGTGGTTGACAGCATTGTAGCACCATTCGTTTAGTTACTGTTTAGTTGTTTATTTTCCGCTGCGATTCTAAGTAATGTGTTGGGCGTAGTAGGGGTGTTACATATATTGTCATCACAGGAGTTAGCGGATGATGCAAATGACTGCGAGACCACCATTGCCTACCAGGACTCTGTGCTAGGCAAGAGGAAGAGGGATGGAGAAAGAGGAAATGGAGGGAACTTTTCCCAGAACTATGAGAGGAAGGGAAAGTTCTACAAGGGTAGGAACGAGAAGGCCATGGTCCCCTCATATACTAATGCTGAGCCGCTCCGCTCCCAGCCATTTAAGGGTGAGATAAATTAGAAACTCCAAAGTGGTTACATTTTATTATCCCAATTACTAATCTTGAAACTGAAACAGGGAACCAACCTGCGAGAAAGTTCTTCTGCAAGTGGTGCAAGAAGGACCACCCGGGCAAGGATTGTAAGGGCAACCTGGCGGACTGCAACCACTGCGGTAAGAAGGGGCACAGATCGTTCGAATGTTTCCTGAACCCGGATTCTAGGAACTACAAGCCGCGCACCGGGAACCCTGCTAGAGCCCCAGTTGCTACTACTAGAGGAGGTCGAGGTGGCACAGGAGGTGTCGGACCATCTACCAGCCGCCATGCCCAGAGTCATCCGCAGAGGCCGAGACAGAACTACCCCCAGAGGCCGGGCAAGGCACCGGTCCTTAACATGGTAGACCGCGTTGAGGAAGCAAGTGATGACCCGAGCTCACCTGGTGAGGACTATTTTCCTCATGAAGAGGCCTAGACCCTTATTTCTTTACATTCAGTTGTCTAATTTTTCGTTGTCAATGTAAAAAGGGATGAACTATAAACCCTTCATTTTGTTTTGTTTCGAACCTTTCATTTCCAGTTGTGAACCTTGACTTATTTATTTAATGGCAATTGTTCTTCAGCTTTCGATATTTGCTTTCCTATTTTGCCCTATACCACACCCAACATCCCTTTTGAAGCCAAACCACACCCACCAGAGAAGTGCGAGGTCTTGAGACCCGGGATGATTTTACTACGAGAGTACCTGACCCCAGCAGTCCAGTATGCATTGATCCTCAAGATCAGGGAGTTAGGTGTGAAGGAAGGAAATTTCTACACCCCTACCTTCAAGAATGGTTCAACCATGAAGGTGAAGATCATGTGCCTCGGTAAGAAGTGGGACCACACCACCAAGAGCTATGAAGAGGTGGAGGTGCCACCAATCCCGGAGGAACTGCAGACCATCATTAGAGCTGCAGTTAAGACAGCACAAGAATTGGAGGATGAGCCCGTCCCAGACCTAACCTCCGACGTGTGCATCATCAACTTCTATGGAAAGGAGGGTAAGTTAGGGATGCACCAAGACAAGGACGAATCACCAGAGTCCGTCACTAGAGGAGTTCCAGTAGTGTCCATGTCACTTGGAGATGACACGGAGTTTTTATTTGGTGATCAAAGGAGGATGGACCTTGCTACCAAGATCCTCCTGAAGTCGGGTGATGTACTGATCTTTGGTGGGGCAGCTAGACTCATCTACCATGGGGTGAAGAGAATCAAGCCCAACACAGCCCCCACAACCATCATTAACCAGACCCATATGAAACCGGGCCGTCTAAACCTAACCTTTAGACAGACCTAGCCTTGTACTTTACAGTTTCAGCATTGTAAATTTTAAATCGCTCATGAAGCTTTCAATAAGAATGGAAATTCTAAGAATTTTATTGCTTCATTGTAGGGGTTGGAAACTCGGGAATCAGGTTGAATGTGTTAAACCATGCTCAAGCAAAGAGCAATGGAATGGTCATCACAGGTATAAACATTAACCCTGAGTAATTACCTTGGAACGTTTACCCAGAATCTTAAAAAGCTATCCTATAATTTCAGGCACGTTCCTAGTTAATGGAGTGGAGGCCACAGTCCTGTTTGATTCTGGTGCCTCCCACTCTTTCATATCACAAGCGTTCCATGCTAAGATCGATGCTCCCACAGAGGATATGCATGGCTGCTCAGTCTTGCTGCCTTCTAGAGAGCTGATCAAGTGCAGTAAGCAGTGCAGGAATTTGAGCATACACATCAAGGGAGCATACTTCCTTTTGGATGCCATAGTTTTCCCTGGCATGGGGTTTGACATAATTGTGGGCATGAACACACTACAGCGGTACCGAGGCAGACTACACTGTGCAGAGCATCCACTAGTGCAGAAAATGTTTTTTACCACGGTTATTTTGCCTATATACCACGGTTCCAAACCGTGGTTAATACGCGCGTCGTATATTAAAAATGACTATAAACCACGGTTCAAAACCGTCGTTTAAACGCTAGAGTAAAAACCACGGTTGTACGGCGACCGTCGTTTAAATCCGTTTCTGTCGCGGGGAAAGACCGATTTTATACCACGGTTTGACTTGATAACCGTGGTATATAAGCCTTTTATACGACGGTTCTGGAACAAACCGTGGTATATTACCGTTTCCATTGCATTTTATACGACGGTTTTGCTACTAAACCGTGGTTTATAATGTCGTTCCATTGTGTTTAAAACCACGGTTTTTACATAACCGTGGTTTTTTTTTCTTTTTTTTTAGTTTTTTTGTTTTTCTAGCCTCTACCACAATGTTTCCAACACAACCCAATTTACAATCATATATATACAACCTGTACAGGGCATCCAACTGGTATTGCCCTTTGATAACCAACCACACTATATATGACCATAAACCAAGTTGCCAGTTTGAATTGCAACATTGAAAACGAATTGCAAAACAAAACTTTCAAAAATAAGAGAGAGTTGAACTTTACAAACTCTTTGAGAGTCTACGTTGCTTCAGCACAAACAAAAGTGTAAGTCTAACTACACTAGGATAAGATCTAAGTAACACTCAAGTAATTTTTACACCAAAACTGCGATAGATGATCTCTTACAAAGTCGAGATCCACTTTGGAATACGTGCTCCCTGCTTTTGTGAAAAAAGAAACGATCTGTCCATAAAAAGAAACTGATCATCATTAGTACACAATTTTATTTCAAATGCAATAACTTTAACTAAAACTTTGATTGGTATGGTTTACCTTGTCATCATCACCAAGCGTGTCAATATTTTGTACAATCTCGAACATGTACCGCATCACATAATAGCCACAGCTTCGTGAATCAGGCTGTTGAGGACACTGTCATCACACCATCCATGGATTGCCAACTTTAGATAGATCAAAAAATTAAACGTTTAACTTTAATACAAAAATGCATAAATTAAATGATTACTTACACGTATGTAATGGAAGTCCAAGATGGAGAATGGTTTCTTCGCATCACTCAAACCAAACTTATGACCCCTGCATAAATACAGCATTTTAAAATGAAGCCATTTATTGTCAATAATCTAGGACAAGCTTAAAATAAATACAGAATGCATTAAAATTTTGAATACTCACTCCTTCAAATATTTCTCTACAGCGATCTCTCGAAGGTCATCAGGGCCGCCCAATGGGTCTAGTATCAACAAGCATGAGGTGTCGATACACAACACCATCAACATCCAATGATTGCTGCCACAGATAAAACAAAGAATGTTTTGTAGAACAATATTTTTAATTATCACAATTAGGAAGCAAAAAATTCCAGTTATTGTGTACTTACATCTGATGATATGGGATCAGCAAATATTTGCTTCTTCTTCGCACCGCAGCACAAAATCCCTGCCTCACGTGCTGTGCACATCCTTGCGCATCCAATGCGGCCTGATTTGCTGACATCAATTGCGGGCACAAGAAAGAGATGGAAGATAATCTCTTGTTCGATATCAGTCTAGTAGTCAAACACCTAAACAACATTTTTTCATAAGATATGTTAAATAGCTTAAAAAAATGAAAGATAATTTAATAATTTAAAAGATACTTACACACAATAGGCCTGAATCACAGAGATGTTAAGCAGGTCTCCCATCAAAAATTCTCTTAGATCGCTCACGGTAATCATCAGATCTCTGGGCTCGGGGGAGTGGAAAACATGCTTAGACACTTTCATGTTGAAATTGGTGACAGACTGCGGCTTCGTCATGAAAAAGTCATACAACATTTTTTGTTTGTCTGTCAACATCTTCAGATACTTGGGTGTCAGAATGGGGGATCTCCTAGGAGTCATATCGAAAGGTTTGACCACTTCCTTTCTCACACTCTGACTCTCCTCATTTGATTTCACAACTTCCTTCCCCTTATCCACTTTCCTCTTCTTAACCGGTCTTAATTCCTTATCAATCTAATAGTATACAAAATTTAAATAATAAACATATCAGTCAACAGTCAAGTTAAAAACTAAACAGTAAGCATGTAATTAAATAGTTTACCTTGCCACTAACATCAATGAGAGAATATGGCCATGGAACAACTGAAGATTTTGCTTGACCTATTTTACTCCACTGATTCCACTCCAACGGAAGGGGAGAGTCCTCATGACCTTGCACAATATCGTCTACCATCACACGAGCGTGGAGAGGTGGGATGGGCTTGAAATGTACTACAGTGTTCGGTCCGGTCTGTAAAACCCGACCGAATGCAACATGCACAGTCCCACAATCCAACACTTGAAACAAATGACATGATTTAGCCACCTACATCAACTCACAACAGTAAGCAAGCTAATAAAATTATATTGTTTTAAAAGTAATGTTAAAATAACTAAGGAGGAAAAAAGAACAAACCGAAAGGTTTTGATAAGGAAATGTGTCTCTGGTAGGAGAAGAAGGTGCAGGATGATCGACCATCGGAGTATCCGCCGTCGTGGTAGGAGCAGACGTCGGTGTAGGATCATCGACAGTATCCGCCGTCGTGGTAGGAGCAGACGTCGGTCTAGCAGTAGGTGCCGGTGTAGGAGACGCGGCCACTATCGATCTATCCGCTGTCGCGGTAGGAGTAGACACCGGTGTAGGAGTAGGTGTCGGTGTAGGAGCATGCACCTGGCCCAATACTAAAGCCTCAAGTCTTCGCAGGCGCTCCTCGTAGGCTTGACGCTCCTCAGCGTGGCGTCTTTCCGACTCAGCGTGACGTCTTTCCGACTCCTCCAACCGGTCATGCACCCGTTCATCCACCATTCTCTCTATCATTTCAGCCTGTGGTACTCTCGATCGAGACGTAGGAAACACGTCTTTTTGGCGAACTTCCCCTCCAAGCCCCCGCACTCGCCCTGGATGATCCTTTTGCCCAAGGGCCTTATTCAGTGGATCATCCTGAGACGGAGGGGCCGGAACCATCTCCCATCGCTCAGTAGAGCCAGACTATTTTAAATTAACAAAAATATTAGAAATGAACTTACTAATTAGTAAACAACAACTTTTAAATATATACTTACAATCTTGGACGCCAACTCAGCAGTCTCGCTCTGCGGGAACACATATACTCCCTCGTCATTTTTCTTCATGCGACCCAGCATAAATGTCTGCACCCTACTTGCATCGTCAACATCATCAATAACTGACTGAGTGCCGTCTTCATTAGTTTTCGTCAGTAAGCCCTCGCTCTTCCACTTCTCCAACCGCCCCGTGTATCCAGCTCGCCCCATGAAGTGCTTGTAGATATTCTTCGCCCGGTTACGTCTCGCTTGTTCTTGACGTAACTGTTACAAAATTTGTATATTTGTAAGTTATACATAATAAAAAAATATTTGTTAAATTTTATTCCTTAAATAATTAAGAAAGAATAATTGTAAAAGTACCTTAAACTCTTCAGTCTGGCGATGGTCGTAGAATATCTTCCAGTCCTCCTCCGTGATCATACCATCATACACTACCCACGGCGGTGACCTCTTGGAGCCCGGTTTGGTAATCCAGCCATCTACCAACCGATGCTTGAACTGTCGCAGTGATGTCGCTAGAAGTGATTCAATCTTCGTCCGAAGTTCATCCGCGACTTTGTACTTCTTCTGCACCATCTGCCACATGATGTCTTTGTCTGCCTTTTCTTGATCTTTCCAATCCTTATTAATCGAGCAATGGGATTTTACCATCAATCCCAAGTAGGAAGCAAACTGCTGCTTCGACCCACCACGATGTCGGAGGTACTTGTCCCAGATCAAATCGATGGGAGAATCTTTCTTCTCCTTCAACCCACGGGTCGGTCCACGTCCCTTCCGAGGGTTCTGCGAAGTAGATGCAGCTGGTGGTTCTTCAGTAGATGCAGCTGGTGGTTCTTCAGTAGGGACGTCATCGTCAATATCATCCAACCCCAACAGTAAGTCCTCTTCGACTCTATCGTCAGGATCCATAATCTGAAAAATAATCAACAATTAACAAGGTTAATACGAACATCTACTGAATCAAATATTGAAACATGACAAAAATGAAATAATATAATATTGTCAACCAAACTTACAAAATAACATTTCATCGTTCAATCCACAATCCTTCATTGTGGTCGGACCTTCGATATTCAAAATTAGTTACATTATCTACCTCCATCGGCAACCGAATAGGTACATCTGTTTCATCTTCACAGTCGTATTCATCCTCATCAACAATATTATCAATCCCAACTATCGATCTTTTACTCTGCATTACAATAGACCATCTGGGATTAGACTGATCACGACAGTAGAATACTTGTTTTGCCTTTGATGCAACAATAAAGGGTTCATCAGTAGGAGCCGCTGTCGTTAAATCAACTAGCTTCATACCATGATCCTCCTCACGATATCCCTGTTTGTTGTCCACCCATTTGCAACGAAATACGCAAGTTTCATAACTAGTGTAATTCAAGACCCAAATATCCTCAATAACACCATAATATTCGTTCTTCAGTGTATTACGACTTGTTCCTGTGAAAATGTCTTGTGAAGCGATAAGATGCACACCACTGTTCTGGTTTGTCGATTTACAATCTTGACGTGCAGTGTAAAAAGAAAATCCATTTACATCATATCCTTCATAAGACAACACATCGAGATTTGGACCAAGTGCCAACAACTGGATCATTTCATCCACGTTCCTTGAATCTTCATACAACACCTTCTGTCTGAACCACTTAACAAATGTTGCATTCTGCTTTTTTTAATTTGGCATTACTCATCGTTGGGTGTTTTGTTTTGAGGTAGGCTAGGTGTGCATCGAAATACGGTTCAACAACTTCAGAATGATTCAACACAACCAGATGTGCCTTGTTCAATGTATCAATATCAACTCTGCATAATTTTTTCCCACAGGTACCAACCCCTTTAAGCCTGCCATCATGTCTTGCTTTCGGTAATCCAATAACATCAACACCGTCTAAGTAATGAGTGCAGAAGTCAACTACTTCCTCTGTTACTGTCCCTTCAATTATGCTTCCCTCTGGACGCCGACGGTTTTTCATTTTCTTTTTCAGTATACCCATATATCTCTCAAACGGATACATGTATCGAAGGTATAACGGACCACAATGTTTGATCTCTCTAACAAGATGAACAAGTAGATGCACCATAATATCAAAAAACGAAGGAGGAAAATACATTTCCAACTGACACATGGTGATCACAAGGTCATTCTGTAGTTTATCCAGCGTCTCCACATCAAGCACTTTACACGAAATTCCTTTGAAGAAAAAACACATAAATTTGTAATAGTTTTCCTGACATCAGCTGGAAGGATTCCACGGAGAGCAACCGGAAGTAAGTGCTGCATCAGCACATGATAGTCGTGAGACTTCATCCCTACCAATTTAAGATCAGACATTGATACCAAACTTGATATGTTCGATGAGTAACCGGATGGCACTTTAATATGACGAAGAGAACTACAAAAACTTATTTTCTCTTCTTTGGATAATGTATGACAAGCGGGAGGCAAGAATGTTCTTTTCCCTCTTTGTTGTGGCGCGAGTTCTTCTCGTATACCCAATTCAACCAGATCTTTTCTACCCTTTAAATGGTCTTTTGTCTTTCCTTTCACGTTTAGTAGTGTCGCAGATACACTTTCACCAATGTTTTTCTCCACGTGCATAGCATCAATGCAATGTCTCACCTCTAAATGTTGCCAATATTCAAGTTCCCAAAATATTGATTTTTTCTTCCAGATGCTCTTTTCAGTGGCTTTAATTGGTGGACCGAAGTTGTTCACAACATTCTTCAACTGATTGTAAGTCTCAGCAGCAGATAGTGGTGGTCGAGCGACTGCATGATCCGTTTTTCCATCAAACTCTTTTGTCATCTTACGGTATTTGTGCCCTTTAGGAGGAATTTCCGATGGCCCATGTACACATTTTTTCCACTGTGTTTTAACCGTATACTGCAAGTTCTATCTCCACATATAGGGCACGCTAGAGCTCCTTTAATTGTGTATCCCGAGAGGTTACCGTATGCAGGGAAATCATTGATCGTACAAAACAACATAGCCCGGAGCGTGAAGTTTTCCATACCATATGAATCATACACCGTCGCACCTTCATTCCACAACAATTTTAAATCGTCAATAAGTGGTTGCAAAAACACATCAATTTTGTTTCCCGGTTGTTTTGGACCCGATATCAACAGAGAGAGGAGAATATGTCTGGGTTTCATACACAACCATGGCGGCAGATTGTATATTGTCAATAAAACAGGCCAAGTACTGTGTATACTGCTCAAAGTGCCATAAGGGTTCATCCCATCAGTGCATAAACCAAGTCTTAAGTTCCTTGGGTCTGTACCGAATTGAGGGTATATTCTGTCAATGTTTCTCCATTGTGGTGAATCGGCTGGATGTCTCAATTTACCATCATCCTTTCTATGGGTAGCATGCCATCGGAGGTTCTCAGCATCTTTCTGAACTGCAAACAAACGTTTGAATCGGGGAATTATCGGTAGATACCACAACACCTTCGCAGGAGAGCCCACTTTAGTGCTTATGTGGTTTCTGTCACCCTTTTTTACATAGCGTGATTCCCCACATTCAGAGCAATGGTCATCCAACTCATTCTCCTTCCAATACAACATACACCCATTTGGACAAGCATGTATTTTTTTATATTCCATACCCATCGGACACATTAACTTCTTTGCCTCATAAGTTGTTGTGGGTATCACATTGTCCTTTGGTAGTACATCCTTCAGCAGTTGTAAAAGATCTGTAAAACTGACATCACTCCATCCATGTCTCGCCTTCAGATTGAATAGTTTTAGGACAACGCTCAATTTGTTTTGTGTTTGCGTTTCACATCCACTGTACAACGGTTCCTTTGATGCTTGCATCAGATTTTCGAATGATTTGGGTTTGTTGGAAAAATGTTGTTCAACATCTTCCATTGCATTAAGGTCCTCCTGATCATCTGAATCACTACCTAGTGAATCATCTTGAGTATCCCCAAAATCGTGTGAAGCATCCATTTCTGATTGTTCTGCAACGACGTTATCAGCACATTCAAACACTTGTACTGAATGTTGACCATGCAGTATTGTTATGGCTTCATAATCATCTGTAAACCCTCTGCGAATCAGATGATCCTTAATCTTGTCCACACCTCGGTATTTGAAGTCGTTCTTGCAATCGACACAAGGACATCGAATATATCCCTTATCCCTTGGTTTAAGATTGTCAACAAGGACTTTGCAAAATTTATTGACCCCTTCTAGGTACTTGATGTCCAATCTGTCACTGTACATCACTGAGCGCTCCATCTCCTTTTTCAACACACACCAGATGTCGTGAACTCGTTCCATTGATCTCCTCTTTTTTTATTTACAGATTTAACAACCTAAACCTATCCAATCACCTTCGATCTCACCTAGGAACAAGTTAATAATATACAGTAGTTCAGTGATAATTTCGGCAGCATTACCCTACAGTTCTCCTAGTGTAGATATATATATATGAATGTTTCAATTCACATATATATATGTACACTAGAAGAACACACTAGGGTAATGCTGCTGAAATTATCACTGAACTACTGTATATTATTAACTCATTCACAACCTAGATGGTGAGATCAAAGGTCATTGGACAGTCCCAACAGGGACTATCTAAGACATACCTCTATCAGGTAATCTCAGACAGGTAATTCTATGTTTGAATTGATTTTCCATTGTTTAATAGAAAAACAAAAATAAATTGAAACTTTTAAATACCAACCTGATGAGTACTGGATGTCAGCGCGAACAGCACAAGATAGAGAAGAGACAAGTAGACAGATGTTCTTGCACGTAGTATATGACACCTATTCAATGAAATAATAATAAGGTTTTAATTTTATAAAAACTTGAATAATTGAACATATTAAACAAACGATGGAATTAGAATCAGCTTAAATTCTGGAAAAAATTTGGCATGACCTTTGCGTATTTTTAGACACTCCACATTTTTTTAAGGCAGAAACAAACACAGTAGCAGCAATAACATTTATTCTCCGCAAACCATACGAATTATTATCAGACAGACAAGTATATAATAATATATATGATCAATGAACAAAAACAACCACCCCATTTCAACTTAATCTCACATTTCACAACACTATGCAAATATATATTCTAATGATTGCAGAATACAAGTAGAATTTAGTACAACGTTTATTCGTACAATATATAAGTATTTGTTTCTAAAATCATAATCAGAAACGCAAGTGTTTTACCGTGGGTTCTGATCAGGCAAACCGGTGGCAGAGGTTGACAGCAGCAGATGGTGCGACAAGTAGACAATCCGACCGTGTGTAGTGACACCTATTCAATGAAATTAGAATATAAGGTTTTGATTTGAAAAAATATGAATAATTGAACAAATAAACAAACGAATATTTTCAATAAACCATGTTATTGAAACATTTTTAAAAAACTAACCTAATGAGTAGGGTGATCAACTCAGAAATGTGATGGAAGAGGAATTTTTCAACCGTAGTAACACGCACCTATCCAATAAAATAAGAATAAGGTTTAATTCTGGAAAAAATTTGGCATGACCTTTGCGTATTGCTAGAGACTCCACACTTTTTTTAAGCAGAAACAAACACAATAGCAGCATCAGATCAAGGTTCAAGTGATTCCCAAATGTTGACTAGTACACTCCATTTATCCAGTAATCCAAAATTTACATAGAACTCTATCGTCATACTTTCGCTCAAACAAACTGGAATGTCCAGAAACCTTATTTCAAATTCGAAACCTTAAACTTTAATTTGAACCATAATTCGGTTTTAGTGTTGCTAATTAGCATAACCGCATCAAGATAAAAAAAAATATAATCCAACTACATACATTGTTTGAATTTGTGAACTTCCATAATTTAAGGAATTAGTAAACACTCACCCGAAAACACTAAATCCAGAATCGACCAACCACAACCAATTTTCCAAAATCATCAAAACCACATAAGTAATCTTCCACAATAATCACAAGATTTTGCCTATGGTAATCATAGCAAATGTGCTGAAATAAATTGCATCCCTATCTGCAAGAAATAAATTGCATCCCTATCTGGCGAACAACAATATACATGCCTCTTTTCATTCTCTAATTTGCAGCCCTAACTGTCGAACAAGAACATTTTCATTCCAAAATTTTGCAACCCTAAATGACGAACAAGAGCATACATGCTCGCGCCTGTATTCATTCTCTAATCGCAACCTTAACTGTCGAACAAGAACATAGCCTTTCTTCATTCATTTATATACAACCCAACTGGCAAACATACCTGCGGTGGCTGTGGTGAGCAGAGACGAGAGGGGGAGCTTCGGGAGGGCGGCGTTGGCGCGCGGCGCGCTTCAGTACCAGAGGGGGAGCTTCGGGAGGACGCGCGACAAGACGAGGGGCGGAGGCGGTGGAGCGAGCTGGTGACCGTGAGCAGGGCGACGGCGGAAGGAGGGCAAAACGGCGAGGGGGTGGGAGTCGTCGACGGGAGAGGAGGGGAGTCGGGCCGGAATCGCACAGGAGACGGGGATAGTCGGGAGGAAGAAGAAATGAGGCTTCGGTTTTTTAATTCAATGACTTTAAACGACGGTTAATACACAAACCGTCGTTTAAAACCTATGTCACGAGAGGAATAAACGACGGTTCTTAGATAAACCATGGTTTTTAAGTGTTGGCGCAATACTTTAAACGACGGTTCAATAGTAACCGTGGTTTAGTTGATTATATACGACGGTTGTAACGGGAACCGTCATTTATCTTCTAAGGCGTCGAACTATAAACGACGGTTTCTGTTGAAACCGTCGTTTATATAGTGAGCCAAGCAACATAAATGACGGTTCTCTAAATAACCGTGGTTTATACACTTTAAACGACGGTTTCCTTATTAACCGTGGTTTAAAGTCCGTCATTTAAAATCTTTTTTCTACTAGTGATCGTCTCCTTCTGAAGTCAGTTATAGGGATCACCGTGTCATACCGAATGCAACCCAAACAGCCGACTGTGAAGGTTGTATCGGCTTTATCCCTGATGAAGGAGGTGTCCAAGGGCGCTACCGCCTACTACTGTTATGCCCATGATCTGAGGACGGATCCAAAGTTCCAGAGCGATGTTCCCATAGTGTCGGAGTACCCCGACGTTTTTCCAGAGGAGCTACCTGGACTACCACCATTGAGAGAGGTTGAATTCAATATCGACCTCATACCTGGCACGGGACCGATTGCTAAGGCTCCCTACCGGATGGGCCCTGCAGATGGTTGAGTTGAAGAAGCAGCTGCAGAAGCTACTAGATAAGGGTTTCATCAGACCCAGTGTCTCACCTTAGGGTGCTCCAGTGCTATTCGTCAAGAAGAAGGACGGGAGTTTGAGACTTTGCATCGACTATAGGGAGCTAAACAATGTCACGATCAAGAACAAGTACCCACTGCCTAGGATCGATGACTTATTCGACCAGCTGAGGGGAGCTAAGGTGTTCTCTAAGATTGATCTGCTTTCTGGATATCATCAGATAGTTGTAGCTGAGTCAGATATAGAGAAGACAGCTTTCCAGACCAGATACGGCCACTACAAGTTCACAGTGATGCCGTTTGGACTAACCAATGCACCAGCGAGATTCATGGACCTGATGCAGAGAGTCTTCCAAGCCCAGTTGGATAAGTCAGTAGTCGTGTTCATAGACGACATCTTGGTATTCTCCAAGAGTCGGGAGGAACACGAGCAGCATTTGAGGACAGCCTTGGAGACTCTGAGAGAGAAGAAGTTATATGCCAAGTTCAGCAAGAGTGAATTCTGGCTGGACAAGGTGTCATTTCTTGGACACGTGATCTCAGCTGAGGGAGTTTCAGTAGACCCAGCTAAGATTGAAGCAGTGAAGAGCTGGCATAGACCTCGCACCGTGACAGAGGTGAGGAGTTTCCTTGGGTTGGCTGGCTATTATAGACGCTTTGTGAAGGACTTCTCCAGGCTAGCCAAGCCCCTGACCTCCCTGATGAAGAAGGACAACCCATTTGTATGAACCGAGGCTTGTGAGGTCTCCTTTCAGGCACTGAAGGACGCCTTGACCACAACTCCAATATTAGTGATCCCTGAGGGGAACGAGGGATACGAGGTGTATTGTGATGCTTCAGGCAGAGGGATTGGTGGGGTACTGATGCAGAATGGCAGAGTGGTAGCATATGCTTCTCGACAGCTGAAGAAGCACGAAGAAAATTACCCCACACACGACCTTGAGCTCCTCGCCATAGTCTTCGCCTTGAAGATCTGGCGACATTACTTGTATGGAGCCACGGTTCGGATTATGACAGACCATAAGAGTCTGAAGTACATCTGGACTCAGAAGGAGCTGAACCTGAGACAACGACGATGGGTTGAGCTACTGGCTGATTATGACATCAACCTTCAGTACACGGAAGGTAAAGGGAATGTCGTGGCAGACGCTTTGAGCAGGAGAGTGTACTCACTCCTAGCTTTGACAGAGACGGCCACGATAGCTGAGGAGATATACGCAGCCCAGGATAGTGATGTATACCTGCAGGGCGTCAAGTAGAAGTTAGCAGACGGTATGACTGATGGTTTGAAGTATGAGTACGAGTTAGACAGCGAGGGACACCTTCGAGTCAGAGGCAGACTCTGCGTTCCTCAGGATGCGACAGAACTTCAAACCAGGATTCTCTTTGAGGCTCATTCCTCTGCATTATCAGTACACCCTTGAGCTACCAAGATGTACAAGGATTTGAAGCAGTTATTCTGGTGGAGCGGGATGAAGAGGGATGTAGCAGATTTCGTCTCCCGATGCCTCACCTGTCAGAAGGTGAAGTTTGAGCATCGTCGACCAGGAGGCCAGATTCAGTCATTGCCAGTACCGTGCTGGAAGTTTGACGACATCAGCATGGACTTTGTGGTCGGTCTTCCTCCAGCTAGAGGCGGACTGAATTCTATTTGGGTGATAGTCGATAGGTTGACCAAGACAGCCAGGTTTATACCTATCAAGGACACATGGAAGGTGCCCAAGCTGGCTGAGGTGTTCACCACAGAGCACATCTGGTACCATGGGGTACCGAAGACGATTGTCTCGGATCGTGACACACGTTTTCTCAGCAGGTTTTGGCGTCAGATGCAGGAGGCGTATGGTACTCAGCTACGCCTTAGCACAACCTTTCACCCTCAGACTGATGGGCAGACCGAGAGGATGATTCAGACGCTAGAGGATATGCTATGAGCAGTTGCTCTAGACTATCAGGGGAGTTGGGTAGAGCGTCTACACCTGGTAGAGTTCTCCTACAATAACTCTTACCATGCGTCTATTGGCATGGCACCATTCCAGGCTCTATATGGCAGGCCGTGCCGGACTCCTTATCATGGAGTGACCCTGCTGAGGCAGTCTTGATTGGGCCCGAGTATATTCAGACACTACAGGATGACGTTAGGGTTATTCAGTAGCACATGAGGGCAGCGCAGTCCAGACAGAAATCTTACGGGGATCAGCGCACCAGAGAGCTCGAGTTTCAGTTGGGTGACATGGTTTTCTTACGGGTGTCTCCGATGAGAGGGATATTCAGATTTGGGATGAGGGGGAAGCTAAGCCCTAAGTATGTCGGTCCGTACAGGATTACAGAGCGAGTGGGCCCAGTTGCTTACAGACTAGAGCTACCAGCGGAGTTGGGGAAGGTACACGACGTGTTTCATGTGTCTCAGTTGAAGAAGTATATGCCTGACCCTTCTCACGTACTGCAGCCAGAGAGATTGGAGAATGAGCCTACACTGAGGTATGAGGAGACTCCTATTCAGATCTTGGACACGAAGGTCCGAGAAACGAGAGGCAGATCAGTCAAATTGGTGAAAGTTCTTTGGGAGCATCATGGGATTGAGGAAGCTACTTGGGAGGCTGAGGACTCCATGAGAGTAAAGTACCCACATCTGTTTACATGATATTCTGCTATCCTGCTGTGATTCACGTTAATGGCGGTACGAGGGCGTACCTTAGCTCTTTTAAGGGGGATATACTGGCATACTCCTCCTTCGTTAACTCATCTGGATAATGCCTTGTTGCATTATTGGTAGAGGGAGAACGGTATTAGTAGAGTGAGAGTTGTATGTTTGTACGTAGTTTTACATTATGGCACGGTAGTATGTCATGTTTATGTTTTGTTTCAGTTTATATTTTGATTCAGTTTGATTTGATTTTGGTACTCTTGAGTGGAATGTTGAAATGGAAATAAAGGATTGGGTTGGTATGGAATTTCATGGGAATTATTATTGTCTCAGCACACCCGAAGCGGTGTGAGTGCCTATTAGTTGATTGTTAACTTCGAGGCGAAGTTTCTTTTAAGGGGGATATACTGAAATACCCCTAAATTAATTTAAATTAATTTAGGGGATTTCTTTTATTAAATATTAAATTATTATTATGAATATTAAATTATTATATGGAATTATGAAATTTATATACGGGATTTCTCCTATTTAACCCTAAAGGAAACAATAAAATATTTAATAATTATATATAATTATATGGTATGATGTATTTAATAATAAGATTTATAAGTCAATAAATCTTGGAAAAATTTCTAAACACTCCAACTATATTATAAAGATTTTAGGAAGTGTGGGAACATTGTTTTGAAACATAAAAGTCAATATAAAATTCTAGAAACCCTAAAGCCTTTTAAGCCTTGCTAGGGTTGAATTTTTAAGAATGGTCAAACCAGCCCATGAAACCTATACCAATAAATAGGTTATGGAAAACCATGAAGATCGATAAAAAACGTCAAAAACAGATCATCCTAGCCAAAGTTATGATCAAGAAGTTTAGAGCCAAAATTTTGAAAAGAAGCTGACATGGCATGGTCTTGAGTCAGCGTGCGCCTCGGGATACACGCCCCAACACTTAGTCGTTTTTATCCCCTATATTTCCGGTAACAGAAATCAGGTTTTGCCCTATCTTGTGACCTTCATAACTTTCTCATCTTAAGGAATTTTTTAGTGTCGTCTTCTTTGTTGCCTTCTCCTAAACTTCCTCTAAACAACCATAACTCACACTAACCCTAACTCGTCCTAAATCAACCGGAAAATCGAATCAAAGTAGCCACCCTGCAAAACCGTAACTCCAGTTTCCAGTTTTTCCTTCGAATCAGGTAACTTCGTCTAGCCATAACTTCTTCGTTTCTTAGCCAAATTTCATGTTCTTTAGCTCGTTTTGAAGAGCTCTAATCCCTCTAAAACTTTCATGTTGATGGCCTAAGCCAATTCTCAACCGTTTGGAAGAACAAGGTGTCTAAAGTTTCGGTTTCGTCACAGCATAAAATCATAGTTTTCTTTCCAGAAAACGCAAGGTAAACTCGCAACTTCCAGCTTCGATTTCTTTCTGTGTAGTGCGAGTTAGGGTGGGTTTTTGCTATCATTGTGTAGAGCTAAGTTCTTCTTTAGATTAAGCCCAAGAACTAGTTCTAACTCCCTCTGTACTGTAAATTATAGTGTTGCAAAGTAGGCTACTCAATCGAGTTGTAAAGGGGGCGTTTTTCCAGAAACCGAAAACAAATCCCTTCGATTCGAGCAATTCTGGTAAGTTTTCTTCAAATTCCTTCAACCTTGCAAAACTATGTTACATTATCGGTCAAAACCATGATTCAATTGCATCAATTACGCTTTAGGTTGAGTGAATTTGGGAGAATCGAATTCGGAAACCCTTAAGAACCCTAACTTCGAAACCGAATTCGTAAACTGATGAATCCTGCATTATAGCTAGCGAAATTAGTATCATTAGAACCGAAATTTGATTTCGAAACCATAGAAACAAGAATCACTCGATTTCGTTCTGTAGATTGGGAGATATTGAAGATTTAGTACTCGGGTTTGATTTGTCTTTCGCTGATGAACTCGCGGCTTGTCAGCCGTCCGATATTAGTTAAGAGTTTTGGACGGCCGAGATTAAAACGTTTCAGATTAGGTTTTCATAAATTCCAGTAAATAACCCTAACTTGTTGAATTTAGTTAATGGCCTTCCCGAAGGTATTTTGACTTGAAATTTTAACCATAGATTCCTTATAAAATCTAGTTTATTTTGATGTAAATTAATATGGTTTTGGAGTTTTTAAACGTAAGTTATGATTTTTTTCAAGTTACGGGTTTTCTGGAATTATTTGGCTGATTTTAAAAGATATTTTATGAAATAAAATTTTTATAATATGTCTAAAATGTTATAGTTACTGTATATTAAATTTGGGAATTTTTGGGCAATGGTAAATGGTTTTAAAAATTGTGTTTATGAGTTTTTTCATAAGAATAACTTATAATATATGGTTTTTAATGTAACCAAAAATTAAAGTATGGTATGTTAATTAACTTTTAAGCTGGGGAAAATAAGGGAAACTAAATTAACATTTTATAACAGTAAGTTTATAAATTTTTGGTATTAGCTTTTAAGAGAAGTGAAATTATTTACATATATGTATATATACTTATTTAAGTAGAAACTTATGTAAATCAAGGAATTTAATTATTTTACGTTTTATTTATTATACTATATGGGAGTTAATATTTGTAATTAAACTAAGGAATATATATATATAATATATATATATATATATATATTTTTACGCATATATAAAAAGGGAATAAGTAGTAACTTAGAGTAAAGCAAGGAACTAATAAATTAACACTTATAATAACTAAATATTATAAGAGCTAGAATCCTAAGATATAGTAAAAGAAATACTTTATGAAACATACTTGGAATACAGTTAAGGTTGTAGTAATAAGATAGTTTAAAATAATAAGTTACATAGGGAATGTCTTAGTTAAATTCTAATACACGTATACTTATATATATTAATAAATAAAGGAAAACATTTTACTTATTAAACCATATATATATATCGGTTGTGGTATGCCTAAAAGTTATTGAACATAATTAATACAATAAAATTTCCTAAAAATGTTATGGAAATCTTAATAAAGATATATATAAATATATAGTATATAAATACATTAAATAGATGAGGGAAATAATATTCCTTGTGATAGTTTAATAAGTAGAATATATATATATTGTAAACCTTAGGTTTTAATCGGTGAGTAATTAAATAGTCACTATTAACTTAAGGGTTTAATTACACAACATAAACGTAACACGGTCTTGGGCTAACCTACTAAGCCCAAGTCTATGAACTCCAAAAGCCCACTTTAACAATTCAAAGAGAGTTTGGGCCCTCTCAGGAATAAATTCTAAATCATTCCAAACTAAACGAAATGGGCCTAACAAAGGATTTAGTTAACAAGTCAAGCCCAAATCTTTGTGAGAGGATAATGGTAAACCTGGAACTATTAATCAGTAAGAAAAGAAGGTTGTTTAGTTATATAGTCCCTTAACTAATCGACACTTAGAACCCTTAATTATAGGTTACTATTGGGGGAATCAATTATTCGAGTTATTTATTGTTCTTCACATACCAGGTACGATTTCGTACTCAGATACTTTTGCTGATGGGCTTTATGGAATGTTTTGGAAAACGCTAACTAAGCTTGAATGGATTTAAAAGGGAAACTGTTGTGTGGCTACTCAGCTTGATGTGACTAACTGAGCCTTGAATGTGAAACTTACATGGTTTTGGTTCCTTCCATTGGGTTATTTCATTAGACATTAACTGCCTAGGGTTTACGCTTCTGCACTCTCTAGGACTGAGTGTTTTGGTATTGCTCTGGCGTAGTTAGTGATCTAGTGGAAGTATGGAAAAGGACAATCTTGGTATTTCTTCCTTTGACTCTGGATATTGTTTCATCCATGAGTTGAGTCTTTTGTTGTGACGTGCGCGCGTCTTCAATGGTAACAGTGAGGGGCTGTATATCCCCTGTCCCAAAAAGGGACGTGATAGACAGTGAGGGGCTGTATATCCCCTGTCCCAAAAGGGACGTTGTAGACAGTGAGGGGCTGTATATCCCCTGTCCTAAAAGGACGTACTTGGCGGTGGGGGCCATCTCTCCCAGTTGAATTATTCCATTCTTAAGTTATTGGTTCTTGGATCTATCTTTTCATTCATAGTCCTCTGTGACTATCTGAGTCTTTCTACTCCTAACGGGAATTTGGGTTTAACTAAGGCAATGGATGTTCACTAACTTTACTTTTCTGTTATTAACCTTTATTCTTATCTTGTTATCTTGATTTGGTGGTTTGTGAAATGCCTTATTTCCTCTGTGTGGTTTAAGTGTTGTTTTCCTGCTTATTTATTTAAGAGTTGTATTATAAGTTGTTTTTGGAGGATCGTACCAGTTCCATTCCAGGAACTGACCACCCCTCTTGGGGTGGGCTGCTTGGTTTTATCTTGCAGGTACGAGTTATTTTACAGGTGGCCAGAAGAGAACGAGTGATTGGGATGGGATTAGGTTTTGAGAGTTTATGTGTTTTATTGCTGTTTTACTTTGTGTAAGTTTCTCGAGGTGTCAGGCCGTGACAATTGTAATCTTTAAGTTGTATTTGTGAGGTTTGGTGCCGGGTGTTTGGAACCCGATGGTCTGTACGCCTTTAGTATTTTATTTCCGCTATAAATATGTTAAATAGGGGCGTTACAGTTATGCTTGATATTTTGCAAAGATAAAATGTATTTTACAGGTTGTGGTGGAAGTTACTCAATTTGGTGATTTGCAACTATGACCCCTTCTTTGTTTGTGTATGGATTTTTTGGTCGCAGACTTCTAACTACATGTGGATGCTCTGTGTGGAGGTGATTTTTTGGTATGAGGGGGGGGGTTCTATCTAATATGGTCTAAACTGAAAAGTCGAGATCCTAGAAAATGCCATTCTGTGGGAGGGTGAAAACCTGTATTCTGACATCCCTCAAATACTTACTAAATCGTCCGTCTTTCCCGGAAAGCGGTAAAGGAGAATGCAAGTTTTGTTCACCGCTCTCAATGGGCCCACGCGGACTTATGCCCTAAGGGCGGAAATTGACTAGAGTCGCACCTAGTTTGGACCTAAGGAACTAGGAAGGAAAGGAAGAAGGGTTCTAAGAACCGTTAATTGACTCTGATGCCTTGCTGCCTATGGATAGACTTATCTGGTCATACTAGAGATTCTATTGTGGGTTCGCACTGGGTTTACCCCTTAGAAGTGGCAACGACCACGACTTTGGATTGGTGCCCGAGGAAACCTCGGTCTCCAATTATCGGGATTGCCTTCTTTCAAAACCTTAAGAAAGAGATTCAATTAAAGCCAAAGGACAGGATTGAGTATGGGTTGAGAATTAGATGATTTAGAAGAGT
Organism: Limonium bicolor; assembly: GCA_023374045.1. NCBI lineage: Eukaryota > Viridiplantae > Streptophyta > Magnoliopsida > Caryophyllales > Plumbaginaceae > Limonium > Limonium bicolor. The sequence goes on from CM041778.1 coordinate 84,357,546, forward strand.
TGAAGAATAGGCTGGTCTTGGAGTTGGTTTGGTTGAAGTGTTGAGAGGTTTTGATTGTTTTGAGGGGTTTGAGGTTGTTTTGGTTTTCACGGGGATTAAGAGGATGATGGAAGTTGTAAGGAATAAAAGGGCATTTTGGTCATTTTTGGTGGGGTTAAGGGGTATTTGGATTATTTGGTGGAATTGAGGAGTTGTTTGTGTTTGTGAAGTTCGGATCTTGAAATGGTTGGGTTCTTGAGGTGTTTTGGGAAGTCGAAAGTATTGAAGAGAAATTCGGGTTTTCAAAACGATCGAGTATGGAAGAGGATGCTTGGTTTGCAGGTGTTCGGGTCTTGGAGATGTTTCAGGTTTGATGACTAAAGTTGTTCAGGATTATTCAGGAATTGGAGGTCCTATATGCCTTGGAGTTGGTTCAGGGAGTATTGAGAAATGTTTATAGTACCTGAGGTTCTATGCAACTATCAAAAAAAATCTGAGGTTCTATGGGAAGGGTTGGATTGGTTTATTTAACATTGTCTCTCTTAAAGTTTTTAAAACTGAAAAAATCATTTTTTTGGTGTAAAAGGGCGGATAATCCCGAGGGATTACCCTATGTACCCCCTCGAACACAACACTTAATTAATGGTAAGTGCCAAGGCTCGAATGAAACACCCTAAACAAATAAACACATAAAATCATAAACGAGTGAGGACTATCCGAATAACGTGTCACATAATTCGGGACACGTGATAATACTTGAATAATTAAATTAAGTACAGACATATATGCCCGAGAACATGAGAACGTGACATATTAATACAATCGCGTACATATATATATATATAAACGTATATAAAAATACATATATGAAGTGTTACAATATTACAACGTCGTATATGATAATAATAACGTCTCATAGTTACATATAACTAAAACGCGACAAAATAAAAGGGGGCGTATATAAATATACATGTACGTCTAAATGACTAGCAACGTATAAAATTAATAACGCGACATATTATATAGTCGCTTATATATATATAAATAAACATGTATATAGCATACAAAGAAAAAGAGAAGAAAAGGAAAAGGGAGCAAATATGCTCCGCTGAGGTTCGAACCACGTACCTCTCGTATCCTCCTTGAACACTTTAACCGGTTGAGCTATGCTCGAATTCAGTAACCAATACTAGCCTAATCATACTGTGACGAGATTACTTGAGCGAACAAAAAAAACTGTAAAGAAAACAGAAGTGAAAGTCAGTCAAGACCACTCCCTCTCCTTCACTCACCAGTTCCCTATTCTCCCTTCTGTTTCGGTAATACCATTTGACTCAAGAGGAAGAAATTCCAACTGAAGCAGGCACGCTACCGTCGACTGTTGAACTTGTGGAATCAGACAGCGGAGCATGGACCGCATCAAAGTTTGAATCCACCAAACTTCCACAAAGTGCTTCATCGGGACTTTATCCCACTACAGACTCATTAGTCCCAGTACTCAGCCCTCTCTTGACTTGTGCCATCTGAGTAATCCCCATCTCTATCCCTTCTTATCTTCATGCCTGCATGCTCACGCCAGCAGCAATTCAGGGTCCCTGTTGTCTCTGTTTTTTTTTCACGAGAAGGTAAGCCCAACCTCAAACTGTTCTCCTGCTCCAACTGATTTTTCTTTTTCTTCTTCCCTGATCGGACACTCATTATTCCGACCTTGTTGTTTCTGTTTGAAAGGAAACGGTCACCTCAACCCATCTTCTCTCTTCATGCATGCTGGGAATGATTGTTTCAGTTTTATACAAATCCTGGAACATCGCAAGCCAGACAGCAAGACTGTCATGAAATCGGATCCAAGGTGAAACTACAAACTGTCACACTTCCTTGCCTCACTTTTGTTCTACTTTTTGCTATGAATGACATCACCCTACTCAACTCCTTTGACTAACTGCATTTCCTTCCTAGAAGAAACCAGCAAGAGCCACAACAATATGGTTCGAAAGTCTACCCAAGGTAAGGACATAAACAGATTCTATTTAAGTCCCTTTTCTGAACTTCTGAATTCCTTAAACTTTCTTCTTAGTCTGCATAGATACTCCATGCCACTCCATCCATGAAGAGCCTAAAAGTTCCTGATCGGAAACCTGCCAAACCATTCCATTGAACACACTGCAGGTACGCCAAGTGAAAAAAAAAAGAGAAGAAACAGACCTCTAGTTCTGTAACTCCCTTCCACGTTTCTGTTTATGACATGGCCTAACACCTGATCATCCTTTCACAGTTTGTTACTGAGTGATCAAGGCCTGGAAATCCCACCTAGTGACAAGGGTCCACCAAGGTAAAGACTAACTCTGAAGCCCTTGTCCTTATTAAACTCCGTAGCTACATTTAACAGAGTGCATGATCAAAAAATATACAATCTGTCAAGTTAAGTGGTGAATCATTTCAGTTTCTGTAGTGGTATTCTTCTGTATGCCAACTTTCCAGGAGTGATGTAGGGATGGGTAGTGATCTATTAATGAACCTAAAATACTCTAACAGAATGAAAAAGAAAAAAAAGAACAGAAGAGGAAAGGAACACCAGTTCAGATTGCAGTTTTGTTTCAGTATGTTCAAGCTCCTAGTTTTCAGTATGAGGATGAACCTGCAATTAACAAGTGGTTCGGGAGATGTTAAACCTTAATATAACACTTAACTAAATTAATAAACATCGTGGAACAGGTTGAAAGACAGATTTTTAGCTAAACAGAAAGGCAGAAGAGAATAACAACAGAAAAAAAACTAGTTATCAGTCAAACTCCAGTTTCTGTAACATATCGCGGTTCTGTATAACATATTACAGTGGCATATTCCTCACTGTTTAGGCTTGTTTTGTTGGTAAAGACTGTACTGGAGACACCTAATTAAATAGCTAGACAACCTAGGGGAGCTAGAGAGCAAATTAAACAGAACAGCAGAAATCTATAACAGAAAATGTACAACAGATCAAGGTTTGTGTTTCTTTCAGTTTCAGATTCTTTGAATAGGGTTTTGAGAGGTGTTAACCATGTTAGCGTGGGTCTGTTCTTGAGTTCCAAAGAAAATTTATAATACACCTGATCACGTGAGTAAATGGAGTGGGAGATTCTGGAAATCAAATAAAAAAAACAAACAAAAGCAATGAACATACTTCAAACCATGATTTCAGTTTTAGTTTTCAGTTCTGTGTAAGAGGATTTAGAGATGTAATTCCCTGTGACTTTAGGTCTGTGTTGAAAGCTAAACTTTGATAAAGCACATAACTAATTGTGTAGAACAATTCGGGAAAGAAAAATGGAAGTTAGATTCAGAGAACAGAAGGAAAATAATAGAAAAGGAGAGCAGCAGTTCATAGTTTCTGTTTTCAGTCATTCAGTTTACAGATTTTTGAGTAGAGGAATTTTAGAAGTACAAACACCACTGCCTTGGGTTGTCTTAGAGTTGGAGCCGTATTAGGATACACGGTTAGGTAACTAAACCAGTTAGAGGAAACTAAGAAACGAGTTAAATAACAGAAATAAAATAACAGAAAAGAGGTTACATCAGTGCATGAGATCAGTTTCAGGTTTTAATTGTTATGTGTAAAAGATTTTCAGAAGCGTAGCCATGCTGCCTTGGGGTTTTGTTTGGGTCTGCTTTGAAGACTAAAACTATAGCAATACACTTAACTAAGTAGCTGATCAGGTTGGGGAAATGGAGGTCAATCGGTGAAACCAGGAAGATAAAAACAGCAGAGGTGTCAAGTTTTAGTTTCAGGTGATGACTGGTTCTGTTTCTGTACAGAAGTTTGAGTGAGGGTTTATTTGTGAAGTTCTGAGTCTAACTTGGAAATAAAGCTTTACGGAGTAAGAAACACACAGGAGTAAGATGGAGAGACAGGAAACTAGTTGTTGGGCAAACAGAAAGAAAAGAAAGACAAAACAGAACTAAAACTAGGCCTCAGTTTTATCAATTATGAAATAACTCTTGGTTTCAGATCTGTGTGAAACTCCTGTTTCAGAGGAACTACCCATATGCTCCTGAGGTATTGAGGGTCAAAATAAGAGATGAAACCTAAACTAAACAAGTAACTGCTCACAGTTAAAATGGTAGACAGATTCATAGTGACATAGAATAAAACCACTAGTTTCTGATTTTCTGAATTCTGGTTTTCAGCTTTCCAGATATATGTGCATTGGTGTACCCCTGCTCCTTGGGTTAGTCTGGGTTTAGGAGCCTAGTTGAAATACTTAATTAAATAAGTGGGCAAGTTGAATAAACAGAAAACAAGTTTGAAACACAGGCAGTGAACAAACAGAAGGAAATAAGAGCAAGGTTATCAGAATGTGAGAGTTTCAGTTTTAAGGTTTCTGAAATCTGGTGCTTTCTGTATATCCACCTCCCAGGAGTATAGCCAAGGCTGTTGGAGTTATTTTTGAGTTAAACTTATGCTAAGACACTTAACTAAAAAGGTGAGCACTTGGGGAGAGTTCTGAAGGACAAATGCGTAACTGAACAGAAAAGAAAGAAAGATAGGAAAGAAAATACCCACCTGGTGATCCAGTTTTCTGCTGCTGTGTAACAGGTTTCCTGAGGCATTAGAAGTGTTATGGTGTCTTAGGTATGAACAAGGAATATTACTAAAGAGATAAATAGGTTGGCAAACTCATTTGGGAATTTAGGAAGCAATTAACTACCGACACAAGGAGAGAGTAGAGGAGTATTGCACTGTTTTCGGTTTCAGTTTCTCCAACAGTTGTTGTTCTGTATGATTGAGTACAGAGGTTAGTGTGTCTTGCTGATTTAATCTTGAGTTTAAAACCTTGGTAATACCCATATCTAGTGGGGTAAAAACCGTGGGCAAGTCTTAAACCTCAGCTGAGTTAACTAGAAACAAGAAACACAAGGAAACATGGGTTGGATTGTCTCGGTTTCCAAGTAACATTGCTGTCCTGTATAGCTAGATTACAGAAACATTAGGAGGGAGATGTTAGGTTATCGATGAACCCAAAAAGACCAAATCCACCTGATTGTGTGTGAAGAAACGTTGGGGCAAAATAAACATGGTTTGATATACTAAAGGAGAGGTTAAGTAAGAATAAACACTAAGCTTATGTTGCGGTTTTATAAACGTGAGATTTCTGTATAAGTGGGTTTTAGGGGTATTCTATAATCTATATTATCATTAGACAAGGGTTAAAATATTACTCACTTAATTATCTGAGGAAAGAATACCCATTAGATAAGTCATATCTATGTTATACAAACTTGTTACATGATTACCTCTTGAAACGCCCTAAAACATTAACTAAAGAAAAGGGCTTAGTTAACATATAAGTAAAGATGTGAATATCCTAGGAGTAAGTTGAGCCTAGGATTAATGCATGTGAAGTTCTAAGAGTCAATATGAACTAGGCATGTGACAACATACCTAGGGAATGACATACGATATAAAGTGTCGTCACATAAAATAATAAACTGACACACTGTTTTAATTACCTCTAGGACCGTAGCAAGCTCCGACCGGGATTTCGAGTGTAAGACAACTCGTGCCTTCGAAAAAGGTATGGACATGTGTGGTTCGTATGTTGCCGTGTTACACGGCTTGTGTGTTGTGTGCTCTGTGAAAAGACCTTAAGATTAAAGCATGAAATTGGATTGCTTGTTTATCTTGCCTATGTGATTGTTATATCATTGTTGTGTATCATTGCGCGCACACAGTGTTTAGTCCCTTTCTCGTTTATGGAACTTGAGACGAACTACTACGAATTATGAAAACCAAGAAAACTCTATAAGGGGAACTCCTCTCTAAACCATTGAGGACTACCATGACACCCACTATGGTGTCTATTCATTAATGATAATGAGGAGCAAGTCTCCTTTGGTGGGACATGACGAACCACGTAGACAAAACAAAAGAACTATACAAAGAGACAAATCCTCTCTAACTTTAGAGGACCGCTAATGACACCCATTATGGTGTCGAGATTATAATGATAATGAAACGAAAAGCACCAACTGTGAAACATGAGAACAACCCGGGAAGACACAGCTCGGGCCGCGCGGTATGGATGATCGGGAGTTGGTATCTGCATCAGATCCTTTGACCGTCTATGGTGGAATATGTTTTGGGTGTCCCTGGGTGACCCCACTTTCTCAGCACATCCTGGAGTCTAGAGGTGACTCCGCTTTCTCGACCCTGGGTGTCGGGAATGGGGGAGTGACAAATTGGTGATGCTTATCCTGGAGTCTAGAGGTGACTCCGCTTTCTCGACCCTGGGTGTCGGAATGGGGGACTAGCTACGGAGGAGACGTCCTCCAACGTGCGGTGATAAAAGAATTCCCAAACAATCCTTAAAGAAACAAGGAACGATTAGCACCTACATAATGAAGCCTCGGGATCTAAACTATATCCCCTGACTCGGTGCCAGAGAATGAAGGAAAACATGTGTAATGAGACCAAGCAAACAAGAGAAAGTCACAAATGTGATTCTTTAAGAAACAAGGAATGAATAGCACCTACATAACAAAGTCTCGGGATCTAACCTATATCCCCTAACTCGGTGCAAGAGAAGGAAGGAAAACATGTGTAATGAGAACAATAAAACAATACGTAATCGCTTGAATGATCCCATAGTGAGGATCGATGGTATAATATACCTCCGCACACGTCTTATAAATTACTTGATTGTTGTTGCTACGTTAGCAGCTTATTGTGCTGGGTTGCGTGTTGACATTGCTATACTACTTGCAAGTTGTGCTTGGTTGCTTTTGATATTGCTATGCTACTGATGAGTGTGTATGGTATCATGATGTGCTGATGTGTGCTTTACTGCTTTATTATAGCATGTAAATTGACCTAATAATATTCGACCAATTAGTCGTGTGGCCCGGTAACATACGGGCTTCACACGTTCATACTCAGCGTAGTTTGCTGAGTCCTTTACACCCAATTTTTTTTCAGGTATTGTGCCAGACGATGGCGGAGAGTAGGGGCGGGTGACTACCATGGGGGGTAGTCCATCTGGGAAGACGCTTAAGTATTATGTTAACGAATGGGTTATGACTATGTAACACTAAACCCTGGATGTATGTTTCGGTTTGTGTTGGTTATGTAAGAACTTATGAATTAGACTCTCGGTACTTGGTTCGTAATTCCTGTTCGTACTTGGATTTGGTTAAGGTTTAGATTCCAGTCATTCAGACCGTAACTTGGAGTTAGTAATGAGGACTGTCAACCACGTGGGTGGTTGGCGTCTGTAGCACCCGAATAGAGTAGGAACCGCTGCGTAGACATCTCATGTTACCATTAGGCGCGTCGTTTGATTGTTGGTCGTTATTCGGGGGTGTTACAGAAAGTGGTATCAGAGCGTAGTTGCGCTCTGATGACTGGAACAGAGGAGTACCGAGTATAGGAAAACCTAAATTTGAGAAACGGGGTTACGGGTTAGTTTGTGAGGCTCGTTAGTTAGGGTCCTTTTCAATCCGTAGGAAAACGCTGGAGAGGTAGAAAGCCTCCTCACACTCGGGAAAACCCGATCTGGCGTTTACACAATGGCATATAATCAATCCGGTAAGGAAAACTAGGTACCCCTATCTTTTCATCGATGTTTCGGCTTAGTGTAGGGTACGGGGGCGTACCCCTCTTTTAAGGGGGGTAAGCGCGTTTTGTTTTGGTTGTGTATTGATTTGTTAGGGTGTATTCCCACAACCACATGTTGATGGTTAGTAGGTTTGTGTGTTTTGGATTGTGTGTATGTGAATGGTATGTACGTGTATGTACACTGTGTCGTGAATGAATGTTGTGTGCCTTTTGATTACAGCCGTGCATGGGTTACGTATTACTACTATCTTGGATCACTATGAGAACTGGTGAGAAACCATTAATGTGGCAAAGTGCTTATGGGTAGTGAGAATTATGGTATATGGGACTTGATCCCTTGGCTAGCATGAATGAATGCGGGACTTGATCCCAATAATTAACGAGAATGGAAAACACCAGTTAAGGAAGAAAGACTTCGGGACGAAGTCTCTTTTAAGGGGGGTAAGTTGAAACACCCCTAAACAAATAAACACATAAAATCATAAACGAGTGAGGACTATCCGAATAACGTGTCACATAATTCGGGACACGTGATAATGCTTGAACAATTAAATTAAGTACAGACATATATATGTCCGAGAACATGAGAACGTGACATATTAATACAGTCGTGTACATATATATATATATATATATATATATATATATATATAAAAATACATATACGAAGTGTTACAATATTACAACATCGTATATGATAAATAATAACGTCGCATAGTTACATATAACTAAAACGCGACAAAATAAAAGGGGGGCGTATATAAATATACATGTACGTCTAAATGACTAGCAACGTATAAAATTAATAACGCGACATATTATATAGTCGCTTATATATATATAAATAAACATGTATATAGCATATACAAAGAAAAGAGAGGAAAAGGAAAAGGGAGCAAATATGCTCCCGCTGAGGTTCGAACCACGTACCTCTCGTATCCTCCTTGAACACTTTAACCGGTTGAGCTATGCTCGAATTCAGTAACCAATACTAGCCTAATCATACTAGTGACGAGATTACTTGAGCGAACAAAAAAAACTGTAAAGAAAACAGAAATGAAAGTCAGTCAAGACCACTCCCTCTCCTTCACTCACCAGTTCCCTATTCTCCCTTCTGTTTCGGTAATACCATTTGACTCAAGAGGAAGAAAATTCCAACTGAAGCAGGCACGCTACTGTCGACTGTTGAACTTGTGGAATCAGACAGCGGAGCATGGACCGCATCAAAGTTTGAATCCACCAAACTTCCACAAAGTGCTTCATCGGGACTTTATCCCACTACAGACTCATTAGTCCTAGTACTCAGCCCTCTCTTGACTTGTGCCATCTAAGTAATACCCCATCTCATCCCTTCTTATCTTCATGCCTGTATGCTCACGCCAGCAGCAATTCAGGGTCCCTGCTGTCTCTGTTTTTTTTTTTTCATACGAGAAGGTAAGCCCAGCCTCAAGACTGTTCTCCTGCTCCAACCGATTTTCTTTTTCTTCTTCCCTGATCGGACACTCATCATTCCGACCTTGTTGTTTCTGTTTGAAAGGAAAGGTCACCTCATCCCATCTTCTCCTCCTCGTGCATGCTGGGAATGATTGTTTCAGTTTTCTACAAATCCTGGAACATCGCAAGCCAGACAGCAAGACTGTCTTGAAATCGGATCCAAGGTGAAACTACAAACTGTCACACTTCCTTGCCTCACTTCTGTTCTACTTTTTGCTGTGAATGACATCACCCTACTCAACTCCTTTGACTAACTGCATTTCCTTCCTAGAAGAAAACAGCAAGAGCCACAACAATCTGGTTCGAAAGTCTGCCCAAGGTAAGGACATAAACAGATTCTATTTAAGTCCCTTTTCTGAACTACTGAATTCCTTAAACCTTCTTCTTAGTCTGCATAGATACTCCATGCCACTCCATCCATGAAGAGCCTAAAAGTTCCTGATCGGAAACCTGCCAAACCATTCCATTGAACACAGCTGCAGGTACGCCAAGTGAGAAAAAAAAGAGAAGAAACAGACCTCTAGTTCTGTAACTCCCTTCCACGTTTCTGTTTATGACATGGCCTAACACCTGATCATCCTTTCACAGTTTGTTACTGAGTGATCAAGGCCTGGAAATCCCACCTAGTGACAAGGGTCCACCAAGGTAAAGACTAACTCTGAAGCCCTTGTGCTTATTAAACTTCGTAGCTACATTTAACAGAGTTCATGATCAGAAAAATACAATCTATCAAGTTAAGTGGTTAATCATTTCAGTTTCTGTAGTGGTATTCTCCTGCATGCCAACCTTCCAGGAGTGATGTAGGGATGGGTATTGATCTATTAATGAACCTAAAATACTCTAACAGACTGAAAAAGAAAAAAAAAGAACAGAAGAGGAAAGGAACACCAGTTCAGATTGCAGTTTTGTTTCAGTATGTTCAAGCTCTAGTTTTCAGTATGAGGATGAACCTGCAATTAAAAAGTGGTTCGGGAGATGTTAAACCTTAATATAACACTTAACTAAATTAATAAACATCGTGGAACAGGTTGAAAGACAGATTTTTAGCTAAACAAAAGGCAGAAGAGAATAACAACAGAAAAAAACTAGTTATCAGTCAAACTCCAGTTTCTGTAACATATGTGGTTCTGTATAACATATTACAGTGGCATATTCCTCACTGTTTAGGCTTGTTTTGTTGGTAAAGACTGTACTGGAGACACCTAATTAAATAGCTAGACAACCTAGGGGAGCTAGAGAGCAAATTAAACAGAACAAGAAATCTATAACAGAAAATATACAACAGATCAAGGTTGGTGTTTTCTTTCAGTTTCAGATTCTTTGAATAGGGTTTTGAGAGGTGTTAACCATGTTAGCGTGGGTCTGTTCTTGAGTTCCAAATAAAATTTATAATACACCTGATCACGTGAGTAAATGGAGTGGGAGATTCTGGAAATCAAATAAAAAAACAAACAAAAGCAATGAACATACTTCAAACCATGATTTCAGTTTTAGTTTTCAGTTTCTGTGTAAGAGGATTCAGAGATGTAATTCCCTGTGACTTTAGGTCTGTGTTGGAAGCTAAACTTTGATAAAACACATAACTAATTGTGTAGAACAATTCGGGAAAGAAATGTAAGTTAGATTCAGAGAACAGAAGGAAAATAATAGAAAAGGAGAGCAGCAGTTCATAGTTTCTGTTTTCTGTCATTCAGTTTACAGATTTTTGAGTAAAGGAATTTTAGAAGTACAAAACCACTGCCTTGGGTTGTCTTAGAGTTGGAGCCGTATTAGGATACACGGTTAGGTAACCAAACCAGTTAGAGGAAACTAAGAAACGAGTTAAATAACAAAATAAAATAAAAGAAAAGAGGTTACATCAGTGCATGAGATCAGTTTCAGGTTTTAATTGTTATGTGTAAAACAGCAGAGGTGTCAAGTTTTAGTTTCAGGTGATGACTGGTTCTGTTTCTGTACAGAAGTTTGAGTGAGGGTTTATTTGTGAAGTTCTGAGTCTAACTTGGAAATAAAGCTTTACGGAGTAAGAAACACACAGGAGTAAGATGGAGAGACAGGAAACTAGTTGTTGGGCAAACAGAAAGAAAAGAAAGACAAAACAGAACTAAAACTAGGCCTCAGTTTTATCAATTATGAAATAACTCCTGGTTTCAGATCTGTGTGAAACTCCTGTTTCAGAGGAACTGCCCATATGCTCCTGAGGTAATGAGGGTCAAAATAAGAGATGAAACCTAGACTAAACAAGTAACTGCTCACAGTTAAAATGGTAGACAGATTCATAGTGACATAGAATAAAACCACTAGTTTCTGATTTTCTGAATTCTGGTTTTCAGCTTTCCAGATATATGTGCGTTGGTGTACCCCTGCTCCTTGGGTTAGTCTGGGTTTAGGAGCCTAGTTGAAATAATTAATTAAATAAGTGGGCAAGTTGAGTAAACAGAAAACAAGTTTGAAACACAGGCAGTGAACAAACAGAAGGAAATAAGAGCAAGGTTATCAGAATGTGAGAGTTTCAGTTTTAAGGTTTCTGAAATCTGGTGCTTTCTGTATATCCACCTCCCAGGAGTATAGCCAAGGCTGTTGGAGTTATTTTTGAGTTAAACTTATGCTAAGACACTTAACTAAAAAAGTGAGCACTTGGGGAGAGTTCTGAAGGACAAATGCGTAACTGAACAGAAAAAAAAATAGAAAAGAAAATACCCACCTGGTGATCCAGTTTTCTGCTGCTGTGTAACAGGTTTCCTGAGGCATTAGAAGTGTTATGGTGTCTTAGGTATGAACAAGGAATATTACTAAAGAGATAAACTAGGTTGGCAAACTCATTTGGGAATTTAGGAAGCAATTAACTACCGACACAAGGAGAGAGTAGAGGAGTATTGCACTGTTTTCGGTTTCAGTTTCTCCTACAGTTGTTTTCTGTATGATTGAGTACAGAGGTTAGTGAGTGCCTTGCTGATTTAATCTTGAGTTTAAAACCTTGGTAATACCCATATCTAGTGGGGTAAAAACCGTGGGCAAGTCTTAAACCTCAGCTGAGTTAACTAGAAACAAGAAACACAAGGAAACATGGGTTGGATTGTCTCGGTTTCCAAGTAACATTGCTGTCCTGTATAGCTAGATTACAGAAACATTAGGAGGGAGATGTTAGGTTATCGATGAACCCAAAACAGACCAAATCCACCTGATTGTGTGTGAAGAAACGTTGGGGCAAAATAAACATGGTTTGATATACTAAAGGAGAGAGGTTAAGTAAGAATAAACACTAAGCTTATGTTGCGGTTTTATAAACGTGAGATTTCTGTATAAGTGGGTTTTAGGGGTATTCTATAATCTATATTATCATTAGACAAGGGTTAAAATATTACTCACTTAATTATCTGAGGAAAGAATACCCATTAGATAAGTCATATCTATGTTATACAAACTTGTTACTGATTACCTCTTGAAACGCCCTAAAACATTAACTAAAGAAAAGGGCTTAGTTAACATATAAGTAAAGATGTGAATATCCTAGGAGTAAGTTGAGCCTAGGATTAATGCATGTGAAGTTCTAAGAGTCAATATGAACTAGGCATGTGACAACATACCTAGGGAATGACATACGATATAAAGTGTCGTCACATAAAATAATAAACTGACACACTGTTTTAATTACCTCTAGGACCGTAGCAAGCTCCGACCGGGATTTCGAGTGTAAGACAACTCGTGCCTTCGAAAAAGGTATGGACATGTGTGGTTCGTATGTTGTCGTGTTACACGGCTTGTGTGCTGTGTGCTCTGTGTGAAAAGACCTTAAGATTAAAGCATGAAATTGGATTGCTTGTTTATCTTGCCTATGTGATTGTTATATCATTGTTGTGTATCATTGCGCGCACACAGTAGTTTAGTCCCTTTCTCGTTTATGGAACTTGAGACGAACTACTACGAATTATGAAAACCAAGAAAACTCTATAAGGAGAACTCCTCTCTAAACCATTGAGGACTACCATGACACCCACTATGGTGTCTATTCATTAATGATAATGAAGAGCAAGTCTCCTTTGGTGGGACATGACGAACCACGTAGACAAAACAAAAGACCTATACAAAGAGACAAATCCTCTCTAACTTTAGAGGACCGCTAATGACACCCACTATGGTGTCGAGATTATAATGATAATGAAACGAAAAGCACCAACTGTGAAACATGAGAACAACCCGGGAAGACAACAGCTCGGGCCGCGCGGTATGGATGATCGGGAGTTGGTATCTGCATCAGATCCTTCGACCGTCTATGGTGGAATATGTTTTGGGTGTCCCTGGGTGACCCCACTTTCTCAACACATCCTGGAGTCTAGAGGTGACTCCGCTTTCTCGACCCTGGGTGTTGGGAATGGGGGAGTGACAAATTGGTGAAGCTTATCCTGGAGTCTAGAGGTGACTCCGCTTTCTCGACCCTGGGCGTCGGGAATGGGGGACTAGCTACGGAGGAGACGTCCTCCAACGTGCGGTGATAAAAGAATTCCCAAACAATCCTTAAAGAAACAAGGAACGATTAGCACCTACATAATGAAGTCTCGGGATCTAATCTATATCCCCTGACTCGGTGCCAGAGAATGAAGGAAAACATGTGTAATGAGACCAAGCAAACAAGAGAAAGTCACAAATGTGATTCTTTAAGAAACAAGGAATGAATAGCACCTACATGACAAAGTCTCGGGATCTAACCTATATCCCCTGACTCGTGCAAGAGAAGGAAGGAAAACATGTGTAATGAGAACAATAAAACAATACGTAATCGCTTGAATGATCCCATAGTGAGGATCGATGGTATAATATACCTCCGCACACGTCTTATAAATTACTTGATTGTTGTTGCTACGTTAGCAGCTTATTGTGCTGGGTTGCGTGTTGACATTGCTATGCTACTTGCAAGTTGTGCTTGGTTGCTTTTGATATTGCTATGCTACTGATGAGTGTGTATGGTATCATGATGTGCTGATGTGTGCTTTACTGCTTTATTATAGCATGTAAATTGACCTAATAATATTCGACCAATTAGTCGTGTGGCCCGGTAACATACGGGCTTCACACGTTCATACTCAGCGTAGTTTGCTGAGTCCTTTACACCCAATTTTTTTTCAGGTATTGTGCCAGACGATGGCAGAGAGTTGGCGGGTGACTACCATGGGGGTAGTCCATCTGGGCAAGACGCTTAAGTATTATGTTAACGAATGGGTTATGACTATGTAACACTAAACCCTGGATGTATGTTTCGGTTTGTGTTGGTTATGTAAGAACTTATGAATTAGACTCTCGGTACTTGGTTCGTAATTCCTGTTCGTACTTGATTTGGTTAAGGTTTAGATTCCAGTCATTCAGACCGTAACTTGGAGTTAGTAATGAGGACTGTCAACCACGTGGGTGGTTAGCGTCTGTAACACCCGAATAGAGTAGGAACCGCTGCGTAGACATCTCATGTTACCATAGGCGCGTCGTTTGATTGTTGGTCGTTATTCGGGGGTGTTACATCGAAAGATGGGGCAATGAATTTATGTCGAAAAGTAGGGTTTAGAGAGAAACATCATGAATGAGATGCTCTCGGTCAAACCCTGATAACGTCTCTAACTCCCGGGTTTAAAAACATCGAAAACTAAAAACATTGAAATTGAGTGGAAGGGAGTTAGACGATTCTAAAACCCTGGCTACAACTAGGAAGGCAGTCACATCCCTAGCACCCCGCCTTGTAAAAATCTAGGCTGCAATTAGGGGAGGTTTGTCACCCTAACGCCCCGCCTAAAGAGATCCAGACTACGATAAGGGAGCTACGACCCCAGTGCCCTGCCTCGGATTTTTGTTTAGAAAGGGAGACAAGTGATGTTCTAACCAGGAAGTAAATGTTCTTTGAAGGTGTTAGGCATCCCATGTTCCCCGAAAACGATTTAGTTTTGAGTTTGAAAACTAAGTTAGAAAATCTTTGAAGTTGTTCGGAATTCTCGACGAAGAAACACTGATTTTGAGAAATGTTTTAGGAGAAAACTTTTTGTATATGTGAGAAGAACTTTCTACATTTGAGAAGAGTTTTCTGTGATGTGAGAAGAGTTTTTCCTTTAAAATTTCACAAAATGGTTCCTTTGAAAACCAGATGAGATTTGAATAAAATGATTGTTCAAAGTTGAGAAAGAACATTTTTTTTGGGATTTTTGAATTAAAGCTGAATACTGAGGAATGTTTTTGGATTTTTGGAGTTTGAATGGGATTTACAAGTTGAGTTTGAATTGGATTTTGAATGTGAACTGAATGGGATTAGACTGAGTTGAATCGGACTGAATTGAAATGAATTGAAATGAGTTGGGTTTGAATTGGGTTGAATTGACTTTGGGTTGGGGTTGGAAAACGAGTCGGGTCAAAGTTAGACCGGGTCAAAGTTGGATTGGGTCAAAGTTGAGGTTGGTCAAAGTTGAGGTTGGTCAAAGTTGGGATTGGTCAAAGTTGAGGTTGGTCAAAATTGGGATTGGTCAAAGTTAGACCGAGTCAAAAATGGACCAGATTGGGCCTTGGTCAAGGTTTGGGCCAGATTGGGCCTTGGTTAGGCTTTGGGTTAAATTGGGCCTAAGTGGGCCTTAGTCAAGCAGGCTTAATGGGCCGAATTGGATTTGGGCCCCAAAATGAGTATTGGGCTGGACATGGGTATGGGCCAATTTGGGCATTGGGCTGGATATGGGTAATGGGCCGAGTTCGGGCTTTGGGCTGGGTTTGGGTAATAGGCCGGGTTTGGGTAACGGGCCAATGTGGGCTATGGGCCGAGTCTGGCGAGTCTGGGCCGAATTTGGGCCTTGGGTTGGTTTGGGCCGGACTGAGATGTAGGCTAGGTTTGGACCATGGGCTAAGTTGAGTAGTGGGCCGGGATGAGGTTGGGCCGGCTTTGGATATTGGGCCAAGTTTAGTTTTGGGCCAAGATTTGCAAGGGGCTAGGCTTGGTGGACTCGGGGCTAGGCTTGGTGGACTCGGGCCCAGATTTGGGCTTTGAAAACAGATTTCTCAAATGGGCTGATTAAACAAATGTTTGAAATTTATTAGGAGTTAGCGGGCCTAAGTCATGTCTGAATGAAAATTACTTGGATTTACAAGTGGGTTGGATTTTGTTGATTGTGTATTTTATTCTGAAATTAGGGGATGATTTGGAAAATTTTAAGGAAAACAGGTATTCCTCACATGAGCCGTGTCTAGGACCCGTATTCATGGAGGATATCCTAACCTAAAGCTTTTCTACAAGGGGTAACCTACGGGCTAACTAGGGCTTCTTGTGAAATCGATCAAACAATTGAAGCGAAAACGGTAAAAACAGAAGAGAGACCAAGCTCAATAGACATTAAAAAATACACAAGATATGTCAAAATACCGATGAGAGTAGCAAAATGAAACAACATTTAGCAGTCAAACAGGGTGGTCTCAAATGAAGACTAAATTAGGATCATGCTTTGAATCGGTTTACAAATCGAATCTATCCGCAAGGAGCAAACAACAACGCTAGGAATGTAGACAAGTTGTTGGTCACAGAAAACTAACCGACGGGGTGGCCTGCCCCCGGTTTACCATTCAATTAAATATAGGAGAAGAAAATTCATTCAAACGAGGCGACAAACGCTTATTTTGTCGCCTCAGACAAATATAATCAACAAGACCTTCAAATCCACGGTGTAAGTGTGTTGAGCCCATGATCCACACGCGCAGTCGGATAGTAAAGCCCACAATTGATTCCAAGCCGAAGGCACAAATCACGGCCCAAATCCAATTGATTATACATGTACCTCGATCAAGTGATAAAATAAAAGTAGTAAGGAAGCAATGAGCAAGCAGTAAGATAAAATAACATGAGAACTTACAAATCATTATGAACCACACAAAGAGCAATCGACCAATTTGGGGTGCTGCTAAATTTCAAACCCCGAACAACAACGCGGGAATCAAATAGCAAAAATAACTACTTTGTAATCAAATAACAGTAGGTCGATTGTGCAGCGCGTCCGCGCCTGAGTTTCCACGGCCCATTTGATGTCAGTCCAGTCAGCAGTTGACTGGACAGTTTTGCTGACTGTACTATCTTTTTTATTATATTAATTTTCAATTAGTTATAACTTTAAAATAGAAGTCCAAAATTAAAAAAAGTTATCAATGTTCATCTAAATTCAAGCTCTTCAAAACAAGAACCAGATTGGATATGTTTTGACAACTTTAAAATTTTATATTTTTTATATGTATATATTTATACATATCAACCATACTTGATTCACTCGATACAGTTTAATATACATCATACACTAATAATAACTACAAAATAATAATGATTCATATTCTGTTTTGAAATCGGTGTATTAAAAATATATATGATTCACTATATAAGACTTAAAATACATCGTATAAATAATAATAATACACCACAAAACAATAATAATAAAAATAATAATAATAATGTGTTACAATAATGATCCATTATTAGTTTCAAGTTTGTTACCTAATTCACTTGTAACACCCCTACCGCTAATACCGTCATTACTGTACCATACTTACCTTCGCAGCGGATATTACTTACTCAACGGCGGGTGTACAATGCCGTTAGTCACCCACGTGACTAACAAGGCGAGTTACAATTCTACATACTATCGGTCTGATGAATGTGAACATACCGAATACTCTACATAATACAATACTTCCCATTGCTTACTCATCCATAATTCAATTACAACTTCAATTCAATACTATACCGAGTATACTACAATCCTTAAGTTACCGTACAGCGTGGACTTTCAATTTCCCAATATATACAAGTACAATCCCTTTCATACAACTACCCATGCTTACATAGCATCCCCGTCCTACTCTCTCGAACGGTGGTCAGCTTCGAGTACCTGCACACTAAAAACGGTCCCCCTAGGGGGTCAGCTTACGCTGCATATGAAATTCGCATATACCGCGTGCTAACCGCGGTACGCCGACTACTTTGGGTCGGATATACATGGAGTTCATTTTACATGCATACATACATACTATTACTACACAATACATTCATCAATACTTACATACACATACAGGGTACAATACTTACCGAGGGAGACAATTCTATAGTCAACCGTTCGTATTAGTACTTATTCAATACTCTTTCGTTGCGTTACTCATTACTCTACTCATACTCACTCCTTACTCTTGTATACTCATCACTCCATGTTCGGCATCCTACTCGTACACGACCCTTACTCTGTGCTCGTTGCTATACTTGTGTATACTTGCTACTCAATACTCCATACTTACTCACACGTACTCACTACTCAAACTTACTCATACATTCTCAGTACTCGGTACTCATTACATACTCATACATACACAATACTCATTACTCATTACTTTGGCCTCTGGGCGGAGTCATACTCAAGACTCGCCTCCGGACCTACAATACGAGGGCTATACGCTTAGCTCCTCAAATACTCAAATGTCCGTTTTACCGGACTACTCAAATTCCCAACACTCTTCTCTCAGAGTATAATACAATCTCATGGATTAGTCTAGAAGTATCTCTCTTGATAACCTCTGCTAGCTTAGGGAATTACCACCGTCTAGTATCCTCAGATTTAAGGGTTTCCCCAACATATCGAATACTCTCTCGTTCGGGGCATACTTACATCTGTCGGGTCCTCTCATAATGGGTCGACTACTCGCTAAGGGGTTTGGAGATCCCTCATCATTCTTTACTACTCTCATGGTTCCTGCCTTGCACCAAGATTAATTCCTCTGTTAGAGGTTACTTATATACTCCCACTACTTATTATTTGTGGATTTATCATTTCGGTTCTCCAACCGTTATCGGGAGGTTATTACTCCCGTACACTCCCTCACATTCTAGTGAGTTCATTGGGTTGCGTTATCGTTTTTGAATCGATAGTTTGGCGCGTTGCTACGTTTCCATTAGTTCACAATGTGACTCTGACTACGAGTCCTACAAAACAAGACTCATCTATGAGTCGTACTACACCTAAATGAAGCCACACAATCAATCAAGAAGGGTTAGCTCACACACATACCAAGACATACAATGAAGGCAATAAACCTTTTCATGCTTTAGTCTTGATTAGCCGACATACAGCATACAAATCAACGTAACTCGTTAGCATACGGGGCATGAGAAAATCATACCTTTCACCGGTTAGCTTTACCATGTGTTTCCCTTGTTCCTTGGTTCACACTTGTTCCACTGATAATGTTTCCAACATTGTTATTAATACTATGCTCATACGACATACAAATAATTACTACTCCATTACTTACCCCGTTATCCCAGTATACTTAATGTTCTTATACTTACAACTTTCTGACTTGTTTCCTTACTCACATGTGCATTTCCTCATCCTTTCTTTCAATTAGTGATGTATTACTACATTTACATATGCATATGTGTATAGGCATATATATATATACATATGATAACTATAATCATATATATATATATTTTTTGTTTTTGACTCGACCGACCTTACCCAGGGTCGGTCCAAGGTCGGTCGAAGTCAATAGGGTAATACGCTGGAACATTCAGGGCCGACCGACCTTGCAAGTCCGTCCCAAGGTCGGTCCATTCCAGTGAGTTACTTAACGGAGAATTTTAGCCCCCGACCTTGCAAGTCCGGTCGCAAGGTCGGTCATTCCAGTAGCTTACAAGATGGAAAATTTTTGAGTCGACTGACCTTGCAAGTCCGGTCGCAAGGTCGGTCCATTCCAGTAGGTTTCATTACGGGAAATTCTTCTGGCCGACCGACCTTGCATGTCCGGTCCCAAGGTCGGTCCATTCCAGAAGGTTTCGTCCTTTGCAAATATGGGCTCGACCGACCTTGCAAGTTCGGTCCCAAGGTCGGTCCGGCCAGTATTTCAGTTTTCATTTCTGTTTTCAGTTCTACACTTCGCCATTGTTTCCCCAATCTTCCTACATACATCCCAACATGATTTAGTGCCATTTAGGCTTCCTAATATACCTCATCCATCCACCATCCATTACTAAATCCATCAAACAACTTACACCATTCCTTCATTCCTTTCCACACTTACAACAGTTTTTCCTCCCTCCATGCTACAGATTTTTGTTCCAGCTTCTACCATTCATTACTCCTTCTTCCAATACCATTACTAGCATCCCAAATACCTTATCTTACCATGCCAATTCATTTCCAAGTAATTGCACCATCTATACCCAAGTCCAACACTATTTTTACAAAATCTTGCACACTAGTTCTTTTCTCTAGTTTTCTACAATGTTTCACTACACTTCTTGCTACAGATTTTATATCCTTTCCTTCTTATATTACAACCACTATTCCATGGTCATTAAACATCTCCTTTATCCCCAATACATACCTTGGTTCTCCCATTCACCAAGTCATCCCAAATGTACATATTCCTACCAAAATTTTGCCATAGTTCATCTACAATTCTCACTTATCCACACATACCCATTACCACCAAAATCATTCCTATTCTAGCCACACCCATACAGGGGTCCTACCAGCATTCAAGCAATCTTAATACATCATTAATTCCTCAAAACACAATATCAATACACATACACAATTCCTCGCTCTAAGGCCTACAATCCACATACTTGTTCACAAATACCCAACTTTCACAATTACAATTCTACTACATTATTTTGGTTTCTTTAAATTGGTTTACCCTTTCCCATTATCCTAATGCATTAAAATTAAGCATTAAGAAGAAGCTCTTACCTTGAGCTTATCATTTCCTCCATTCCTTTCCATTTCCTCTTCTGCTCTCTTTCTTGTCCAAATCGGTTTTATGGGAATGGAGTTGCCAAACTCCATTCCATTACCCAAGCACACAAAGACAAGCATTTAATCTACTAACCCTCATATTAACACTAATCATTGAAGTGTTTAAATACAATTCTAGGGTTTACCTTTGAGTGCTTTAGCAGGGGTTTTATAGCGCCCTTGGTTCAAGAGGTGTTCTCACCACCATTGAGGGTTGAAGCAAAGCTCCAAAACAAGAAGAAAAACAAGGTAAGATAGAGACACAAAATCAGCCACCAGGAGATGGAGAAAGTGAGGTCTTTCATGGAGATGTTTACCTTGTTTGAAAGGAGGAGACTCCAAGCTTCACAATGGTGTGCTTTTCTCTTCAAATGGGGAAAACCCAGGATGAAATTGCTCATTTTTGGATTTTGAAAAGATAGAAATGTAGAGGAGGATGGGGATTACAAATATGTAATTATTTTTACATTTGGAGCTCACATGGAGGTAGAGCATGGAGAAGAAGAAGAAGGGAAGCCATTGTTGCTTCCTTTGGGGGCTTCAAAATCGCCACCCAGCAGAGAGAGGGAGAGCAGTTCGGTGGGGAAGAGAAGAAGGGAGAGAGAAGAGAGAAATGAGGGGAGAGAGAAAAGAAAGTACCTTTTCTATTTTTTTTTCTATTTGCTTTTGGTTCCCTTTACTTATTAGCTAGTTACATGTGTGTGAGAGGGTTATTTGACCCCTTTAAAAATCGGCCCCACACGTTACTGCTAGTTGGAGCGTTTTCATCTTTTACAGAAAATGCTCGTTATTTTACCCGGTTTTGATACTATTCACTAACCGGGCCCGTTTTCCGGAATTTTCTCACTTCTTTATTTTTATTGGTTATTAAGCTTCCATAAATGCTTAATAACTATTATTTAATGATTTATAATTTTTACGGGTCCGTTTGACCACTTAAAGTCACGTTTTCGGGTTTCCTCGAAAAACGTGCGCTAAGGCTTTTAGCATTTTAATACATTTCTTGGATCCGGTTTCTTCGGGAATCATTCCCGTCTACTAATTAGGCGTGAATAAGCCTTAGGAATCCTTACGATACTATAACCGAGGTCTCGTACCTCCTATGGTTATTTAACGCTCATTTTAGCGTTTTCCGCTTTCTAAGCGTTTTCTCATTTCTTTTGGATTTATTTTCTTTACCAAAAATTACTTAGGCACTATTAGGCCTTTAAATACCATATTAAAATATTCTAATCACCATATTTAAGTTCGGGGTATTTCAATCTACCCCCCTAAAAGAACTTTGCCCTCAAAGTTGGTGAATCTAATACTGTTACTTGTATAAATACTCTATGCTAAGGTTATGACCTCTACATGTAACTTGTCAAACTCCGAATGTCTGACATGATGCATACTACGCATCCAAACAACATGTCACTGCATGCATAGCAATCAAAAATATCCGTTTTACTTCTCTCCAAGGGGGTCCATCCGCAGACAATTAGGTACAATCCTCCCCCAATGGCGAGTGATCCCTCAGGTACCGGTCACGTTTGAACACTTACGCTTTCTGGTTCACGGCCGTCATGACTTGAGCACTTACGCTTTCTGGCTCTACGGTCCTTTGGTTCTGATCAAATTCATTTGCACATATAGAGATCCTCAGCACTTACTCTACTTACTTACTCATACTTACTCATACTTACACATACTTACTTCGGGACTACGCTGCCCCAGTGCCTTTGGAAAAATACAAAACACACACTGTCACCGCACTAACGGTGTAGTGGTTTCAAACTACTCTACACTTCCACAGACTCAAAACTAGCTTCACCTCCTATGGTTTTGACCGGATACCCGTGCCTAGGCATGGAAGATCCACTAGCGCCCGTAGGAGCGGTTTTAAAACCGATCCTCATTCTCAAGTTTGAAAAAAAACGTTGTACCAAATTAGTTTTGGAAATTCATTTGAAAACTTGCATACATCTCCCAAATACCATTTATGATGATTACACCTATCACTAGTGTTATTATTGTGGCCACTTAAGGGAGCTTCCAGAGTCCTTCAACCCCAATGTGATCAGCATTGGTGTTGAATTATCCTTCCACTCCAATTTGTGTTCGGCTTCCCTTGATCGCTAGCAAATCAAGTTCCACTTCCCACCTCAATACAAACAGACAGATCGTCAAACATTATTTCGTTTTCAATCTTCTTAATTGCTACTCAATCATACACATACATTTTCCAATTCATATGATTTACTTACTTACTTACTAATCATTTCATCCATCATTACTACATCTTCTCCAACTACTATACTCAAGGAATTCGTGGGTATAATATACCATTAATTTGCTATACTCCAATTTATACTCATAAGATACATCGGTGTGTATACCGATTCATACTCATTACATACATCAGTTCCATACCGATTTATACTCCCCAAGTCTCCCATACATACTCATTTCTCATACTATTACAATCGGGGTACTCATTCCCCTGGAGTTTCTCCACACCTTTCTTATTCTTGTTTCTCAAATAACTACAATTTACACGATGAGTGAATACAAATGTTTATGTAACATAAGTATCAACCATCAAAACGAATCTTTTGCGCTATGCACATTGTAGTTTACGCACCAATCACGTAAAACATACATTTCACGGTTTTCGCTCTACCCCCCTTAAAAGGGATTACGCCCATGTAATCTACCATGTGTCAACATTGGACATTGGTCGAAGTCATTCAGCCGTCATGGAGTGGTTCAGTTTCCATGCGGTATATTATACAATGTTCCTTGATCAACGGGTCTTAACCGTACTATCGGTTAGTCCCTGGATCAAGAATTTTCATCGGAGTTATTTAACTCTTAACCGGGTTCGGTTCTAGGTGTATTCTTCGCTTAGAATTCTGGGCCCACTAGCTTCTGCTGCGCGACCCTGATAACTTGGGTTATTCGCCCTTCTTGATATCTTAAATGTGCTATACAACACCTTTTTATCCCTCTTATTGTGGGAATAGGGTTTATTGGCCAAGTGTGGTGTTCTCTTACCGTGCTCGAACTCGATGAGTTTTAGATTTATAACCAGCTCTCTGGCAATCTATATACATACTGTTGTGTTTGTAGTGATTATTCACTTGGTTTCTCCGACTTATTGTCGGTTGAGGTTAAGTCACTACTTAGTTGTAGTGCTTCCTCTACTATTAGTAGCTTCTGAATTATACCAGTTTCTCTGGTTCATTA
This sequence comes from Limonium bicolor, assembly GCA_023374045.1. Taxonomy (NCBI): domain Eukaryota; kingdom Viridiplantae; phylum Streptophyta; class Magnoliopsida; order Caryophyllales; family Plumbaginaceae; genus Limonium; species Limonium bicolor. The sequence goes on from CM041778.1 coordinate 84,381,624, forward strand.
CAAGTGTTCTTTACTTGTATGACCTTGCATTTTCAATGCGTCGGTCCTTGTGACTTTCTTAAATCGCCTTTCACTTTCATTCTAATGGAATTCACATCTTGTGATTATTGGTGTGTTTCACACTCTTCGTGTCTCTGGCCTTAGGCAGCACGGTTTGTTTCTAAGCTTTTGCTTGACTGGCTTATGCCATGTTTACTGGTGAAAGGAAGGATTTACCACGATTTACATTTCCTCATATTCCTAGCTATCCCACTCGATCATTAACTTGCACAAGTGCAATACCAAAACACTCAGTCCTACAGAGTGCAGAGGTGTAAACTCTTGCAGTAACTCTTTATGAGATCGAATAGGACTGATCGTTACTCTTTCAGGTGGTGTTTCATCATTTGGTGCAAACTTCTAGCTTGTTGCCCGGTCTGTCTACCATCTGTACTAAACCCCATATTGGTGATTATTCGCATACGTTGGTCGCCCGCTGCGCACCATGTTCTTACTGATTCCACAGTATTGGTTACATGGCATCACTGTGCTAGCTTCAGCTCATGCATTTCTATCATTATACAATGGTTCCCAAGTTCGGCAAATACAGAATATGGTATTACTTTATTTCTGAGCTCCCTGAGCATCATTGGTTTTATAACCGGTTACTCCTTGGTTGTCAACAATTGTTGTTGAAGCTTATTTCACATTGCTTGACAATAATTGTATGCTCAAGCTTGACTACATTAGTAGTTCTGAAAGGATTATATTTCCCGACAGTTACTGGTGGTATCCTGAAACACCCCTGAATATTTCACATAAAATCATAAACGCGGGGAGGAATATCCGAAAATAACGCGTTATATAGTTCGGACATAAAATAATTTATGAACAATTAAATTTAGCAACGTGATATGTTAACATAGTCGTACTTATATATGTCCGAATACGAGATACATGTACATAATGTTATGATATATAACGTTGTAAATAATAAATAGTAACGTTGCATAACCTCGTAACGTTGTAATATAAATGAAAACGTCGCATCACTTTGGACGATATAAATAAATATAAAGCGGTATATTATATAGTCGTACATATATAAATAATCATATACAACCTATACCAAAAACAGAGAGAAAGAAAAAGGATCAAAGACGCTCCCGCTAAGTTTCGAACCCGAGACCTCCCGTACATTTCCTGAGTGCTTAACCGGTTGAGCAATGCTCATATTCAGTATCTATCCCACACGAATTAAAAAGTGTAAATCAACGAGATTAAATACAGACAAAAAAAGAGAGAAGAAAGCACTTACTGCATCGCTCTCTTCTTCTTCTTCCTCGATCAAGAACCCGATCGAGCAGGATAAGAACAGGAGACAGAGAACCCAAACTCTCAAGCAACAGGAGCATAGTATATTCAACGCCCATAACTTGTCTTGTAATTTGAACACTCTACTCCCCGCGTGGATCTGTTGCCCTCGTACTAGTGCAGTACTATCGCCTGAATCAAAAAAAAAAGAGGAATAGGAGAACAACTCTAACACCAAGACGTGCCTGGGTGAGTTCCGACAGAAAACAAAAAAAACCCCAGACACATAAGATCTGCCGTGCATTTCAATTTCCAGTCCCAACACATCTCCACACATGGAAAAAAAAACTATCAAATGGAACAATCTATAAGACCCATGCCATACATCGTTGTTGCTGATTTATGTGTCTACTGATTTGCCTACTAAACTACTCTCCCGATGCCATACTTCCTGGTTCTGTCTGAGGGCAAGAACAAATCCAAACTAGTACAGTGTGATTCCTCCTCGGTATTGTGCCTGTTCAAAACAAAAAAAATTCAACTGCATAGGTATTCTGCCGGTTGCTTGGAGAATCAGACAGAGAGTGATGGCCCCAACTGATTATTAGTAAACTGTGACTAAGATGCTCACTAAACACTGCAATTAATAAACCAATCTAGCCTATAACCTTCTCCCACTACTTCTGTGCCATACTAATGTCGGTAAGGGCAATTCAGATAACAGAAACAGAAAACGTTAGTGTTATTCTTTTCCTAACTCCCATGCCTGTCGCATGCGAATCAGTAAACTCTTACCACTTAACTCATAAGCCACAGTTTTGCCCTCTTCTTTTCTTGGTTAAGCACTAGCCCTTGCAAGACTCAGAAACTCCCTTCATCCCCGCTGATTTTTGCATGCAAGGAAAATGCCGTTGGGTTACATCACTCCTCTCCTGTTTTTTTTTCTTCTTTCTGTTCGATCAAGAACCTGCCAACTTACTCTAGCATTTTCCCTTGTTTCATCAGTGAACTAAGCTTTCCACTTTTCCTGACTGTCTGATCGAGCTGGTGCCCAAGCTTTTGGAAAGTGAAACAAAAAAAAACTCCTGGAGCTAACAAGGCAAAGAGTCTGCAACAAACTCTTTTCTTTCTCTGTTGCTTTGCCCGAAAAATCCAAACAGGCTGTTTCAGCCTTTATTCTTCTGTCCTCATGTCTGAGATTCTCTTATTGTTTATCTCTTTTCCTCCTCAACCCTTGCTTGATTCCCCCTGGGATTTGTAACTCCTGAAGAGTGCATCAAGATTCCATGCAAGACAGCTCGTTTCTGTTCCTAAAGAAATAGCATAATCAGGTAAATCTTGATCAATTTCTGCACGACTTGTTTCATCTGTTATACCGAGCCTAATCTCTGAGAAAAACCTCCTCAGCTGTTGTCAAGTGACCAAGAAGTTGAAGTCCCATTGGCACCAAGGGATTAGCCAAGGAGAATCTGTCAAGCCACTCAACTGGTGAGCTAACTCTAACTGAAACCATAACCATAAAACAAGCCAAACTGTCAAGTTCAATTATTAAGTATTTTGGATTCAGCAAAGTTGTGTTATTTTCTGTTGAAGGTTATTTAGGAACTTAAATACAACAAATACATTACTAACACACCTAGCAAGGTCATAAACACGTTGGGGAAAAACTAAGAAATAAGTTAGACCACAGAAAAACAACATAACAGAGCTTATATCAGCGCATGACAGTAGTTTCAGTTTTTTCCTTAAGTCCTTGTAAAAGGTTTCAGAAGCGTAGCCTGGTTGCTTTGGGTTTTGCTTTGAATTGAAACTTAATGATATACTCAGTTAAGTGAGAAACCAGTTGGAGAAAAGAAAAGAAAATTTTAAAGACAGGATTATGAAACAGACAAAGAGAAAGGAAAAACAGATAGATAACAGTTTCATGTTTTTCCGGTTGTACAGGTTGCTGTGAAAAGGGTTTACAGAGAGGTGGTCTAGGTGACTGTGAGTCTGGTTTCAAATTCAAAAGCTGAGTAATCCACTTATCTAAGTAGTTAGTCAAATCAATAGCAACCAGAGAGATAGAAGAAAGGGGAAAATCAGTCTTGGGTTGCAGATTTCAGTTTCTGCAATTTCACCTTCCTGCACATCAATCTTTCAGAAGCTTAAGAATTGTTGTAGTGAATCTGTTTTGGAGTTACAACCTGGGTTAAACGCTTAACTAATTGGGTAAGCTAATAAAAAAAATGAAAGTAAAATCGTGAGCAGAGAAGAAATAATAGAAAGGGAGAGCAGCAGTTCATAGTTTCTGTTTTCTGTCTTCTGTCTTCAGTTTACAGATTTCTGAGTAGAGGAATTTTAGATGTACAAACACCACTGCCTTGGGTTGTTTTGGAGTTAAAACTGAGTTAAAACACACAACTAAGTAATCAAACAAGTAAGTTTGAAAACTGAATGATAGTCAAAATCAGAGACAAAAATAACAATGCTTCAGTTTCTGTATAATGGCTCTGTAACTATTTAACGTGTTCTGTCAACTGTGTGAAGAAAGATTATAGGGAGTCATATTGAGTGTCTTAGAGTTGGAGCTGTATTAGAATACATAAGTAGGCAACTGAACCAGTGGGAGAAAACTAAGAAATGAGTTAAGTGACAGAAACAAATAACAGAAAATAGATTACACCAGTACATGGCATCAGTTTCAGGTTTTTAAGTTTTGCGTAGGAAGTTTCAGTGGTTGTAGCAGACTTGCCTGGGGTCAGTTGTTGAGGGTAAAACTATGATAAAAAGGAACTTAACTACGTGAGGGGGAAAGTAAGAATCAGATTAAGAGGTGAAAAGAAAAACAGAAGCAGGAAAAGAAACCGGTTTCTGTTAGTTCTCAGTTTCTGAATTTTTACATGCTACGGTGTATTAGCTTCTGGAGGTAACCTAGGAACCCTGGCAGCTTAATAACAGATCAAAGAGGTTACTAAAACGTGAGACTAAGTGTACAAAAAAAACAGTTAGCAACTTATGAGAATAAGAAAATAAGTGCAGCAGTTTATACCTCCTATTCTGTTACAACTTTAATTTCAGTTTTAATCCCTGAGTTCTGTTTCAGTATATTAACCATGTTGCAGAGGGATTGTGTTGGAATTAATAATCAACCTAATCAGTGATAATACTTTTATCTAGGTTGGGTTATTCATGGGGGAGGTTAAGAGACAGGTTAACAGACCTGAAAGAAGGGATGAAGAAGAAATATAAAGGTGCTGGTTTCAGATTTTCGGTTCTTGAGTGTTTCTGTATAACATTTTACAGAAGGTTTAGAAAGGGTTGAACTGAGTTTCTAATGAACTAAAAACCTCCCAAACCCACGTGGTTAGATTGTAACTACCTAGGGAAAAACATAGGGGTCGTTTCATAATCTAACAGATTAAATAGAGAGGAGTGCACCAGTTTGGTTTTCAGAAGTTTCTATAAGAAGCTGCTTCTGTGTAACTGAGTTACCACAAGGATTAAGAGAATTGTTTGGTCTAGAAGTGAACTTAAAACCCTCCTATTACATTTACCTGCAAGTGGGAACAGTGAGGAAGAAATCAGAAGACAGATTAGGTTTTTACAGAGAGGTCAAGTGGAGGCCTTCACAGATTTTTGTTTCAGTTTCGTGGGTTGCTGTTCCTGTGTGATTAATTACAGACGCTCTGTGGGTGTTTATGGGTTTGGTCTTGAGTTTAAACCGTGGTTAACACCCATAACTAGTTGGGTAAACACTGCGGGAAAGGAACAAACAACAGCTGAACTAACTAGCAACAAGAACCAAAAGAGAATGTGTAGATGGTTGCTTCAGTTTCATGAATGTTATAGCCTCTGTATAACTGGGTTACAAGGGTATCCTAAGTGTGATCCTAGCTTAATAATGAGCCCAAATGATAGCTAACAAATATAGCTAGGTTATCAAACATGTTGAGGAGGTTAAACATCAGCTTATTACATTAGAAGTGAAGTTGGATTAAGTGGTGTAAGGGAATTGTGGTTCAGATTTGGGAACTTGTGGGTTCTGTATAAATAGATTTTAGGGGCATTTTAAAGAATATATTGTTACGATAATAGGTTCAACACCCTAGGCAAACTAAAATCCTTCTTGATTAAACTTGTTACATGTCAGAGTTAGAATGCTCTAAAACATTAGCTAGAAGAAAGGGCTTAGCTAATTTGTAAACGTCGTTGTAACCGCCCTAGAAGTAACATTAAGTTTAAGGCTAATACTTGGAAAGTCCTAAGGGCCACTATAAGTTTAACGTTCAAACATTTATCTAGGGAACAACCCCGATAAAATGGAATAAACTAGGAAAAAAGTTACAAAGGTCGTCACATGAAATTATAAACTGACGAACTGTTTTTAATTAATGTAGGGTTGTAACGAATGCCAATCAGGAACCCATGTGTGAGACGACATTTGCTTCTGATCCAGGTATGGACATGTGTGGTTCGTATGTTGCCGTGTTACACGGCTTGTTTGCTTTGTGTGCTGTGTGCTTTGTGTGACAATGACTCTAAGACTAAAAGCATGAAAATTGGATTGCTTCTTGTGGCTTGCTTTTATGCGTGTTATATATATCCTTGTGGCATTTTACTTGCGCGCACACAGTAGTTTAGTCCCTTTCTCGTTTATGGAACTTGAGACGAACTACTACGAACTATGAAAACAAAGAAAACTCAATAAGGGGAACTCATCTCTAATCCATTGAGGACTACCATGACACCCACTATGGTGTCTATTCATTAATCATAATGAAGAGCAAGTCTCCTTGGGTGAGACATGACGAACCACGTAGGCAAAACAAAAGAACTATACAAAGAGACGAATCCTCTCTAACTTTAGAGGACCGCTAATGACGCCCACTATGGTGTCGAGATTATAATGATAATGAAACGAAAAGTATCAACTGTGAAACATGAGAATAACCCGGGAAGACAACAGCTCGGGCCGCGCGGTATGGATGATCGGGAGTTGGTATCTGCATCAGATCCTCCGACCGTCTATGATGGAATATATTTTGGTGAAGCACATCCCGGAGTCCAGAGGTGACTTCCGCTTCCTTGACCCTGGGTGTCGGGAATGGGGGAGTGACAAGTTGGTGAAGCACATCCCGGAGTCCAGAGGTGACTTCCGCTTCCTTGACCCTGGGTGTCGGGAATGGGGGAGTGACAAATTGGTGAAGCTTATCCTGGAGTCTAGAGGTGACTTCCGCTTCCTTGACCCTGGGTGTCGGGAATGGGGGACTAGCTATGGAGGAGACGTCCTCCAACGTGCGGTGATAAAAGAATTCACAAGTAACCCTTGAAGAAACAAGGAATGATTAGCACCTACATAATAAAGCCTCGGGATCTAATCTATATCCCATGACTCGGTGCCAGAGAATAAAGGAAAACATGTGTAACGAAACCAAGCAAATAAGAAAATTCACAAATGTGATCATTTAAGTAACAAGGAATGAATAGCACTTATATTATAAAGTCTCGGGATCTAACCTACATCCCCCGGACTCGGTGCAAGAGAAGAAAGGAAAACATATGTAATGAGGACAAGATAACAATACGCAATCTCTTGAATGATCCCATAGCGAGGATTGACGGTATAATGTACCTACGCACACGTCCTATAATTACTTGACTGTTGTTGCTACACTAGCAGCTTATTATGTTGGACTACGTGTTTGACATTGTTATGCTACTGGCAAGTTGTGCTTGGTTGCTTATTGATATTGCTGTGCTACTTGCAAGATGTGCTTGGTTGCTTGCTGATATTGCTATGCTACCGATGAGTGTGTATGATATCATGATGTACTGATGTGTGCTTTACTGCTTTATCATAGCATGTAAAATGGACTTAATAATATTCGACCAATTAGTCGTGTGGCCCGGTAACATGCGGGCTTCACACGTTCATACTCAGCGTAGTTTGCTGAGTCCTTTACACCCAATTTTTTTTTCAGGTCTTGTGCCAGACGATAACGGAGAGTAGGCAAGGGTGACTATCATAGGGGTAGTCCACATGGCAAGACTTTAAGTAGTATGCTTTCTTATGTATGAGTTATGTTATTTAAGTTGTTAACTAAACTGTAGATGCTCGGTACTTGAGTTGTACTTTATATTGTATTTGGATTCGTTAAGTTGGACTTCCAGTCATACAGACCGTAACTTGGAGTTGGTAATGAGGACTGTCAACCACGTGGGTGGTTGGCGTCTATAGCACCCGAATAGAGTAGGAACCGCTGCGTAGACATCTCGTATCACGTTAGGCGCGTCGTTTATTTGTTGATCGTTATTCGGGGGTGTTACAGAAAGTGGTATCAGAGCGTAGTTGCACTCTGATGACTGGAACAGAGGAGTACCGAGTATAGGAAAACCTAAATTTGAGAAACGGAGTTACGGGTTAGTTTGTGAGGCTCGTTAGTTAGGGTCCATTTCAATCCGTAGGGAAACGCTGGAGAGGTAGAAAGCCTCCTCACACTCGGGAATACCCGATCTGGCGTTTATACAATGGCATATAATCAATCCGGTAAGGAAAACTATGTACCCCTATCTTTTCATCGATGTTTCGACTTAGTGTAGGGTACGGGGGTGTACCCCTCTTTTAAGGGGGGTAAGCGCGTTTTGTTTTGGATGTGTGTTGACTTATTATGATGTATTCCTACAACCACTCGTGGTTGGTTGGTAGGTTTGTGTGTTTGGATTGTGTGAAAATGTTATGTACGCTACGTATGAATGAATGTTGTGTGCCTTGACTTACACTTTGACATGATATACACATTGCTAGCTCCTTGGGGTACTAAGAGAACTTGTGTGAAGCCACTGATGTGGCATGGTGCTTAGAAGCACTGAGCATTATAGTTATGGACTTAATTCTTTGGGTATCGTGAATAAGTGCGGGACTGGATCCCTAAGATTACTAGGAGTAGAAAATATAAGTTAAGGAAGTAAGACTTCGGGACGAAGTCTCTTTTAAGGGGGGTAAGTTGAAACACCCCTGAATATTTACTCACATAAAATCATAAACGCGGGGAGACTATCCAAAAATAACGCGTTATATAATTCGGACATAAAATAATTTATGAACAATTAAATTTAGCAACGTGATATGTTAATATAGTCGTACGTATATATGTCCGAATACGAGAATACATGTACATAACGTTATGATTATAACGTTGTAAATAATAAATAGTAACGTTGCATAACCTCGTAACGTTGCAATATAAATGATAACGTCGCATCACTTTGTGACGAATAAATAAATATAAAGTGGTATATTATATAGTTGTACATATATAAACAATCATATACAACCTATACCAAAAACAGAGAGAAAGAAAAAGCACAAAGACGCTCCCGCTAAGTTTTGAACCCGAGACCTCCCGTACATTTCCTGAGTGCTTAACCGATTTGAGCAATGCTCATATTCAGTATCTATCCCACACGAATTAAAACTAGTGTAAATCAACGAGATTAAATACAGACAAAAAAGAGAGAAGAAAGCACTTACTGCATCGCTCTCTTCTTCTTCTTCCTCGATCAAACCCGATCGAGCAGGATAAGAACAGGAGACAGAGAACCCAAACTCTCAGGCAACAGGAGCATAGTATATTCAACGCCCATAACTTGTCTTGTAATTTGAACACTCTGCTCCCCGCGTGGATCTGTTGCCCTCGTACTAGTGCAGTACTATCGCCTGAATCAAAAAAAAGAGGAATAGGAGAACAACTCTAACACCAAGACGTGCCTGGGTGAGTTCCGACAGAAAACAAAAAAAAACCCCAGACACATAAGATCTGCCGTGCATTTCAATTTCCAGTCCCAACACATCTCCACACATGGAAAAAAAAACTATCAAATGAAACTATAAGACCAGGCCATACATCGTTGTTGCTGAGTTCTGTGTCTACTGATTTGCCTACTAAACTACTCTCCTGATGCCATACTTCCTGGTTCTGTCTGAGGGCAAGAACAAATCCAAACTAGTACAGTGTGATTCCTCCTCGGTATTGTGCCGGTTCAAAACAAAAAAAAATCAACCGCATAGGTATTCTGCCGGTTGCTTGGAGAATCAGACAGAGAGTGATGGCCGTAACTGATTATGTAAACTGTGACTAAGATGCTCACTAAACACTGCAATTAATAAACCAATCTAGCATGTAACCTTCTCCCACTACTTTTGTGCCATACTAATGTCGGTAAGGGCAATTCAGATAACAGAAACAGAAAACGTCAGTGTTATTCTTTTCCTAACTCCCATGTCTGTCTCATGCGAATCAGTAAACTCTTACCACTTAACTCATAAGCCACAGTTTTGCCCTCTTCTTTTCTTGGTTAAGCACTAGCCCTTGCAAGACTCAGAAACTCCCTTCATCCCCGCTGATTTTTGCATGCAAGGAAAATGCCGTTGGGTTACATCACTCCTCTCCTGTTTTTTTTTCTTCATTTCTGTTCGATCAAGAACCTGCCAACTTACTCTAGCATTTTCCCTTGTTTCATCAGTGAACTAAGCTTTCCACTTTTCCTGACTGTCTGATCGAGCTGGTGCCCAAGCTTTTGGAAAGTGAAACAAAAAAAACTCCTGGAGCTAACAAGGTAAAGAGTCTGCAACAAACTCTTTTCTTTCTCTGTTAGTTTTGCCCGAAAAATCCAAACAGGCTGTTTCAGCCTTTATTTCTTCTTCTGTCCTCATGTCTGAGATTCTCTTATTGTTTATCTCTTTTCCTCCTCAACCCTTGCTTGATTCCCCCTGGGATTTGTAACTCCTGAAGAGTGCATCAAGATTCCATGCAAGACAGCTCATTTCTGTTCCTAAAGAAATAGCATAATCAGGTAAATCTTGATCAATTTCTGCACGACTTGTTTCATCTGTTATACCGAGCCTAATCTCTGAGAAAAACCTCCTCAGCTGTTGTCAAGTGACCAAGAAGTTGAAGTCCCATTGGCACCAAGGGATTAGCCAAGGAGACTGTCAAGCCACTCAACTGGTGAGCTAACTCTAACCTGAAACCATAACCAGAAAACAAGCCAAACTGTCAAGTTCAATTATTAAGTATTTTGGATTCAGCAAAGTTGTGTTATTTTCTGTTGAAGGTTATTTAGGAACTTAAATACAACAAATACATTACTAACACACCTAGCAAGGTCATAAACACGTTGGGGAAAAACTAAGAAATAAGTTAGACCACAGAAACAAAACAACATAACAGAGCTTATATCAGCGCATGACAGTAGTTTCAGTTTTTTCCTTAAGTCCTTGTAAAAGGTTTCAGAAGCGTAGCCTGGTTGCTTTGGGTTTTGCTTTGAGATTGAAACTTAATGATATACTCAGTTAAGTGAGAAACCAGTTGGAGAAAAGAAAAGAAAATTTTAAAGACAGGATTATGAAACAGACAGAAGAGAAAGGAAAAACAGATAGATAACAGTTTCATGTTTTTCCGGTTGTACAGGTTGCTGTGAAAAGGGTTTACAGAGAGGTGGTCTAGGTGACTGTGAGTCTGGTTTCAAATTCAAAAGCTGAGTAATCCACTTATCTAAGTAGTTAGTCAAATCAATAAGCAACCAGAGAGATAGAAGAAAGGGGAAAATCAGTCTTTGGGTTGCAGATTTCAGTTTCTGCAATTTCCACCTTCCTGACATCAATCTTTCAGAAGCTTAAGAATTGTTGTAGTGAATCTGTTTTGGAGTTACAACCTGGGTTAAACGCTTAACTAATTGGGTAAGCTAATAAAAAAAATGAAAGTAAAATCGTGAGCAGAGAAGAAATAATAGAAAGGGAAGCAGCAGTTCATAGTTTCTGTTTTCTGTCATTCAGTTTACAGATTTCTGAGTAGAGGAATTTTAGAAGTACAAACACCACTGCCTTGGGTTGTTTTGGAGTTAAAACTGAGTTAAAACACACAACTAAGTAATCAAACAAGTAAGTTTGAAAACTGAATGATAGTCAAAATCAGAGACAAAATAACAATGCTTCAGTTTCTGTATAATGGCTCTGTAACTATTTAACGTGTTCTGTCAACTGTGTGAAGAAAGATTATAGGGAGTCATATTGAGTGTCTTAGAGTTGGAGCTGTATTAGAATACATAAGTAGGCAACTGAACCAGTGGGAGAAAACTAAGAAATGAGTTAAGTGACAGAAACAAATAACAGAAAATAGATTACACCCAGTACATGGCATCAGTTTCAGGTTTTTAAGTTTTGCGTAGGAAGTTTCAGAGGTTGTAGCAGACTTGCCTGGGGTCAGTTGTTGAGGGTAAAACTATGATAAAAAGGAACTTAACTACGTGAGGGGGAAAGTAAGAATCAGATTAAGAGGTGAAAAGAAAAACAGAAGCAGGAAAAGAAACCGGTTTCTGTTAGTTCTCAGTTTCTGAATTTTTACATGCTACGGTGTATTAGCTTCTGGAGGTAACCTAGGAACCCTGGCAGCTTAATAACAGATCAAAGAGGTTTACTAAAAAGAGGTTTAAACGTGAGACTAAGTGTACAAAAAAACAGTTAGCAACTTATGAGAATAAGAAAATAAGTGCAGCAGTTTATACCTCCTATTCTGTTACAACTTTAATTTCAGTTTTAATCCCTGAGTTCTGTTTCAGTATATTAACCATGTTGCAGAGGGATTGTGTTGGAATTAATAATCAACCTAATCAGTGATAACTTTTATCTAGGTTGGGTTATTCATGGGGGAGGTTAAGAGACAGGTTAACAGACCTGAAAGAAGGGATGAAGAAAAATATAAAGGTGCTGGTTTCAGATTTTCGGTTCTTGAGTGTTTCTATATAACATTTTACAGAAGGTTTAGAAAGGGTTGAACTGAGTTTCTAATGAACTAAAAACCTCCCAAACCCACGTGGTTAGATTGTAACTACCGAGGGAAAAACATAGGGGTCAGTTTCATAATCTAACAGATTAAATAGAGAGGAGTGCACCAGTTTGGTTTTCAGAAGTTTCTATAAGAAGCTGCTTCTGTGTAACTGTGTTACCACAAGGATTAAGAGAATTGTTTGGTCTAGAAGTGAACGTTAAAACCCTCCTATTACATTTACCTGCAAGTGGGAACAGTGAGGAAGAAATCAGAAGACAGATTAGGTTTTTACAGAGAGGTCAAGTGGAGGCCTTCACAGATTTTTGTTTCAGTTTCGTGGGTTGCTGTTCCTGTGTGATTAATTACAGATGCTATGTGGGTGTTTTATGGGTTTGGTCTTGAGTTTAAACCGTGGTTAACACCCATAACTAGTTGGGTAAACACTGCGGGAAAGGAACAAACAACAGCTGAACTAACTAGCAACAAGAGCCAAAAGAGAATGTGTAGATGGTTGCTTCAGTTTCATGAATGTTATAGCCTCTGTATAACTGGGTTACAAGGGTATCCTAAGTGTGATCCTAGCTTAATAATGAGCCCAAATGATAGCTAACAAATATAGCTAGGTTATCAAACATGTTGAGGAGGTTAAACATCAGCTTATTACATTAGAAGTGAAGTTGGATTAAGTGGTGTAAGGGTATTGTGGTTCAGATTTGGGAACTTGTGGGTTCTGTATAAATAGATTTTAGGGGCATTTTAAAGAATATATTGTTACGATAATAGGTTCAACACCCTAGGCAAACTAAAATCCTTCTTGATTAAACTTGTTACATGTCAGAGTTAGAATGCTCTAAAACATTAGCTAGAAGAAAGGGCTTAGCTAATTTGTAAACGTCGTTGTAACCGCCCTAGAAGTAACATTAAGTTTAAGGCTAAACTTGGAAAGTCCTAAGGGCCACTATAAGTTTAACGTTCAAACATTTATCTAGGGAACAACCCCGATAAAATGGAATAAACTAGGAAAAAAGTTAAAAAGGTCGTCACATGAAATTATAAACTGACGAACTGTTTTTTAATTAACGTTAGGGTTGTAACGAACGCCAATCAGGAACCCATGTGTGAGACGACATTTGCTTCTGATCCAGGTATGGACATGTGTGGTTCGTATGTTGCCGTGTTACACGGCTTGTTTGCTTTGTGTTGTGTGCTTTGTGTGACAATGACTCTAAGACTAAAAGCATGAAAATTGGATTGCTTCTTGTGGCTTGCTTTTATGCGTGTTTATATATCCTTGTGGCATTTTACTTGCGCGCACACAGTAGTTTAGTCCCTTTCTCGTTTATGGAACTTGAGACGAACTACTACGAACTATGAAAACAAAGAAAACTCAATAAGGGGAACTCCTCTCTAATCCATTGAGGACTACCATGACACCCACTATGGTGTCTATTCATTAATCATAATGAAGAGCAAGTCTCCTTGGGTGAGACATGACGAACCACGTAGGCAAAACAAAAGAACTATACAAAGAGACGAATCCTCTCTAACTTTAGAGGACCGCTAATGACACCCACTATGGTGTCGAGATTATAATGATAATTAAACGAAAAGTATCAACTGTGAAACATGAGAATAACCCGGGAAGACAACAGCTCGGGCCGCGCGGTAGGATGATCGGGAGTTGGTATCTGCATCAGATCCTTCGACCGTCTATGATGGAATATATTTTGGTGAAGCACATCCCGGAGTCCAGAGGTGACTTCCGCTTCCTTGACCCTGGGTGTCGGGAATGGGGGAGTGACAAGTTGGTGAAGCACATCCCGGAGTCCAGAGGTGACTTCCGCTTCCTTGACCCTGGGTGTCGGGAATGGGGGAGTGACAAATTGGTGAAGCTTATCCTGGAGTCTAGAGGTGACTTTCGCTTCCTTGACCCTGGGTGTCGGGAATGGGGGACTAGCTATGGAGGAGACGTCCTCCAACGTGCGGTGATAAAAGAATTCACAAGTAACCCTTGAAGAAACAAGGAATGATTAGCACCTACATAATAAAGCCTCGGGATCTAATCTATATCCCATGACTCGGTGCCAGAGAATAGAGGAAAACATGTGTAACGAAACCAAGCAAATAAGAAAATTCACAAATGTGATCATTTAAGTAACAAGGAATGAATAGCACTTATATTATAAAGTCTCGGGATCTAACCTACATCCCCCGGACTCGGTGCAAGAGAAGAAAAAAACATATGTAATGAGGACAAGATAACAATACGCAATCTCTTGAATGATCCCATTGCGAGGATTGACGGTATAATGTACCTACGCACATGTCCTATAATTACTTGACTGTTGTTGCCACACTAGCAGCTTATTATGTTGGACTACGTGTTTGACATTGTTATGCTACTGGCAAGTTGTGCTTGGTTGCTTATTGATATTGTTGTGCTACTTGCAAGATGTGCTTGGTTGCTTGCTGATATTGCTATGCTACCGATGAGTGTGTATGATATCATGATGTACTGATGTGTGCTTTACTGCTTTATCATAGCATGTAAAATGGACTTAATAATATTCGACCAATTAGTCGTGTGGCCCGTAACATGCGGGCTTCACACGTTCATACTCAGCGTAGTTTGCTGAGTCCTTTACACCCAATTTTTTTTCAGGTCTTGTGCCAGACGATAACGGAGAGTAGGCAAGGGTGACTATCATAGGGGTAGTCCACATGGCAAGACTTTAAGTAGTACGCTTTCTTATGTATGAGTTATGTTATTTAAGTTGTTAACTAAACTGTAGATGCTCGGTACTTGAGTTGTACTTTATATTGTATTTGGATTCGTTAAGTTGGACTTCCAGTCATACAGACCGTAACTTGGAGTTGGTAATGAGGACTGTCAACCACGTGGGTGGTTGGCGTCTGTAGCACCCGAATAGAGTAGGAACCGCTGCGTAGACATCTCGTATCACCGTTAGGCGCGTTGTTTATTTGTTGATCGTTATTCGGGGGTGTTACATATCCCCTTCTTGGGGTCCATGTGTTCACCGCTCTTGCGGTCTCACATCTATGAGGGGCATCCTCATTCATTGGTTGTTACTCTTTTATCGGTGTCATCCTTGACCGTTTTTCATATAGTTCATATTCGTTTTGCAACCGTTGGGTTGTGTGGTAACGGTTTCATGGCCTACTAGCCATGTTGCCTAGAGCCCTGCTCATTATAGGTTGTTCCCCAATGGTTACTTCTCCGTAAGCTATCGCTGAGTTGGAGGTGATGCTGGGCTCCATGATAAGATCGTCGCATCACGCTTCCGTTTGTTGGAGACCCTTTTTGTATCTTGGTATTGATCGATACCGTTTATTAATTTGGGGTATCCCCTATCAAGTGGAATCTCGTCGGTGTTCTAACCGGTTGCTCGTTCCGATTGTGGTGTTTTTACCACGACATCTTGTTCAACTGTGTTGACTTGCTACCCTTTATGGATTGCTTCAGGGTAGTACAGATTGTACGGTAGCATCTGACATGTATGAGTATTTTCAGTTTGTTGTCCTACCTTGCGGTTCTGGATCTGAGTTATCCGTTGAGGGTTGTAACGTCTCCCGTTCTTAGGGTAGACCATTGGTGTTTTTCCTTGTGTTATAACGGATTTGATATGCCTTCCAGTGATGAATGGTATTTCTGGTACCTTATAACATCACCCTATGTGTTTGTGGTAGTTGATCTGGGAATTCTATCCCGTTCAGTGAACACTGATGTGTCAATGTTAGGCAGTTGCCTTATTGTGCTTAGACTGGGTATTCCTTCCAGTTATCATGCTTTACTTAGATATCTTCGAGACCTATCCAACGTCTTATCCCGTTGTTAGTGCTTCTTGCACTTTCAACTCTTAATGGTTCTCCTGGAGTGAGTTTCTGACTCCTTAGCTTGTAGCTTATCTGAGTTTCCCTCGTTCGGTTGAGGTAACCGGCTGTTCTTGTTTTAAATTTACTTATGGTCCGTAGAACAGAGTTGACTACTTCCCGTGTTTCGTACACCACATGTATACATACGTGGGGTACCTTTTGGCACGTTACCACTTACCTGACTATTTGTCGGGCCCGCAAGCTCCTTCGGAGTGCGGTCGTCCCACATCCCGTATTTGGTACACTAGTAGTGTTCGTCACACGCCTAGGTGAAGTATTCTATTGTCAACTCCTCTTGCATCATTCTATGATACTCACCGATATTCCGTCGGTTCGGTTTTTTTTTAAATCCGAGGTTTAAAGGAAGGTTTGTGGTTTTTGAAAGAAAATTTGGTTTTCAAAATAACGGTTCGGTGTGAAAAGCAATTCTTCATGGCGTTGCCATGTCTAAGGTCTTGACCAAGTCCAGCTTCTTGCTGACTGGTAGGTTCTTGATACAATGGTCGGGCCGTTAGGCCTTTTCGAGATTTCATTATTTAAATACTTAGGATTGGTGATCCTATATTTGCTCCATTCGTCATAGTGATACATTAGTAGGCATTGCGGGTTGTTAAAAGTCTTCCAACCGTCTTGTAGTTGCTGCACTTGCCCTGGGCAAGTGCGCGGGTAGGTTGTTTTTCGGTTAACGTATACCGATTGCGGTATCGTTTCCATCCATAATTGGTGGTTTTGTTGGATCTTCCTTTGATCCTTTGATCTTGGTGATCCATCTCCTGAGTCGTTTCTCAGGGTACTTGACATGGTGGTCGTCCATCCGAGTGTCTCACACCTTCAGTGTGGTTAACGAGACTTGGCTTATTCTTAGGAACCATATTGTGGTCCTATAGGTGCATGTTTATGGATACTTTCATAGTCGTCTGGACTATGTTGTTTGGTTATTACTGCCTATTGGCGTGTAGGTTTGGTACTAATCCAACCTCGACTAATTCCTTAGTCAGTTTGTATACCGTTGTTGGTGTTGTCAAACATTACAGTCCGTTGACTCTCTGGTCTTGGGTTTGCTACTCTATCTTCCTTGCTTCATTGCGCGATTGTGCTTCTCTTTTTGCTGGCTACTCATGGTTCTCGCGACTGCGAAGCATGTCGCCCCATGGTGCCATAAATTCCACTATCCTTTATTTAGGATCTTCAATCCTCCGCCATTACGTGTGGTCATCATCATCCAACGGGAACCATCTTCGGGACTTCCAGTTCTTGGACTCTACCGTATGACAGGTTCTTTTTCTAATAAGGTTTGCTTGCAACTGCCAGATCGGGTTTTACCCGAGTGTAAGAGGTCTTCCATCTCTCTGGCGTTATTTTCCATCTTAATACTGTGGGTTACGGAGGGCGGGGTATGGTTGTTGTAGATTTCCGGTTCACGCGGAAGTTCCTAACTAGCGTACCTCACACGCTAACACTCAACCCTTAGCCCTAAGTCTCTAATTCCTAACTCGGTATTTTCCTAAACTCGGTATTTCATCCATCAGAGCGATACTTCACTCTGATACCACTTTTTGTAACACCCCTACCGCTAATACCGTCATTACTGTACCATACTTACCTTCGCAGCGGATATTACTTACTCAACGGCGGGTGTACAATGCCGTTAGTCACCCACGTGACTAACAAGGCGAGTTACAATTCTACATACTATCGGTCTGATGAATGTGAACATACCAAATACTCTACATAATACAATACTTCCCATTGCTTACTCATCCATAATTCAATTACAACTTCAATTCAATACTATACCGAGTATACTACAATCCATAAGTTACCGCTACAGCGTGGACTTTCAATTTCCCAATATATTACAAGTACAATCCCTTTTCATACAACTACCCATGCTTACATAGCAGTCCCCCCTACTCTCTCGAACGGTGGTCAGCTTTGAGTACCTGCACACTAAAAACGGTCCCCCTAGGGGGTCAGCTTACGCTGCATATGAAATTCGCATATACCGCGTGCTAACCGCGGTATGCCGACTACTTTAGGTCGGATATACATGGAGTTCATTTTACATGCATACATACATACTATTACTACACAATACATTCATCAATACTTACATACACATACAGGGTACAATACTTACCGAGGGAGACAATTCTATAGTCAACCGTTCGTATTAGTTACTTATTCAATACTCTTTCGTTGCGTTACTCATTACTCTACTCATACTCACTCCTTACTCTTGTATACTCATCACTCCATGTTCGGCATCCTACTCGTACACGACCCTTACTCTGTGCTCGTTGCTATACTTGTGTATACTTGCTACTCAATACTCCATACTTACTCACACGTACTCACTACTCAATACTTACTCATACATTCTCAGTACTCGGTACTCATTACATACTCATACATACACAATCATTACTCATTACTTTGGCCTCTGAGCGGAGTCATACTCAAGACTCGCCTCCGGACCTACAATACGAGGGCTATACGCTTAGCTCCTCAAATATCAAATGTCCGTTTTACCGGACTACTCAAATTCCCAACACTCTTCTCTCAGAGTATAATACAATCTCATGGATTAGTCTAGAAGTATCTCTCTTGATAACCTCTGCTAGCTTAGGGAATTACCACCGTCTAGTATCCTCAGATTTAAGGGTTTCCCCAACATATCGAATACTCTCTCGTTCGGGGCATACTTACATCTGTCGGGTCCTCTCATAATGGGTCGACTACTCGCTAAGGGGTTTGGAGATCCCTCATCATTCTTTACTACTCTCATGGTTCCTGCCTTGCACCAAGATTAATTCCTCTGTTAGAGGTTACTTATATACTCCCACTACTTATTATTTGTGGATTTATCATTTCGGTTCTCCTACCGTTATCGGGAGGTTATTACTCCCGTACACTCCCTCACATTCTAGTGAGTTCATTGGGTTGCGTTATCGTTTATTGATTCGATAGTTTGGCGCGTTGCTACGTTTCCATTAGTTCACAACGTGACTCTGACTACGAGTCACTACAAAACAAGACTCATCTATGAGTCGTACTACACACTAAATGAAGCCACACAATCAATCAAGAAGGGTTAGCTCACACAACATACATCAAGACATACAATGAAGGCAATAAACCATTTTCATGCTTTAGTCTTGATTAGCTGACATACAGCATACAAATCAACGTAACTCGGTTAGCATACGGGGCATGAGAAAATCATACCTTTCACCGGAGTTAGCTTTACCATGTGTTCCCTTGTTCCTTGGTTCACACTTTTCCACTGATAATGTTTCCAACATTGTTATTAATACTATGCTCATACGACATACAAATAATTACTACTCCATTACTTACCCCGTTATCCCAGTATACTTAATGTTCTTATACTTACAACTTTCTTGACTTGTTTCCTTACTCACATGTGCATTTCCTCATCCTTTCTTTCCATTAGTGATGTATTACTACATTTACATATGCATATGTGTATAGGCATATATATACATATGATAACTATAATCATATATATATATATATAATATATATATATATATATATATATATATATATATATATATATATTTGTTTTTGACTCGACCGACCTTACCCAGGGTCGGTCCCAAGGTCGGTCGAAGTCAGTAGGGTAATACGCTGGAACATTTCAGGGCCGACCGACCTTGCAAGTCCGGTCCCAAGGTCGGTCCATTCCAGTGAGTTACTTAACGGAGAATTTTAGCCCGACCGACCTTGCAAGTCCGGTCGCAAGGTCGGTCCATTCCAGTAGCTTACAAGACGGAAAATTTTTGAGTCGACCGACCTTGCAAGTCCGGTCGCAAGGTCGGTCCATTCCAGTAGTTACATTATGGGAATTCTTCTGGCCGACCGACCTTGCATGTCCGGTCCCAAGGTCGGTCCATTCCAGAAGGTTTCCGTCCTTTGCAAATCTGGGCTCGACCGACCTTGCAAGTTCGGTCCCAAGGTCGGTCCGGCCCAGTTTTCAGTTTTCATTTCTGTTTTCAGTTCTATACTTCGCCCATTGTTTCCCCAATCTTCCTACATACATCCCAACATGATTTAGTGCCATTTAGGCTTCCTAATATACCTCAATCCATGCACCAATCCCATTACTAAATCCATCAAACAACTTACACCATTCCTTCATTCCTTTTCCACACTTACAACAGTTTTTCCTCCCTCCATGCTACAGATTTTTGTTCCAGCTTTCTACCATTCATTCATTACTCCTTCTTCCAATACCATTACTAGCATCCCAAATACCTTATCTTACCATGCCAATTCATTTCCAAGTAATTGCACCCATCTATACCCAAGTCCAACACTATTTTTACAAAATCTTGCACACTAGTTCTTTTCTCTAGTTTCTACAATGTTTCACGACACTTCTTGCTACAGATTTTATATCCTTTCCTTCTTATATTACAACCACTACTCCATGGTCATTAAACATCTCCATTATCCCCATACATACCTTGGTTCTCCCATTCACCAAGCCATCCACAAATGTACATATTCCTACCAAAATTTTGCCATAGTTCATCTACAATTCTCACTTATCCACACATACCCATTACCACCAAAATCATTCCTATTCTAGCCACACCCATACAGGGGTCCTACCAGCAATTCAAGCAATCTTAATACATCATTAATTCCTCAAAACACAATATCAATACACATACACAATTCCTCGGCTCTAAGGCCTACAATCCACATACTTGTTCACAAATACCCAACTTTCACAATTACAATTCTACTACATTATTTGGTTTTTTAAATTGGTTTACCCTTTCCCATTATCCTAATGCATTAAATTAAGCATTAAGAAGAAGCTCTTACCTTGAGCTTATCATTTCCTCTATTCCTTTCCATTTCTCCTCTTGCTCTCTTTCTGTCCAAATCGGTTTTATGGGGAATGGAGTTGCCAAACTCCATTCACCATTCCCAAGCACACAAAGACAAGCATAATTAATCTACTAACCCTCATATTAACACTAATTCATTGAAGTGTTTAAAATACAAATTCTAGGGTTTACCTTTGGAGTGCTTTAGCAGGGGTTTTAGCCCTTGGTTCAAGAAGGTGTTCTCACCACCATTGGAGGGTTGAAGCAAAGCTCCAAAACAAGAAGAAAAACAAGGTAAGATAGAGAGACAAAAATTGGCCACCAAGGAGATGGAGAAAAGTGAGGTCTTTCATGGAGATTTTTACCTTGTTTGAAAGAGGAGACTCCAAGCTTCACAATGGTGTGATTTTTCTCTTCAAATGGGGAAAACCCATGGAGATGAAATTGCTCATTTTCGGATTTTGAAAAGATAGAAATGTAGAGGAGGATGAGGGGATTACAAATATGTAATTATTTTTACATTTGGAGCTCACGTGGAGGTAGAGCATGGAGAAGAAGAAGAAGGGAAGCCATTGTTGCTTCCTTTGGGGGCTTCAAAATCGCCACCCAGCAGAGAGAGGGAGAGCAGTTCGGTGGGGAAGAGAAGAAAGGGAGAGAGAAGAGAGAATGAGGGGAGAGAGAAAAAGAAAGTACCTTTTCTTTTTTTTTCTATTTGCTTTTTGGTTCCCTTTACTTATTAGCTAGTTACATGTGTGTGAGAGGGTTATTTGACCCCTTTAAAAATCGGCCCCACACGTTACTGCTAGTTGGAGCGTTTTCATCTTTTACAGAAAATGCTCGTTATTTTACCCGGTTTTGATACTATTCACTAACCGGGCCCGTTTTCCGGAATTTTCTCACTTCTTTATTTTTATTGGTTATTAAGCTTCCATAAATGCTTAATAACTATTATTTAATGATTTATAATTTTTACGGGTCCGTTTGACCACTTAAAGTCATGTTTTCGGGTTTCCTCGAAAAACGTGCGCTAAGGCTCTTTTAGCGTTTTAATACATTTCTTGGATCCGGTTTCTTCGGGAATCATTCCGTCTACTAATTAGGCATGAATAAGCCTTAGGAATCCTTACGATACTATAACCGAGGTCTCGTACCTCCTATGGTTATTTAACGCTCATTTTAGCGTTTCCGCTTTCTAAGCGTTTTTCTCATTTCTTTTGGATTTATTTTCTTTACCAAAAATTACTTAGGCACTATTAGGCCTTTAAATACCATATTAAAATATTCTAATCACCATATTTAAGTTCGGGGTATTTCATCACTACTTGTAAGTTAATGAATCATAATATCAAAATTAATGATCATATCTTCATTTTAGTGTATCATCACAAACATATAAAAATAAAAAAATTTAAACAATAATACAACAAAAACAATATTTGGTATGTATAAAAATACATGATTCACTGTAGAAGATTAAAATTGCACCATACAATAATAATAATACACTACAATAATAATAACTTTTTTTATCGATTACGAAGTTTGTTATCTAACTCACCACTTATTAGTTAATGAATCATGATATTGATTTTAATGAATCATAATATCAAAGTTAATGAATCATATAATCATTTTAGTGTATCAACGTAAACATATAAAAATATAAAAAAGTTAAACAATAATACAACACAAAACAAATTTGGTATGTACGGAAAATACATGATTCACCATATAAGGTTTAAAATACATCATACAATAATAATACACTACAAAATAATAATAATTTTTTATCAGTTCCAAAGTGTGTTATTTAATTCACCACTTATTAGTTAGTAAATCATAATATCAATTTTAATGAATCATAATTTCAAAATTAATGAATCATATTATCATTTTAGTGTATCATGTAAAAAAAAATTCAAAGTTGTCAAAACATATCCATGTGGTTTTTTTTGAAGAACTCGAATTTATGTAAACAATGATGTATTTTTTTTTCATTTTAGACTTTATATTAAAATTTATTAATTAAAAGTAATATAATAAAAAGGTAGTCCAGTCAAAAACCAGTTGACTGGACTGCCAAATGGAAGAGGCTGTATAATACTCCGTGTGGACAGCCCGCAGCCTCTAATTGCGATCAAATAAATGGAAATAAAAAAATGCTTCACACAATTAGTGGAATATGACAAATCTCAATCCCAACAATAAGCCGGTAAATCAAACCCGAATATACCTACAATAGCAGCAGCTCAAACATGCTCAGTAAATCATTAGTTGCATTGCTTTTTATATGCCAGATTCGATCAATAATTTGAGACTATCAACACAAAGAACTAAACATTTCCCTCTGTTTTTCTCTATCAATTAACGGACTGTTAATCAAATCCATATTGATAATGCATAAAAATGGGGGCGCTGAGGTGCAGTAGACATAATAGCTCTCATGCTCAAACTAAACATTCTATACCTGCAGCAAAGATGAAACAAGTACATTTCTGGGATGACATCAACACGACTACCAACTGGATTATAAGTAACATGAGCAACACAGCCAACCTAGTGACGATTAAAAGAAAAAAAAACAGGAGGAGCATATATGTACCTTGTTCCAAGCGAGGCAGAAGAAAATGAAAACGTGCGGGGATTTAAAATACATAGCATGTATGTTCCTTGTTCCAAGCGAAGCAAACAAAATGAAAATGTGCAGAAGATTTAAAATACAGCATGTATGCTCCTTATTTGACCGACTGGTTTGTAAAATTACCAACAATACATAGAAATGGAGTTGATGCCCCTCGTTTGCCAGCGTGAGTGCGTGAGTGAAGATGGAGAGGCGTAGGACATGTATTTCCTCTAATCGCCAGTTGGTTTTACAAATTACCGAGAGTGAGAATGAAGAAAGCACAAGCTGTGTGCTCCTTGGTTCGTCATTCTAGGTTGCAAATTTCAGTTTAGTGAAGTGATGAGAACAAAGGGCAGCAGATTGTTCCTTGTTTTTCAGTTGAAGGAAATGAAAGCGCGGAGCATGTACTTCAGTTCGCCAGTTGGGTGTAAAGAAGGAAATGAAGTTCAGAGCATGTACTTCCTTGTTCGACAGTATGGCAGTAGAATTAACAATGGAATTGCAAATTAATGAAAGTGAAAGAGGGAAGGAGATGTAGAACAGATACGCTCCTGTTCGTCAGTTTGGTTGCAAAACTACCGCAGAAAAGATGGAGAGGGCGGTGCTCATCTGTTTTTTTTTAATAGTTCTTTCAAATCAGCTCTAACTGGCAATGTATAAGCACATAAATTAGGGAATACAGAACCTAAACGACACTATGTTGTATGGGTCGCTAATGACACAAACACACACAGAGATTATCTGGGCTGGGATTAAATACCGAGAGAGGGGATGAACACGCAATCCTGTAACAACAACAACAATCCAGCCAGTAGCAAACGCTTAGCCGCCCAGATTATGCAACCGGGGATCTCTAACTCATACTTAACGAAGATATGTAGATCAGTTGGAGAACAGACATAGAGTCACAAACAGAGACGAACTCCATCTTTTATCTCGTATTCATCCTGAATGAAGCTTTAACTAAGCGAACAAAATACCACACTGGATTGACGATGATTGTGTGGATACGTCCAGGAACTAGATGATGCATACTTGCAGTTAATATATACACTTGAATACACAGAACATCAATAAAGCAGTGAATGGTCAAAGCAGTGAACAACTGAAGCAATAAGCAATAGACAACAATAAAATAGCAATCAGACGACAAAGTTCACATGTGACTATAGAAGTGCAAAGATGGAAAGGTTTAGAGTTTGGTACCGCTAGTAGAACATGAAAAATCCCTGCGAAGAGGCAAACTAAAGAGATGTACAAAGGAATAAAGGAACTCGTTAGTTTACAAAGATATGGACAGCAAAAAAAGATGAAGGTGGAGGAAACAAGCAAATCGGGAAGTTTTCTAGCCAAGTGTTGCAGCAATATGTTCATGTTCACCGGTTTAGTTGCAAGACTACCGACGGTGTAGAAAATGAGGAGGTGCAGAGCGTTGATGTTCTTGCTCGTTGGTTATGTGCGAGAAAAAAAAATGAACAGGAAACACGTATGCTCCTTGTTTCTTCAGCGTGAATGAGAGAATGGAGGGAGAAGAGTTTGTACGGTCCTTGTTCACCAGTGGGTTTGCAAAATTACCGATGTGAAGGGAATGAAGAGACGGTGTAGGTATGTATGTTTGTGTTTCAGTTTTTGGGAGTGAAAGGAATGAAGAAATGAAGGCGCAGAGTTTGAGTGTTCTTGGCAGAGCAGGTTTGCTCCTTAGTCGCTAGTTAAGTTGCAAAATTCCCCGGGTGCGGAAAGATGAAGAGCTACAGAGTTGTATGCTCTTGTCCCTCAGTTTGGTGGCAGAATACCATGAGAGAAGAGAATGGACAAGC
Source organism: Limonium bicolor (assembly GCA_023374045.1). NCBI lineage: Eukaryota > Viridiplantae > Streptophyta > Magnoliopsida > Caryophyllales > Plumbaginaceae > Limonium > Limonium bicolor. Next base: position 84,406,924 of record CM041778.1, read on the forward strand.
GTAGAAGCTGTGTGCCCCTTATCGCCAGTTGGTGTTGCAGATTACCGTAAGTGATAGAGTGAAGTTGGCATAGTAAAATAATAGGGTAAAAAGGTGGCAGGCGTGCCCACTGTAGTATTAGCGTAGAGTATATATAGTCTCAGTTACAGACTCCAGACTCTAGACTATTACAGATATAAGAACTTATGGGCTCTGTAAACTTAGGCCCACGAACATTATTGTAATAATACTATGGACTACATATTACTGGGCCTATCTTACTATCCTCCCTCGAGTCAAAGTGGCTTGCTAAAGGGAGCTTTGACCGTTGCAAAGTAAACTGGTTAGAAGTCAAGGGTTTGGTGAGATAGTCGGCTAGTTGGTCGGAGGAAGGGATGTGAGAGACAGAGAGACTTCCATTCTTGATTCTTTCCCTGATGAAATGAAAATCGAGAGAGACATGCTTCATTGCTTGTGAAGAATCGGGTTTGAAGTTAAAAACGTTGAGCTGAGATTGTCGCATAGCAGCTGCGGAGGTGAAGTTAATCGCAACCCTAATTCCGCCATTAAATGCTGAATACTTAGAAGCTCAGCAGCGCCACTTGCCAACGCCTTGTATTCGGCTTCGGTAGTAGATCGGGCGACAGTAGCTTGCTTTTTGGAGCTCCACGACAGGAGATGGGAACCCAAGAAGAGCAAGTGACCACTAGTGGAGCGGCGGTCGAGGACAGAGCCGGCCCAGTCGGCGTCTGTATATGCAAAGAGATTTCCGGGAGCGGTGGCGGAGAAGAACAAACCCAGATGCTTGGTGGATTGAAGATACCGCATCAGGCGCTTAACAGCTTGCCAATGGATTTCCCGAGGTAAATGCATAAACTGTGCCACTTTACTTACTGCATAGGCTAGATCTGGGCGAGTGAAAGACAAATAATGCATGCTGCCTACTATACTGCGATAAAGTGTTGGATATGAGAACAGAGGAGAATCAATTGTGTCGAAGTTATGAGAGGGGGTGATTGGTGTGGCAGCTGGTTTACATTTCTGCATATCTGTTTTGGTGAGTAGGTCCTCGATATATTGAGTTTGAGTCAACAGAAGTCCCTGTTTAGTTCGATGTGCTGAAACACCGAGGAAGTAGTGTAAGTTTCCTAAATCAGTGATAGGAAAAGCCTTGGATATAGCTGCAATGAATTTCTGTAGGAGTTGAGAGGATGATCATGTGAGCAGGATATCATCAACATATACCAGGACATACACAATGTCCTTCCCTTGATGATAAATAAAGAGTGAGTTATCTTATTTTGCCATAAGGAAACCTAACTCCATCAAATAATCACTCAACTTAGCATACCAAGCACAAGGGGATTGTTTGAGACCATATAGGGATTTCTTGAGAAGGCAAACATGGTCTGGGTAATTAGGATCCTGAAATCCTGGTGGCTGTTTGATGTAGACAGTTTCGGTTAGATCACCGTGCAGAAACGCATTTTGCACATCCAACTGTTGAATAGGCCATGAAAGGGAGACAACCACTGATAAAACCAACCTAATAGTGTTCTGTTTAACCACTGGGCTGAAAGTTTCACCATAGTCAAGCCCTGGGGTTTGGGAAAAACCTTGGGCAACCAGTCGAGCTTTCCTTTTGTCTATAGAACCATCTCCTTTTCTTTTAGTTCTGAAAATCCAGCGCACCCCTAAGACATTCATGTGAGGTTGAACAGGAACAAGAGTCCAGGTCTGATTATGGGTTAAAGCTGAGAATTCAAGGTTCATGGCTTGAAGCCCTTCAGAATTTGTAAGAGCTTGCTTCAGGGTGGGGTTGTCGGGTGTAGAGGTGAGAAGAGTAGAATGAGTTTGATAGGGTATTGTTCCATCGGTCCTGACTTAAGGTTTGAGAGAGTTGGTGCGGGACCTGGTGATCATGGAGTGACTAGGTGCTGGGTGGGTTGTAGGTGGTGGATTTGTTTCTGTGGAGCTAGGTAGATCAGAGGTGATGGGTAAGATAGGCCTTGTAGTTGAGGTAGGAGAGGACTGATCAATAGTTGAAGGTGATGTAGGGGGAGAGGGTGAATGGGGTATTTGTGGTATTGGGTTGGTGGGGGTTGGGTTGGTGGGGGTGACATCAAGAATTAGAAGGTTGTAATTATGAAGGTTGTGATCAGAGGTAGTTTCAGGTTTCTTGTAAGCCATAGGAAAGGTGGCCTCATCAAAAATAACATCTCGTGAAATATAAAGTCGACCAGTTTCAGTGTGAAGACATAAGTAACCTGTGTGATTGGGAGAATAACCAAGAAAAAGGCATTGTAGAGATCTGAAAGCTAGTTTGTGGTTTTGGTAGGGTCTGAGATTAGGATAGCTTGCACAACCAAACACTTTCAACATGGAGTAGTTCGGATTTTTGTGAAACAACAACTAAAAAAGGGGAAGAGTTACCTAGAACAGCAGTAGGAGTTCTGTTCATAAGATAGACAGCAGTCCTGAAAGCGTATGACCAATAAGATAGAGGCATTGAGGCTTGAGCAAGTAATGTGATTCCTTTGTCCACAACAAATCTATGTCTGCTTTCAACTGACCCATTCTGCTGATGGGAATGAGGGCATATAAGTCTGTGAGAGATTCCATTTTGTTGAAACAGAGGGATTAGGGCTTGAAATTCTCCTCCCCCGTCTGTTTGAACAGACTTGATAGTGGAAGAAAAGTAGTTGGTAACCAGCTTAGAGAAAACAGTAAACACTGAAAGAACATCTGATTTTAAACGCAAAGGAAACAGCCACATGTACTTAGAATAATCATCCACCATAAGAAGAAAATACTTGAAACCATCCACTGATTGTATATAAGCAGGACCCCAAAGATCCATAAACAACAATTCAAACGGGGCAGTAGATCTAGTAGTAGAAGTAGGGTGAACAAGGGAATGAACTTTCCCTAAGCAACAAGCTGAACAAAACTGAAGTGGTGTATTTACAGTGGGCAAAGAAAATAAACTAATAGTTCGTTTTGTAGTGGCAATGGAAGGATGACCAAGTCGCCAATGCCACACTGTAGGAGATGCTTTAATGCTCAGGTTCAGTTGGGGTGTTGGTGAAGTGGTGGGAAAAACATACACTCCTTGTTTAGCTTGACCTTGGAGTAAAACTTGATGAGTAAGGCAGTCCTTCAAAAGAAAATGATTCGGGTGAAATTCAAAGTAGGTGTTGTTATCAGTGCAAAATTTGTTAACAGATAAGAGGTTTTTGTGCAGGAAAGGGCTATGAAAAATGTGATTGAGTTTGAAAATCCTGTTAGGAGTAAAAAAAGTGCCCATACCCTGGTGTGAAATAGGGAGAGCAGATCCATCCCCTAGGTTTATAGCTTCAGAACCACCAAACTCTGAATTAGAGATGTTCAATCTAGATAAGTCTCCAGAGAAATGATGTGAGGCTGCAGTGTCGGGAAGCCATTCAGAACCATTAATGGAAGGATTACACACTGTGTTGTTAGCTGTAAAACCACCAGAGACAGGAGCTTGATGAGAGTAGTCATAGCGGTAGTAACAAGTGTTGGCCTGATGATTTTTCGACATTGGAGAGCGCCGCCTTCAGCAGCCTTTCGGCTCTGATACCATAGTAAAATAATAGGGTAAAAAGGTGGCAGGCGTGCCCACTGTAGTATTAGCGTAGAGTATATATAGTCTCAGTTACAAACTCTAGACTATTACAGATATAAGAACTTATGGGCTCTATAAACTTAGGCCCACGAACATTATTGTAATAATACTATGGACTACATATTACTGGGCCTATCTTACTATGGCACACTGCTCCTTGTTACCAGTTGGAGATGCAGATTACCATGTTTGAAGAGAAGGGAAAGAGCAAGGACGTATGTTTCTCTGTTCGACATTGGGGAGAGAATGGAGATAGCGAGAGAGTATGTGCTTGAGTTTCGCCGGTGATGTTGTAAAAACGATGATGGTCGAGAGATTGAAGTCTAGATGTGTAGTATTTCTTTTTGGTTCACCCTGAATACGAAATGAAGAGTATGAAAGTTAGGGTAGGGCTCGCCAGTTGGGACTTGTGCCTGTCGGCTCTTTAAAAAACCATGCCCATGCTGTAGGGTCGTCATCGACTCTTTCAAAAACATGCCCGTACCGTGGGCTAATCGAGACTGGAGTGGAGCAGTGGACCGACACAAACAACAAAAAAAATAGAAATTAAAAAATGAGTTTTGCCCACACAGGTAAATAAAAACGAGTTCTGCCCATACATGGGTTCGAACTGGAGACCTCCATGTGCTTCCTCCTACACCTTACCCAGCTGAGCTGCAACAGTACTTAGTACATAATGGCAACGACCAAAACAAAAGCTATGTCGTGAGCTAAAATAAATTCAAAACGCTCCACCCCCTTCGCTAGGGATCAAACCCACAACCAATTGATTGCATGGCGAGTATCTTGACCAACTACGCTGGGTAGAATTTCAATATATTCATGGGAGAGATAATACAAAACCTCTAAATTCGACTGGATAACTTTATTTTTCTTTCAAGAGCTACGAATCCAAAAGAAAGTATATACAATAAAAAGAGATGATTAATTTAATGCATGAAATTATGGGATCTAAAAAGGTTCAAAACATAACGAGGTATAAATAAATAGAAGAGCGCATGCACATGAGGCAATAAAACAATCTTTCACGAAATGATGATGATGAACTAAAAAGTAAATGCTAGAAGACAATTAAAAGTAGCAATAAATATGATAAAATAATAAGTAACAAAATGAAAATAAAAGATAACTAAATAAATAAGCAAATAAGCGATAATAAGATAAGTGATAAAACTAAAGGGGCAGGTTTAAAACCGTGTTGTCGTTGGAAATTCATTTTCGAAGAATTGTGTTTTTCTGAAATGCTTTGAAAAATGATTTAAGAATTTTGTAAAAAAAATGATGGTTTCATTTTGGCACGCACGTAAATATATTTCGAGAAAGAAAGGCGACGACCCCTCTTATTTTAGTTATTATTACGGGATCTGCTTTATGGGGTGAGAATTTTTGGTGTCTACACTTTGTACTATGAGGAAGAAGTTATCCTCAATTACTTACTTAGTGTCTACTTGGTCAATGACATCATACTGAGAGATGGTGTTCATGTTGTGGTGATTATGAGGACTACTTATTGTTCTTTGACCTACTATAGGCTGCTTACTCAGGCTAGGATGTGAGTCCTGCCTGTGGATGAAGTTATGAAGAGGTTTAGGCATTTTAGTAGGACTTCCAGGATGTATTTGTTGTAGTCTCCTAGTCTCTTTTGATGTAAGCTAACTAAAGGACGGTGTTGTGTAAGTAAGTCGTTTTGGACACTTTCCTAACTACGAAGGTTGTAGTAAGCTAGCGTATTTTGGGCATGGACATGTTGTCTGCTGGCTTTTGTTTGTGGGACTAGTTGGTATGCAAGTAATTTAGTCATGGTTAGACTAAGTCCTTAACAAACGCTAGTTGGGGTTTTAGGAAGGATATAGTCGGTCCTTTATGTATAATATAAAGTTTATGCTTTAGCTTAACTTGGTTTGGTATGTTTTAAGGAGTTTGCCTTAGCAATCATCATTTGGTGGTTATGGCGGTAGCACCGCAGTGCAGTTTAGTAAGTCTTCCACTATGATCATAATGAGTTTAATTGGTCCAAAAACCGGGGTGTTACAAATCACAGCAATTCATTAACTTTTAACAATTTAAGCATACAGGGATCACCTTCATTCCCCCAGATTTTTCTCTCCACCCCTCTAACAGCTTTGGGTCAACTTTCCCAGGTTGCACCCCCGTAGGAAGTTAGGTGATAGAGCACCATAAGAGACATAATTGTTAAGTCAAGTTCCTTAAGATTTTGATGATAGCAAACCATCCTTGTGGTTTAATGTATCTGTTTAAGTGTTTCAGCAAATAAGGATTCTTAGGATCGCTTGTATGCAAGGTTACAAGTGGTTCTACCTTTCTAACTGGTGCCCAATAGTCGGGCACTTGTCCACGATCGCTCCGAGTGAGGCTCAAAGACAGCAAATGAGAACACTCACTTGGAAATAAAACCAAATACAAATGTTGAAGTTAGCTACATTATCCAACATGCTTAACAACATCAACCTGTACAAATTGATCTTCTAAGATCATATGTTCAGATGCATGGGAGACAAAGATGAAGAAGACAAACAACTGTGCAAAAAAGAAGTTGTTTTCTACTTTTCCGGTTTTATCTCTGGCTGAGTCATTCTTGTCTGTGGTCTCAAAACTGGCGCGACAGTGGCCAAGCCACTTAGAATCCTGGAGTTCATAGAACTCAACAACAAGCTTTGGGATCCACTAATGAAAGCAGAACAACATTGGTTGTAAAAATTAACCAGATTCAACCGAAGCAGGGGTGTTGAAGGGCCGAATCACTGAAACTGTGCTGAATTTTTACTAGAGAGCTTAGTCTTGTAAAATTAGAGTTTCAGTTTCTTTGTGAGTCGATTAAGTCTTGTAAAAGAGCGGTAGAAGTGAGCGAGTGGAAGGGGAAACTAAAAAGCACTTTGTGTAAGTGTCAGCAAGGGGTTGTTGAGGGCTAGTCGAGGACTACTAGGAGATTAGAGACCGATAGGGATTGGTCTAGGTAGAAAGAACTTGGTGAAGTCCTAAACTGTCCCAAGTCCATAGGTGGGGCGAGGGAGATCAGGTGAATTACTAGTATGCTAATTCTCAATCGAATAGAGCTTCCAATTTGAAGTACTAGAGCCTTCTACCTCTATATCAATCCCGAGCTAACACCGCACGACATGTCCAAGACCTGTCGGGGACGTGTCGAGGAGTACTAGTCGACCAGCAATAATAACTGAGTGGACTAGGCTCGTTTTGGTTTAGGAAACACAACTTAGTGAAGCATCTTGCCTTTGTCCTTTCTTTCCTTACATTCCACATATATCCAAAGTCTGAACTAATCTAGATCAAGCTGTTATACCCAAATTTTTGACCCCTTGGGAAAGTCTTTAGTGCATAAAAGCAAATGCAAGGGTAAAAGGGTCAACATGCATAAAGTCAGGATTTTCAAGGATATTTTCGAGACTTTCTATTTTTATATGACTCGGTCACCATTTCAAAATATGCTCTAACATCATTGTCATTATGAAAAGAATTATTATACTTTTCAAATAATTTTTATTCTGGAAATATAGTTTTTAATTCATATTATACGCTAATTTCCTTAATAACTAATACATAAATATGCCTAAAAATAGAAACAAAGGCTTCCACACATTAAAATAAAATTGTCACATGGTTAACATGGCTACACACTATCATAAACTTGAAAATTTTTATTTAGAGCCTAAGCTCAAATTTTTAGAGAGAAATTCAAATATTTTTGTAATTTTCTCTCTCCTCTCGAAAATACCCAAATCAAGTCAAATGTCATCAGATTTCAACATAGGATAGATGATGGTATTTAGAGAATAACTCCATCATAATTTTGAATTTTCAATATATACTTATGAATTATGCGAGGTTCCAAATTGTAACAACTCATTCAAATGACACGATTCTAACTTTCAAAATTCTTAAAACTCATCCTTTACATTGGGTTTGAATTTCAAAATTAATCTCAGCCTATAACCCAATTAACAAAATAGGTAAAGTTAGATTCTTATGAGATTCCCTTTTATTTATTTTTCCTAAGTTTTTCCTATATGACAAGGTCTTCTCATTGACCTAAAAAGACATTAGAACATTCTCAAAGTTAGAAACCAGATCTTCAAGCCAGCCTCCAACGTTTTTCAATACCGACATACCAAAACCATGCCGAAATCATTCAAAAACCTTCAAAACACAGTACTTTTTTCCTCAATCAAACTTCCACACATCAAAGCCTCATACAACCAAAGGCAAAACATGAAGAAACACATCATGAAGTCCTGCTCAAAAGCCCAAAGTCGTTGCCCAACAAAAGAATCCCGACGTGAAGGATCATACAATTGTAACTTTTAAATTAGGTAAGAAACTCAATTTTCTAAAACCTACGACCTCAGTAGGTATTCTAAGTGAATTCCTAGAAAAATTAAAACCTTTAGGTGAGTTAACTAGAGTTTAAACAACTTTCTATCTGATAGCTTGTTTGCTAAGTTTCAACGTGAAAAATACTTCAAATTGAAAACTTTTCACCTCTAATCAACTTAGAATCAAACTAGGCACATACTGATAAGTGGTGAAAATATATATTTTTAAGAGTTATTCTTACACGTATTTTACATGATTTATAACATAGTTTTTCCACTTTATAGAGTATTTTATTTATATGTAACACCCTTATTTAAAGTAAATATAGCGGAATAAAAATCTCTACTGGCGATTACAGACCATCGAGCACCAAACACCCGATATAAAACCTCACTTGATTACATCCATTAAAATCATCTAAGTTACAGTCTGAACTCGAGAAATACAACATAAACATAACTGAAAGTAAAATAGAATAACTCTCCACAATTCCTAATTCCCATCCCAATCACTCATACTCTTCGTGGCCACTTGTATAAACAATTTCGTACCTGCAAGATGAAATCAAGCAGCCCACCCCGGGAGGGGTGAGTCAGTTCCATGGAATGGAACTGGTACAATTCTCCAAAACAATAATTTAAAACATAACTCTTAAAATAAAACAGTAACTTGATATTAAACTCTTAAAAATAAAACAGAGAAATAAGGCACTTCAAAACAATCCAATCATAGAGAAAAGAGAACAAGGCAAAGATAGCGACAAAGAACCTTAAAGTAATGTTAGTCAATTAAAAAGCCACACCATGAGTTAGTGAACAACCACTGCTTATGTTAGTTAGGAGTAGAAAGACTTAAGCAGTCACAAGGACTAGGAAACGATAAGAATACCCATAACCCGTGGTAGACAGTTCTTGTCACCACCATTCTAGAAGGTTGATTTCCATAGACAAACATACTCAAGAGTGGAATGAAACCAATTGGGAGAGATGGCCCCCACCGCCAGTCAGTTGTCCACATGGACAAGGAATATACAGTCCCCCGCTGTCACACACATCCTTTTAAGACGAGGGATATACAGCCCTCCGCCGTCACTGACCCGTTCTCAGTCATCGGCGAAGACGCGCGCACGCCTCAATAAAAGACTCCACATGAAGAAGGCTGTCCAAAGACTCAGCTCATGGATGAAATGATATCAAGAGTCAAAGGAAGAATTCACCAAGATTTGACATTTTCCCAAATTCCTAGCTATCCCACTAGATCATTAACTACACAAGTGCAATACCAAAACACTCAGTCATACAGAGTGCAGAGGCGTAAACCCTTTGTAGTTAATATCTAGTGAAACAGCTAGATAGGAAGAAACAACAACCATGTAAGTTATACATTCAAGGCTCAGTTAGCCACATCAAGCTGAGTTAGTCACACAAGCAGTTTTCCCTTTAAAAATTCATTTTAAGCTCAGTAAGCGTTTTAAAAAATGTTTCCTTAAGTCTGTTAGTAAAGTATCTGAGTACGAGAAATCGTACCTGATTAACGCTGTAGCAGTTCTAGTAGACTCGTGCAAACATTCAACAATACTTTGAGGAACATTAAAGATAGTCTATTATCAATAACTTATATCCTAAGTTAAACTTAAATAAAGTCCTCACTCTTATTTCTAAATCTCGATTATCTTGTAAGCCCTCGCTTAAATACTATGTATAACCTTTGAATTATTTTAGAATGTTGTATAGCCCAAGGTTGTAAGATCAAGGAATGTATTTTATTAACATTTGTTAATTGTTCCACTCTATCCACTTTACTAATACTTAACCATAATTCAAACAAAGACTTTTGAGACCCTAATAACATAAATGCATTTTATAATAACTTAATTGATCTTAGAAACCAGAGACAACTACTAACTCAATTATTTTACCTTTAGTTCAGAATGACTTTTATTACAACCATTTAATAATCTTGTCATAAGATGTTCAATTACTTTTCATCTTGAAATAACTCTATTTTAATTAACTTAGGCTTTTCAAACTCTTACATTTAGTATTCACAAGGTATATTATTAGCTTAATTATTACCTATATAATAAGGTGTTTTAAGATAACCTTTTATGTATCCTTACTTACATTTAATTTCCTAACTATTTTATTTTTTACACACATTCTCTCTATAGACTATGTATAATCCGTTTGTACTAAATTTTAATAAAGTTATGTCTTAAATACATTTTAGATTGTTTATAACACCTATGGTTTCAAATTTCAAAGGAATAACTCAATAAATTAATTTCCCTTATTATGTTTTAGGATAGACATTATATCTTAACATAAGGTAAAATTTACCTAAGAATTAAATTCTTATTCATAAGTGATTTTGTCAGTTATTTAATAAGATCATCTATTCGGAAAAAATCCTCATACCTTATATTCAAATGACATATTAATATTTTCAGTATCGTAAAGTAGATCAATATAATCTCTTATGTAACTTAGTTTCATCTAATTAAAGGTTCAAAGGTTTTAAGTACCTAATTTCTATTTACAAACCTTTTATAAGTTCTAACTACTAAATACATCACTTAATTATAAACTCACATTCTGAATTTTGGTAATTAATGTTATAAATGTATTTTATATGGCTTATCTAATTCTAAGAAACTTAAGGATTATTATTTAGATTAATTTCCTAATCAAAGTTTAATATAGTTTTATATCATAATCCTTTTAATGATTTTATCTTAAAACATTAAGTTATTATCCAATACTATAAATGTCATGAAATGATTAAATCTAGACTTATTAATCCACTTCACATTTAGATGTAATATTTCATTTATTTTATTATTAATTATATAATAAGATCTATTTGTGTAACGTTTTATGTAATCTAATTACAAATTTTCCTAAGTCTTAACTTATTAATTACTTAACCCAATTATAAATTTACATTCTGGTCATTGGCAAATAATATTATACATGTATTTTAATATGGTCTATATAAATCTTATAAATTCAAAGGTAACTCTTTAAGATTAATTTCATAACCATAATTTAATGCCACCTCATAAAATATTCTTTTAATAGTATTATCTTAAGATGTTGAACTATCATTTAGTACAGTGAATATCATGTAAGGATTACATTTAAAATTACTAATATTCCCACATTTTATTAATAAAGAGTATTTCTCTTATTTTATTATTAATCATGTAATAATATATATATATGTATCTATATACTTAAGTAACCTTTCATGGAACCCATTTAATTATCATAATATCTTGTAATTAAATCTTAATCGGTATACAACTTATAAAGTAAAGTATTTCCCTTATTCTTAACTTCCTATATTAATTTCCATAACTTAAAGTTAATAATATAAATGAGTTAATTATATTTCTCTATTTACCCTAAAGTAATAGTTTAATTCTTTTATTCCTTCCTAGAAGTTTAGAACCTAATGTAATTATCAACATACTATATTAAACGTTATTGTAACCTCCTAATATTATTTTCAATCTATAAAGTATAGTATTCAATCACTCATTAACTTATCATTACATTAAAACTATATATTTTAAAGTTACTTAGGAAAGATGAAGAAAATCATTTATTAAACTTGCATCCCATTATATAGAAATTCCCAAATTTTATGTATGGTAACTATAATATTTTAGACATATTCTATAATTTTTATTTCCTAAAAATTACTTTATTAAATATCCAATTTGATTCATACAAGGCTGTAACTTATAAAAAATTCTAACTTACGTTTTATAACTCCAAATTTATATTAATTTATATAAAAACGAAATATACTTTATAATTCACACGTGTATAAAATTTCATGTCAAAATTCATTCGGGAAGATCATTAAATTAGTCAAACAAGATTCGACCTTACCAAGATTCATTTTTTTTATGTGCAGTTCAAGATGCCAACTTCTCAGATCTGGTTCTCACAATCTAAAGCGATTCAATCCAAGGTCTTTATCAAGTTTAAAAGAAGAATTGTAGCTCTACACATGGGTGAAAGAATCATTGAAAACAGAGCACTGTGAAGAAAGTTATAGACTCTTTAAAATTCGAGTTTACCACTGAAATTCTGGAAAATTCTGGGTTGTAATTGTGTCCAGACCGAGTTGCCTACTTTGGACGCTTAACGCTCCCAAACCAGAACGATTGAGCTTTGGCTGCCTAAAGGAAAGTTGAATAGGAGATAAAGAGCTTTCCAACAAGATATGGTACATGAATTTTAGTATAAGGATGAGAAAGTTATGATAGTGACAAAAATCGGGTTTGCCATTTGTTTCTGGAAATTCTGAGCAGAAAATTCACGAACTGAATTAGGTAACGAACTTTAGACGACTTTCTGTACTAATTGGTAGTGATTCAGCCTTATATGTATAAAGAGAAGTTGAAGAGGAATCAAAGAGCTTTAAAATGAGCTATGGCAAAACGAATTTGGCTCAAGAACGTGAGAGTTATAGATCTCACAAGATCCGAGTTTACCAAGTCATTTCTTGAAAAAAATTATGGGCAAGAGTTTGATGTGATCGAGGCTAGGACTTTAGACGCCTTAATCTTTCAAATGATTGGGAAATAGCTTGGGGTTCCTTCAGAAGAGTTGTAATGGTACACTAATTTTCATTCACGAACGAAGAAGATGGGGTCGAGCAAAGTTTTACCTTCCCTGCTGGATTTTTGGGTTTCTGGGGTGCAGATTCTCGGGGAGGCAACTTCAGATCGACTTTGTGATTAATACGGAGAGATATAGGTCAAGTGTGAGTAATGGTTTGAAAGTAGAATTGTAGGAGAATAAAATGTAGAAGACGACACTCAAAAATACGAAGTGGTGGCTGAGAAATCGGAGTCTAAAGATGGGGCAACGATCTGAAATTCTGCTGAGAAGACTTGGTCATTTTTTTGTGGAAACTGGCAAGTCTGGTGTGGCACGGAAACCGAGGCGCGTGGCTGAGTCAGGGAATGAAATATCCCAAACATTAATTACTTTAATTAATCATGAATTAATTAAATAAAAGTAATTAATGAGAGATAAGGAATTAAATATCTCAAAATGGGTAAAGGGGAAATATAATATTTAAATAAACCCTAAGAAGTCATTAGGAAACATTAATGAAGTCTAAACCGACATTGAGGAGGTGTAGGAAAAAAAATATAAACAAAAATATAAATAATCGATTTTACGTCGAAAAATGTGTCATGAATATTTTAGAAGTGAAAATGAGGTCTTAGACACCTTATGAGATTATTGGGGTAATTTTTGAGGCATTGGAAAATTGGTTAAACAATCATAATAAAAGACGTCGTGTTTTCGCCTAGAATGACGAAACACAAGCCAACTAGAAATTAAATACTAATTAATAGAATTTATAAATAGCAATAATAATTATTATTTGAAAATATGAGTTTGAATTCATAGAAAGGTTCATCTCGTTAAATGAGACAACGGGTCATGAAAGACATGAAAAACGGACAAAAAAATGAATTAGAAACAACTTATAAATCTATATATATATATATATATATATATATATATATATATATATATATATATAATATATATATATATATAATAGCCGACATGGGCCGACCCGCCCAACACGCCCAGCTTACCATCCGCTACTTGAGCGTACAAGGCCGAACTCTTTTCATTCCCGTAATTGTTCCAGCCCAACTTTAACTTACAAACTAACCTATCTTCACTCTCTAACATTCATGATTGCAACCCTAACAAGGAACAACTGTCGCGCCTCTCTTCATTCTCAACTCGGTGAATCGCAACCCTAACTGGCGATTCCTCAATTCTTTCTTCTTCTCTCACGGTAATTCGATGCCGCGCCTCCCTTCTGTTCTTCCTCTCCCACTGAAAATCAAGAGCGCAACGCCTCCATTATATTCCTGTTCGAGTCAAGCGTACCGGCGGAACAAAGAAACCACAATGTCGATTTCCAGAGGTAAGGCTTCTCTCGTTCCTTGTTTCCCTTTCCGATTTTTCCTTCTTTGAAATCAAAAACGAGACCGGCCTTACTTCTATCCTTCTCTGCTTGCGAGTATTGTTGCCGCAAATTTGAAGAAGAAACCGGTTGTTTAAACCGAAGCCTCCAAGGTAATATTGTTCCTTCCTTGCTCTGGTTTGATTCAAATTTGGATACTTGATTTTAATCCCCTTCCTTCCTCTGTGAATTTTGCTTTCAAACAAGGAACACAATCCCCGCGTCCCTACTCTCTTCCTGTGCCGCATCATATCCAAGGTAAGGGAACATTACACTGCGTTCCTCTCATTTCTCTTTTAGATTCAAAAATTAATCTGGACCCAACCTAACCGCTCCTCATTCTCTTCTTGGTTCGCATCTGTCTAAGTGCACAAATTCTCACCTGGGAAGTGATTTGGTGATACGAGCCTGTCCAACCCGAGAATGGGAACAAAAAAAAGAAAAGAATCGGGAGTCTGCCTGGTTCGACTGAAATCGAAAGTGCGAGAAGGGGATCGAAACAAACTTCTGGAGAGGTTGGATCATTGTATTCAATTTGTTACATTAAATTCATGAATTCTTGTTTTAATTATGTTTCCGAAATAAAAACGCGGTGAATGGGGGGTTGTAAGCTAGAAATATATATATAGGACTTTACTGAATGTTCTTGGTGAACCGAAAATATACGTGCTCTTGTAGTGCTCTAAGTAGATCTAGAATCTGGGATCTGGCTGAATGTTGTGGAAGTACAAAAATATAGAGCTCTGTTTGAGCAATTTGTTTGAAAACGAATTAAGGTTTCAGAAATTAGAAGAGGAATTTTGTGTGTGACAAGTTAAGATTCCAGAAGAGGAATAAGGATTCAAAAAATTAAAATTAGAGTCTTCGGTGTAAATTTTATTTGGGGCCAGATTGTAAATATTATTAAATTTGGGGCGGAAGTGTAAATTTGGGAATTTTGAGGGTGAGTTTGTAATTTAACAAAAGTTAAGGGCTAAAGTATAAATTGGAGAAAATTGTGGGTAGAATCAGAAATATAATAAACTCTGGGGTAAAAACCTAAATTAGGAAAATTAAGGGTCAAATTATAATTCTAGAAAACTTAAGGGCTCAATTGCAATTTGAAAAGAGGATGGTCAAAATTGTATTTGGGTTGGTCAGAACGGAATTACTGTTTGAATCGGTCAAGATTAGAAATGGTGAATCTAGTTGGTCAAATTGTAAAAAGATTGTCAAATTATATTAGGTTTAGCATTGGAATAAGGATGAGGAGAATAATCTAGGTATTTATGGACTTAACCTAAGTCAAAGGTGAATGGAAACACCAATATTATAATCGTCCAACTTTAAAAGATTAATTAGTAAATCGGTAAATGGAAAGTGGGGTAATGACATTTTAGTAAGTTTATTAAGTAGTGGACTAAAATAGTTAAGAATTGTCCTATAAAAGTAGTACTGATATGTAAAGATTAATGTTAGCATTAAACAATGATTATATATATATATGTATATAAATATTGGTGGATAAAGGTTAGGAGGATAGAAATGTATATTCGTGTAACACTAATTTTATGGGAACATACTCATATGTGGAAGGATTATATTTTAAGTCATAATATAAGGTGACTTGAAACTTATGAAACGAACTCATAAGAATACACAATGTATGTATATGATTTGAGAATGTGAATAATTAACCTAAAGGTTTGGAAATTATAATTGTGATTGGATTATTAAGTTAGAATTATTAGGGGATTGATATAATGTTATTGATAATAATAACAATTACAGGCACAAATGCGCCATATATATACACCAAGGTTAAGCGGATGAAATATACATATACATATTAGTAAACTAAAGACAAGGGGATTAGATTATACTAGATTAGAGAGGAGTCAACTTATAAGATATAGTATTATTGAATTCGAACTCTAAGGTTGGAAGTCACTTGGCTAAATAATGTAACACCATTAAGGGTATTAGTGATTAATGAAACTTATGTACTGTAAGTACAATAGGAAGTTTAGGATTGAATTTTAGGCTATGGTTATAATGTTATAACAGTTATAAAGTATTAATGTTATTAATGACACTTGTACACGTGGTGGGATAATAAAGTTATAAAATAAGGTGGAATATTAATTAGACGTTGGAGGTCTAATAATATATTATATGATGCCACATAATATTAGAATTATAATCTTAGTATGAATTTGTGTAAGATAACACAATCAAGTAAGGTTAATTACCTTACATAAATGATAAGATATATCAATTAATAAATGAGTTTTATAATTCTTATACATATAAGAATATATGAAGGGAATGGATTATATGATATGGTTAAGAAACATATAGTATTAAATAAGAGAGGTTATAAGGTGGGAAGATAAATTATGAGACACTAGCTATGGACCCTTATGTTCGAGTATAACATATTAAATGATGAGTGAATTATATATTACAAGGGTTATAACATTATATAAACTTATGTACTTGGATAAACTAACCAAGTCAAAATACTTGGCCAAGTCAACTCAATTGACCAAAAAGGGTCAAGTTGACCAAACCATAACTTGAAAGGAGAAATAAAGGTTTTATAAGTCAAGGATATAATTAACATATAGTAACAAACTGTATGAAAGTGTGAAATATATACAAATAACAAACCTATGAATAAATGAGATAGGTTATTTGGATTAGATCCCAAGTAGTAAATAAATGCTACATGTAAATTTAGATCCTAAGTAGTAAATAAATGCTACATGTAAATTATAATATAGTTAGAGGACGATTTAACTAACCCCAAACTGTTAAAACCCGAATGATGAATGCTGAACAATCGGGGTAATTACTAGGGGGGGGGGGGTTAGTGACTAGTCGGGATACTGAATTAGTCCATATTACATAGAGCTAATATGTAGTTGTATTCCAGAGTTGAGTGCATTAGAGGACGTATGCTAGAGGACGAGCTACGAGGAATACCGGACGAGCGTGAATCTTTACGCTAGCGATTACTACTGTGCACGGTATGTTAATTGTGTGGTCTGAATGTCCTAAGGATTTTCCTAAGGTCCAGACGTTGTGTGTTTAATTGCTAAGAGCGATATCGGTGATTTATGTATATGATATTGTATACTGTATTGCTCAACACTGTTGCGTTCTATTTTTACGCGAACGTCTTATGACTGGAAGTTTATACATCTAAACTGGAACAAGACTAACTGACCTTTAAGTATTATTGAACCTAACTGATGGTCAACTGTTATAGTCTTAACTCAAGGATTGGATATTGTATCACTGACTAAAGGGCTAACATATAAAGAGAGAAATCCAGACTGTTTCGACTTTCTGGTTGCGCATCGTGATCACTACGAGGGACTTCTATGGGGTCACTCAAGGGAATCCATTGTCCACATTTGACGATGGCGGAGGGCACTACCGTTGGTGCACAGGTTCGACCGGATCGGTCAAAATAATTATCCAGGGCCATAAGGTCAGCTGGTAACGGTTCCTTTGGAACCCAGGGGACTACTGTTCATTAGTAAGTTATTAAGGGTTGTCTTAACATGACGCCTGAGGTGGAATTTAATTGGAAAAGGTAAAGTGATTGGTTTAAAGGATAAGGGCCAGGTGGCCAACTAACAAGTACAACTAATTAATACGCATATCTTGTTTGGTTATTGGTTATGGATTGTGTGATGATATTGTTGTGAACTATTATGTGTTTACTTAACATTTATAGTTATTATTATTATTGTAAATTGGTACAGCATGTAAAGAATCTAATATCAAGATGGCTAAACGACTTAAGGGATCCGAATGATTTAAGACTACATTTAGCATACCAGCATATAGTTTGCTGAGCCCTTCAGTGGGCCAAACATTTCAGGTTATTGAACGAAGACACAAGCCGGAGTGCGGGACACAGGGTAGCTGAGGTGTTTTCAATAAACACCTTTTAGTTTTATTATGTACTGTATTATGAAGTTGTTGTATTGGGTTAGTTGCTCATTTGTTTAGTTGGATTTGGATTGTAAGTTTAAGATTGTTCAGTATCTCGTCATCACAGCGGTGTGGAGTTGAAGTTGATGGATGGAGTAAGGTTGCCTTGTTACTCATATGGGTGAGTAACGGCGTGTAACACCAAACGTTAGTTAGTTTTATTTTCCGCTGCGAATTACATTTTGTTATGCTACGACTTGCGCCTATATTACAGGATTAGGATTAGGGATGTTACAGGGAAACCCTAGCCAAATCAGCAACCTTCAAAATTTTGGCTCTAAACTTCATTATATCATAACTTTGGCTAGGATGATCCGTTTTTAACATTCTTATTATCAATCTTCTTGGTTTTTCATAATATTTTTATTAGTATAGGTTTCATGGGCTGGTTTGACCATTCTCAAAAAGTCAACCCTAGCAAGGCTTAAGAAGCTTTAAGGTTTCTATGATTTTATATTGACTTTTATGATTCAAATCAATGTTCCAAATAAATCTAAAACTTTTATAATATAACTGGAGTGTCTCAGAATTTTTCCAAGATTTATTGACTTATAAATCTTATTATTAACTTCATAATACCATATAATAATTTAGTTTTAATTGTATTATTTAAGATTTAATAAAAGAAATCCCCTAAATTAATTATCATAATACCATATAATAATATAATGTTTAATATAAATTAATTTAGGGGTATTTCATTATATTAGTGAACTTATATATTTTTATTATATTTTAGGTAAATGCTCCAAATTGACATTGTTTACCGCTGAGCTAGCTAGTAAGCACGCATACAAGCAGATGCAAGCATGTATGCACAAGCAAGCACACAAGCAGGCTGGTGCAAACATCTATACGCAAGCAAGGACACAAGCAAGCTGGTGCGAGCACGCAGGCAGGCTGACACAGGCAGGCTGATGCAAGCAAGCTGGTGCAAGCAAGCTCTCCATGATAATTATGCACGCATTTGTAAATGTATATTTACCGAAGGTTTTTGATGTGGCAAAATCCCCAAACCAAGGCTGCCTATATTATCTCAACAACCTCTACAGTCAGCAGCTTTGAGTAGAAGATCTTAACATAATATTAACTTAATAATAAGAAGAAGTAAAATCAGAGGCACCAGCATTATACTAGGAAACAGTTAGAGATATTTTAGGATCTTGTATTTTGTATTTATATTGGTTTTAGATAAAGATTGTTTGTAGATATTTAGGAGGTTGTTATCTGCCTCCAAGTAGTATAAATGTACAGCAAAAACATCAGAAAAGGTAGAGCTTCTACCGTAAAAAGAGAGTCTTGAGAGAGAAGAGAGTTGTTGATAGGTATTAAACGTTTTTGTCTAGAATTAGACGTGAGAGTGATTGGTCAAAGTGTTGAACAGATCAGGTGAGGAGTTTTCAAGTTATCAATAATAAGATTGATAGCGGAGTTTTTCTTCTAAACACTTTCTGTCTCGTTTCTCGTTTCTGCTCTCTGTCAGTCTTGTACTGAGGCGTCTGATTTCATACTTTTCGAACTTACAAGTGGTATCAGAGCAGGTTTACCCAATATAGAGGTTAACACTTCTGGGTAGATCGTGAAAGATGAGTTCGTATTATGTAAAAGCACCAAGGTTGACGAAATTCAATTATTCCAAGTGGTGCGAATAGATGAAAGCGCAGTTGATGTCCATGGATTACAAGGTTTGGAAGGTGGTGGCGCAAGGTGATTACAAACCTACTATGGTTGTTGAAGGTGTGAAACAGACCAAACCTGAGGATCAATGGACGGAAGCCGATGAAAATCTTCTAAGCAAAAATAAACAAGCTCTTCGCATTCTTGTCTCCTCCTTGTCCGACGAAGATCAAGGAAGAGTCTTGGGTATAAGAACGACAAAAGAAGTATGGGACTTCTTGAAGATTGCTTATCAAGGAACGGAATCAATCCGCAAAGCCAAGGAGAAACAGTTTCAACGAGATTTTAACAACTTTAAAATGTCAGAGGGCGCGATTCTAACACTGACGGTGGAAAGGTTCAATCAAGTGCTTATGGAACTCAAAACGGTTCACTACTAGAAAGTTGTTCATTAGTAACGAAAATTTAACGACAAATTAAAATTTGTTACCAAAGTGAATAATTAGTAATGAAAGATTAACAAAATACTAACGAATAAATTTAGATAAAATTCACCTACATAAATTACTGATAAATTTATATTTCGTTAGCAAAATTAATAACATACAAAATAATAATCCCTAACAAATTACTAATAAATAATAAAAATTCATTACTAGTTACTAAGAAATTTAGTAGTCCATTACCAAATTAAATAGAGCTTTTTTTTATTAATTGAACTAATTATTAATAATTTTATTTTTATTACCAAATGCCAACATATACAAAATTACATTTACAATTACTAACAAATACCTTCTTACGTCACCAATTACCAATAAAATTTAGAAACTGTTTCTCAATTTCAAAAACGTTCTCTTGGTGTCTCCTTTTTCTCTACGCTTCTCCCGGCTTCCTTCGCTACTACACTACTACTTACTTTCTCAGCTCTGCAACTCTCAATCCACTCCCATTCTTCTTCTCGTCTTTCACGGGGGCGTCATTTTGAAAACAAAGACCCGAGGCTCTTCTCTACTACCAGTACCAGATCTAGGTTTTTTCATCTTCAAAGATCGCCATCGCCGACATTCACGATCGTCATCTCCGATGTTCTTCATCGCGACACCAGCACGGTTGAAGAACTTCTGCTGAAATCGTCCTGTTGCTGCCGCTAGATTAGTTTCCTCCTCCTTATCTTCATCAATTGTTCGAGGCAAATGCATGCATCTCTTCACGAGTGTTCGCAGTGGTGGAGTCACTCATCAGTCTTGGCTATGACGCTTCCCTTTGTAGATCTAAGTGGGAGAAATCACCGTCATTTCCCGCCGGTAAATACTAATTTCTTTTCAAATTCTTCTTCCTTCTTCTTCATCGTCGTGTATATATATGATAAATTCGCAATTTCGTACTGTGTCCGGAAGATGATGATGATTTTAATTATCTCGGGTCTGAATTCTGAAATTGGATGAATCAAATGAACAGTCATGAAATTCATCAACTCTTGTTTTGTCTCTAATTACTGAATCAAGGTATAGGTCTCGGAAACCAAGAACAACGTACAGTAGTTTATTCAGTCCAGTCCTGTTGTCCTGTTGTTCTGTTGTCAGTCAGTAATCTCTTAATATCCAACTGGTGTGTACGAGTATGTTTACAACTGGATGAACCAACTTTTCCCTACAGTTGCTCCTTATGCCACTTCTAGTGCCAATCTTCGGGGAAGAGAAGCTGCTAAGCATTGGGCTTTCGGTGGCTGTCGAGAATGTATGTACTGCAACTTCATTCTTGTGCACTCTGTTCAGATTTGGTGATCTTTTTGCTTGGAATCTTAATTAGTAAAAACTTGTTTGTGCTTCTCAACAGCATTGTTTGGTCTGACTGGGTAAATCTTCTCTTCTTCGGACCACTCTTCATATATACATATATACAAATACACACACCTACCATTATAAGATGCCAAGTTCTTTTGTTTTCAAGGTCGGTCTGAATTGAACATATAAGTATTAGCAGCTGACAAGGAAAATGTTTATAATGTATTGCATGTTCCTTATGTAGTGGGCGGTTGCTCACTCTTCTTCGTTTTCTCAAATTCATGTGTAAGTTCACTATTAATGAGCCTTTTTTTTCTGTTTTCTTATAGCTCCCTGCTTAAATAAAGCCTTTTTTGAATGGTAAAAAGGATGAGAGGAGGTAATACATCTGATTAATCTGACTTGACTGTATTGTGCAGATGCTGCCGCTGGATTGGTAACTAGAAGTTTCTGTTGTTGCCGCTGTTGTTGAAAACAATTATGCTTAGGTGAATGATATTAACGACATGGATTCTTTTGAAAACAATTATGCTTAGGTAAACAATTATGCTTTGGTTCTCTAATTTTTAGCATCCACCAGTCAAGGATGTATCTCAATATAGCTCTATTCCATCTTAATCCAAGTTGCTTTGTACTATGCAGGGTGTTTACCTACTTTGGCTACTATACCTGTTTGGATTGGCTAATACCTAGCCCTTTCAAAGTTGCGAATGAGGTTAAAAATGTCCTTATGTTTCATTTTATGACTCTTGCTCAGAAGAAATATGTCTTTAATAATTTTTGAACTCTGAAACTTTTATTGTGCAGGGTCTGCTGACAGAAGGATTCTTTTGAATTCCATCTCTGGGTGGACCCACTATAATAGCGTTTATGGAATTTAAGATGTAATTATCTGTGTTCCAATCCTATTATTGTTTCTCTGTGTACACTCTGGAGCTCAGCAGAGTGGTTCATGACATTTTTTATACATTCAGAAATGTTTTCTCCAAGGTCACAAGTATTCCTTTCTGTTATATGTCTACTTGATTAATGAAGCTTCTTGTTGGACTGATTATTCTCAACTTTCTTATTTGACAGGTACATCAGTGATGATACATCAATAGTACCAATGTTACAAATGCTAAAAGACTCTGGCCAGTCAGCATTTTTGGTTACAAATAGGTAGTCTTTCTATCATGCCTTGCAAAATTCACATTAAAGGTTCAATGGTGTTTTCACCTAAGTTCATGTTTGGGAGTGGATGCACCTAGTTTCTTAGGGGCATGGTTATAATGATTCGACTTGGCCACTGAATTGCAGCATGCTATTGATTAGTAAGATAAGCCACAACTAGTTCAAAAATATGAAATTGTCTAATATCTGCATGATGGTGATAATTAAATTATGAATTTGGTAGGCTTGGAAGTTGGAACCAATGGTGATAAGAGTGAAGAGAAATTAGACTTTTTGATCTGAGCAAGTTTGCTTTTCCATGTACGCCTAAGAATGTGATTTCTTTATACTTTTGTTTTGCAGTTTATGGGATTATACAAATGTAGTAATGAATTTTCTCTGCCGACAACATGCTTCCGGCTGCAGTATAAGTTCCAGCTTATTGGCTTCAGTATTTTGATCGTTGTTCATCTTTATAGTCCTAATACATGTGTGGAGGATGAAGAGGATATGCATCATCTTTATAGTCCTAATACATGTGTGGAGGATGAAGAGGAGGATGAAGAGGATATGCACCATCAGCTTTCTTTTCTCTTTTCCAAATAGATAATGTATAAGAATTTAAACTTTATTAGAAGCTTAAAATGGGAGCACTAACATTTTGTTAGCCCCATTGCTTATTAACTGTGTATATGCTTCAATTCATCCAATAAAAAATCTATCTTTCCTAATTTTTATCTTTCATTAATTATTGAAGAGATTGCCGATGGATGAATTAATCCAATGAGCTTAAAATTGTATATTTCCTAATAAAAATTGTGTATGCTGGAAAATTATCAATGGTGAGATTTCCTAATTATATTTTTCAGTAATTACCGATGAATAGTTTATGAATTGTAGGTAATTACCGATGAATTAATGAAATCTTGTTAATTGTCAACAGATAGTAAGTTGTCAATAATTAGTAACGAATCAAAAGTTTTCAGCTAATTGCCAACGGATAATACATTTCGTAAGTAATTAGTAACAAAATATGATATATGTCTTATTATCTGAATTAACAACGGATCAATATTTTCCTTACAAATTGCCGACGAATTTAGTTTATTCATCACTAAAATTTAGCGACGAGGATTACGCCGATGAATAATTTTTATCAGTAATTCGTTACTAAAACTAATTAGTGACGAATTTTCTCATTTTACCAATGAATTATTTCGTCGCTAATTGACTTTTTTTAGTAGTGGTTAGGGTAACTCTTTCTAATGAGACTATTAATGAACGATTTCTTGATTCACTAACCAAAGATTGGATTAACTATACATCACTTCTTGAGAAAATGAAAGAATTATCATCTATGCCATTTGAAGAATTGTGTTCAGATTTGATGGTTCATGAAAGCAAGATGGAGGAACAAAATCTAGTGGTGCACAAGGATCTTGCACTAAAGGCAAAGATTAACGTAGAGACACCATACTGGGAGTATGATGATGACATGGAGAATGAGATCACTATGCTAGCACAAGGACTGAAGCGTATTCTTAGTCGAAAACGTGGAGGTCACCACGGTGAAAATTCTAAACGTGAGTATAATACCAGCAAGCATGAATGTTTCCGATGTCACAAAATAGGACATTTGATAAAGGATTGTCCTTTACCATCAAAACCTCCACAACATCGAGGATGTGAGTCACGCATGGAAGTAGCCGTATGGGATGAGAGTGATACTGAATCAGATG
Source organism: Limonium bicolor (assembly GCA_023374045.1). Lineage (NCBI taxonomy): Eukaryota > Viridiplantae > Streptophyta > Magnoliopsida > Caryophyllales > Plumbaginaceae > Limonium > Limonium bicolor. The sequence continues at coordinate 84,431,196 of CM041778.1, forward strand.
GCATAGAAAGCAATGCAGCACATTATTGCATGACTGCAATCCATTGGTCTCATACTGACACTACCAAATATGATGAAACTATGTGTTTGATGGCTGGAGATAAGGCTCTTCAATCTCTCATTAGGGATCAGGTAAGTTCTCAAAGCTTGAATGATTTTTATGATAGTTCTACTAAGTCACAAGTGTTTGATGTGTTGAAAGATGCTCTTTCGAAAATTAGGGATTTGGAAGTGAAACAGGGACATAACACTGAGTCTCATACTGTGATTAGTAAACTACAAGAAGAGATTATTGTTTTGAAAGAACAAAATAAGGAGTTGGCATCTCAGTTAGTCTTAAACTCAGCTAAGGTTGTTCAATCCACGTTTACTGCACCCGTCAGTACTAAACTGAGTTCTATTCCTGAGTGGGCAGAAAAAGAAATTCAATCACTCAAAGCTGATAATGAGTGGATATGTCAGGATAATGTTGATCTACAAAGGCAGTATGACGCACTTAGTAGAAAATTAGACATTATGACTTTGAAAAATCCCTCTTGGTATAAAGGAAAAGCTAAACTTAATGAAATGGTAGGTCGACCTAATCAAGGACGTGCTGGTCTAGGGTTTTATGGCACTACTTCATCGACGTCTAATGTTTTACCCCAGAAACAAAGTTCACAGACTAGGACTGATCCTACAAGATATCCTAGTGTTTCTAATCCACGAACTTCATATAGCACTGCTATGAATGTTACTTCACATGTAAGGGTTGAATGTAGTTATTGTCATATACATGGTCACCATATTCGTTCATGTCATAAGCTTCAACGCAAGAATGCTCGACTTGCTCAGTCTGATACTGTTAAATATGCTCAGCTTATATCAATCATAGACGTCCCAGACAACAATGGGTCCCTAAGCGGCACTAACTGTTTTCTCTTTTCAGGATAATAAAGTTCCAAACCGGCGGCTGATGGAGTTTGGATGTTCTTGTCATATGAAAGGAAATCACACTCTACTAACTTTGGTTTGGTTTTTCATGTAGGATCTGCCTTCTTCCTAAGGTCTTTCACAGATCGAGACTGAAAAATAATTATTTCCGATTCTGCCTCAAATTGGTCAGCTCAAGCCCGGTGTCTTGGTTCTTCTAAGAGGCAATCACATATTGCACTCTCCCGCATTGAAGTGGTATATATCGTTGCTACTGCTTGATGCGCCCACATCCTCTACCTTCAATATCAATTGGCTGACTATGGTGTTCCTCAGTCTCCTGTGCCAATCTACTACGATACTCTCTTCAGTATTGCACCGACGAAGGATTTAGTTCAATATTCCTTGATTATACATATTGAGATTTGTCATTACTTTTTTCAAAATCAAGTTGGCAAGAATATTGTGGATCTCCCTCATTGTGCCACTGATCAACAATTGGCAAGCACTTTCACCAAAGCTCTTCCACACGAAACATTATCCTCATTCAGTCTTGCACTGTGGATGCTCAATGTTGACAAAGGTGTATTCTTTTTATTTATCGTATTGACTTCTATTGTGAGCATCAGAATTGGTACTTTAGAGTGAGTGGAGCGTGACGTATATTTTATTATTTCATTTAACTCTATAATAAAGTGAGGATTACTTCTCTTTCCGAGGTATTTCTTGTTTATTAATTTGGCTGATCTGGATCAAATTCTAAGTTGGAACATTGAACATCTGGTGGCACTATCCATTTGTTACCACCACTTATCTTTCCGGTTATCCGTACCTGACCAACTGTCCCCTCAGCATAGAACCCACTTTCGTTGGTCACTTTTCACTCACCATTTTCTCCACAAGATTCTCGTACCATTTTTCCAGTTTCTTTGTTGCATACAATTTACCTCACCAATGGATTTCATACTGGTATTTTTGCTAGTCTTTTCTTCCTATTCCATAAAGGATTCTCGAATAGTCTCATGAAAAAAAGGGGTGATTCGCTTCTGGTTGTACAAGCATTATCCAACATCAGATGCTAGATTTGCTTCAGCACGAGGCTGAACAACTTGGTCCAAGACTAGACTGAGGTTTAGTGGGAAGAAATAAAGGAATTATGCAACACCCTACAAAATTCATATCGATCTTGCCCAATTATGATGTACCATATGTTGCACAAGATTACACAAATAATTGTTCATGTTGTACCTCTGGATATTGTCATGTCTTCGCCTCTAGATCATAATCATGATTGGATCCCCAACTCTTTCCAAGATGAGTCTTGGACTGAACGATGATCAGTGCATTGTTAAACAACCACTAAAGGCTTTGGGTGTGTCTTCACAACCTTCAGAGCTTCTGGCCTGCCTACCTCAACAGATGAAGAAATTTGAAGAAGCTATTCTTGAAGTATGTGTTGGTCTATTACCTTGTTGCCTTTAATTTCGATAGCCAGCTTCTTAGTCAGTCTTATCCTGACCCTGCCACACCTTAGTGCCTTTTCTATGGACAGCCCATCCTTATGTTCCGTGTTCCTACGCATGAATTCGTATAAAATGCCATTTTGATGATCTTGCATGCTATTTTTACACTTCGTGAGATAGACTTTTTAGTACCATTTTTTGATTTCGCAAAAGGGGGAAATATGGTGGGTAATTTGAATATGTTACTTGATTAACCAAATCTCATTCAAGTGCTGCAAGATTTTAACATCTTCAGGGGGAATGCTCGTTTTAAGGAAGAATGCATATCTTGAGGGGGAATACTACATTATCTCACCATACAAAGTTTGCTCACATCAAAAAAGGGGGAAACTGTAAATGTATATTTACCGAAGGTTTTTGATGTGGCAAAATCCCCAAACCAAGGCTGCCTATATTATCTCAACAACCTCTACAGTCAGCAGCTTTGAGTAGAAGATCTTAACAGAATATTAACTTAATAATAAGAAGAAGTAAAATCAGAGGCACCAGCATTATACTAGGAAACAATTAGAGATATTTTAGGATCTTGTATTTTGTATTTATATTGGTTTTAGATAAAGATTGTTTGTAGATATTTAGGAGGTTGTTATCTGCCTCCAAGTAGTATAAATGTACAGAAAACATCAGAAAAGGTAGAACTTCTACCGTAAAAAGAGAGTCTTGAGAGAGAAGAGAGTTGTTGATAGTAATCAACGTTTTGTCTAGAATAGATGTGAGAGTGATTGTTCAAAGTGTTGAACAGATCAGGTGAGGAGTTTTCAAGTTATCAATAATAAGATTGATAGCAGAGTTTTTCTTCTAAATACTTTCTGTCTCGTTTCTCGTTTCTGCTCTCTGTCAGTCTTGTACTGAGGCTTCTGATTTTATACTTTACGAACTTACAGCATTTTTTTCCATGCAGCAACCATGTGCACGTTAACTTCAAGTTGCGCATGTACAACCTTGTCGATGAGGTTATGCACCCATGCCACACAGGGGCGGAGCCAGAAATATAAGTTGAGGGGGTCAAAGACAGAATTATAAAAAATTAGGGAGGTTTTTTACTAAATTTGTCTAAATTTTTTTTTTATATAGTTGGTCAAAGACAGAATTATAAAAAATGAGGGAGGTTTTTTACTAAATTTGTCTAAAATTTTTTTTTTACACTATAAATTTATGTAATTTAACAAAGTTAGGGGGTGTTTTGCTCCCTCCGGACCAAGCCTGCCTCCGCCACTGATGCCACATGCATCCTCTGCATGCATCTCCATCCAGGCACGTAAAGTCCACCCCAGGCTCACGTAATGCATGTACAGCATGCACATAAAATTTGTGCTGCACGCATGCAAGGATAATAGCACTCACCCATATAAAAGAGAAGTGCGGAGTTGGTAACGCTCGTAAATTTTGAACAGACTTTAATATAAGTTGAGGGGCGGTATTTTTGTTATACTCGTGAGATGGATGAAAAGCATATAAAACAACCCTTTCCGAAAAAGCGTGATATTTTTCTTTTGGAAGACGGACGCGGACTCGGGGAGAAAGTCTCGAACAGAAATTTGAGGAAAAAGAACGAAATAAATAGACAGACGAGGACAAAGTAACACAACACTTTTGAAAAACATTATTTTTTGGACGCGAGAAATAAATAAAAGACGGACGCGGACGAAGAGGCGGGATTTGGCACGAGACGGACTCGACGAAAAAGGAAAAGAGAGAACATAACAGAAAAGAGGCCACCGGGCAAAATGGAGAATACGACCAGACCGGGAAAAAGGAAAGCAGACAGAAGCGAAGGACCCACTTCCATTAAAAGCTTCTTTATAATTTATGGTTATCTCTTTTACTCCTCTTCTCTCTACTTATTTAATTACTGAGCAGTTCTATTTTGTACCCTTGGGATGGGGTTTGACCCCAAATCCCTAAACTAGCATGTAAAACCTAATTTGCTTAAAAATAGTTGTTTTGTCTCTCTAATTTCAATGAATGCGATAGATTGTTCACCTTTGTGCATTTGTGGTTTCTCCTAACTTCATACATATGTGATTTAGGGATTTTGACCAAGAGAAAGACGAACCATAGATTTTTCCCTCTTTAATTAGTTGGTGGATCTAGTGTTATTGTTAAGGACTTGTGTTCATTGCTATCTAGTGATGTTTATCCAACCTAACCGAAGGGTTTACTCAACTAGATAAGATTTGGCTTTCACTATGATTTTAGAGAAAGTCATAACTTTAGTCCTAATAGACAACTAGAGCAAATTAAGACAAATGCTACTTTCCTAGGGTACATCTCCATTTCAATCCACTAAAACACCATCTTAGTTTAAGTGTTTGCTATTTTTATTATTAAACCGAATCACTAAGCTTGCCTCCGGCTAAACCCATATTTTTTTTACCGCTTTTAATTAAACAACTAAATACCGAGACTATAGAGATAGAACCAATTTCCTTGTGGATACGACACTTGTGGTACCACATCGAATAGGTGCACTTGCCTCTTCTTTGCATTATATATTTATTTATATAGTATTTTGCAGCCAACACATACCCATAATATTTGAGTCAAAACACCATGGGGATAATTGTTTCGCCTATCGGAAGAGGTCCGGAACCCAGACGCCGTGTTCAGGACCACGGACCACCCACAAACGTTGGTGAAAAATCAGAAACTGCAAAATTAGGTTATGTCCGTGGCCACGGACACCCGGTCCATACCAAAAAACACTCAAAAATTTCAATCTTTAGCAAATTTGAATGTTTGGTTAAATTTGATTGATTACGGTCCATGGTCACGGGTATGACGTCAAATTTTGATCTTATTTGAATCATGATACCCTAATTTAGGTTAGTTTAATTTTCACCTTTAATATATGTCAAAAAATGTCAAAACCCAAAAAATTTAGAAGCTTATTCAAAAGCTTACACACTTAGGTTAATCAATTTTATAATAAGTCTTTTCATGACATTAGTAAAGGAAAAATAGATTCGAAGGGTAGTGAAAGTAATTTGAACCCAAAAAAGTTATATTACCTAGTCCCTGAACCCGAACTCTACATTTCCAAGTTCGACCGGTTAAAACTTAGATGACGACTTAAAGTAGGTTCGAGTGAGCTAACCTTAGGTTATAATTATTGTTATATAACATAGTTGATAAACTTAAATTATAAGTGGACCTAGAACCCGACCAGATCTCAATCACATAACAACATAGGTTAAGGTTTTAACCCCGGGCTCACATATTGACGATTTTTCTAGGGACATAACTCTTAATTTTAACTATTTTAATTTTAAGATAAGAGAGCTTAACTCGAAAATGTCATAAAAAGCTTTATTATATTGTTTGATTTAGTCTTGCCCGCTTACGACTGTCGATCAACCGAACCGAAGGTAGGGTCCGATAGCTCTACCGCCGGCGGCTGGTTACTTCACCAAGATTTGTTCGATAAAGAGTTGATAGGAAGAGAAGGATGGGAATTGATGCCACGAATTGGAATGAGGAAGCGTACATGCGGAGCATTCTTCAGGAGAGAGAGAACCAATGTCGGACTGTTTTCAAGACAATCTTCACTCCGCCTTGGCTCCCAAACTCGACACTCCTTAACCCCAACATCATCGTTGCCGCCTCAAGTGATGGTTCAGTTGCTACTTACTCTATCAGTTCATGTCTCTCCTTGCAGGCTTCCGCTGTTACAGAAAGTGTAACAATGGAACAGGAACTGATAGAGATAGAAGATAGAAGATAGAACTGATGTTCAAGAAAACAACAATTCTAGATTTTGTTCTTGCAAACCGTAAATGAAGAGAATTACAGCTACGCAGAGAACAATTGTAGAGATATGTTTAAGTTAGTTTCTTAAAATGCTGTCGTATTCTTAAGTTTAGTTTGCGAGGTGTTCTTTCAATTAATAGATAGAGAAGAAACACACATTGCGTCCTGCTCTTTCACGTTCCTCGATCTATCTCTTCCCACTTCTTTCTTTGCTGCGAAGAATCGATCTCACTACTTAGATCTTCACATGGTATCAGAGCAAAGTGGATGATCCAAAAATAAGCTAGTCTTGCGTCGATCGTGATGGCTGAGAAAGTTGGTTCTTAGATCGAGCAAATATTGGAATCCTTGAGTGGAGCAAGGTAGAAGGATGCGACGGTCGATACTTCCGATCCCCTTTATGTTCACACCACTGAACATCCAGGTATGATCATAGCTGGAAAATTTGATGGAACTGGATTTCAGATGTGGAAGAGAACAATCTTGATAGCTCTTGTAGCAAAGAATAAACTAGGAATGATTGATGGAACAATTACTAAGCCTGTTGATGATGAAGTTAGAGAAAGAATGTGAAATCGTTGCAATGGCTTAGTAATATCGTGGATTTTGAACGCTCTGGAAAAGGACATTTGTGAGAGTTTGTTGTTCAGTACCACCGCTAAAGAAATATGGGAAAGCTTACTGGCTAGGTTTGATCATGTTGATGGAACCAGAAGATTCAATTTAAAAAAGCAACTGTGTGCTCTTGAACAAGGAACAGACTCGGTGAATGTCTATTTTACCAAGTTTAAGAAAATTTGGGATGAGCTGTGTTCGGTTGTGAGTTCGACTAGTTGTGGATGCTGTAAATGTGGTCAGGTTGAAAAGATAAAGAAAACTCTCGAGGAAGACAAACTGCTCGATTTTCTTAAGGGATTAGATAGTAGTTATGTTCATATAAGAGGTAATATATTGATGATGAAACCTCTCCCTTCTATGGAGACAGCTTATTCTCTGGTTTTGTCAGAAGAGAGACAAAGGGAGGGTGGAAAAAAGAAGAGGGGAGAAGGTGATTCTGGAAGTTTTGCTAATGCGGTAGAAGGACATGGATGTCAACGATAATAGATTACAGAAAGCTAGATGGATTATAGACTCAGGGGCTACCGATCATTTGAGTGGTGAAAGAAATTTATTTCAGAATGAGGTTTCCCTTGAAATAAATCATAATGTTTTTATGCCAGATGGCAGAACTCAGCTCATCAGCACTAAGGAGATGTTCTTCTTGGAAAGGATTTTCAATTACAGAATGCTCTTCATGTTCCTAGCTTTCAGCATAATTTGTTATCGGTAAACAAATTCATTAGACAAGTTCAGTGCAGATTGATTTTTGATGAGAGGTGGTGCATTTTGCAGGACCAACAATTGAGTATTGAAGCCAAGGTAGCTCGAGAAGTTGGTGGCTTATATCTCTTGGACATAGATGCCTTGGAGAAATTTTTTCAAGAAAGAAAAATTTTGCAAAAAAGGAAAAGTAGCTGTAATGTGGCGGCAGTCAATAAGAGTTTGTATTGGCACTGTCGTTTAGGCCGTATTCCCTTGTCTAAACTACAACAGTTGGGATTGATTAGAGGGAATGACATAACATAAGCTTTAGTTTGTGATTCTTGTAATAAGGCCAAGGGTCATAGGCTCCCTTTTCCTATTTCACAAACCAAGAGCAAGTGCTGTTTCGATTTGATACATGTTGATACTTGGGGTCCATGTAAAGAAAAGACATATGATGGTTTCTTCTATTTTTTGAGCATTGTTGATGACAAAAACATGTGTCTTTGGGTATCTCTTATGAAACAGAAATCAGAGGCTATAACTTTGGTCAGAAACTTTGTGGCAATGATTGAAACTCAGTTTCAGAAGAGAATTAAGATAGTTAGATCAGACAATGTGTATGAGCTGGGGGCTTCAAAGGAAGGAGAATCTTTCTTTAAAAAGAGGGGGATAATACAACAACGATCGTGTCCACACACACCCCAACAGAATGGAATCGTTGAACGGAAACATCGCCACATTCTTGAAACAACGAGAGCTGTTTATTTCCAATTTGGAGTTCCTCTGAAATTTTGGGGAGATAGTGTGTTATTTGCTACCTATGTGATTAACCGAGTTCCTTCTACAGTTTTACAGGGTAAAACTTCCTTTGAAATCTTATACAATGAGATAACGAACTATGAAATGTTGAGAACTTTTGGGTGTTTGGGCTATGTTGTCAATGTGAAGTCACATAAGGAGAAATTTGAACAACGAGCTCATAGGTGTGTGTACTTGGGGCCGAGTTCCATCAGCAAGGGTCATAAGTTGTGGAATTTAGAAACAAGCAAAGTGGTTCACAATCGAGATGTTGTTTTCTATGAGCATGTGTTCCCATTTCTGGAAACAGTTACCAAAACTGATGCATCATTGTTTCCCGTTTATTCCATTCGTGATGATGGTGAGGATCAATTTGTTGAACGTGCTTCAGTCAATCCACCAGAAATGGTTGAGCCTCAACTTGAGGTTTCTTATTCAAGCACCAGCAGTGAAGAGTTAGTTCCAGCCATTGATGAAATTGGAGAAACTCAATCTCTAAGACAATCTGATAATCTCATAGAAGTGGTTTTGCCACCAGTTCCTTCAAATATGACACCTTCTTCAGACGTTTCAGATGTGCCACCAAGAAGATCTACTAGACATCATCGAGCTTCTTCCTATTTGGGTGATTATTTTGTTGGTAAAACCATTCATTCTGAAGATTCTTCAGATCAGTTCACTGATTTACTTTCTGGTCGAATTCTATCTAGAGGCATTGAACATCACAACACTCTTCCTGTTACATCTTTGACAGAGATAACGGGATATCGTCGAGTAACCACTGCCCCTTGTGTTTTTGCCTGTGGTGCAACTTCTACTGAAAACTTTTACACAGAACCTCGTTCATATTTGAGGCAAGTCAAAATCCTAATTGGCAGTTGGCTATGCAGCAAGAACTAGAGGCTCTTGATAGAAATGGTACTTGGGAAATCTGTGATTTTCCCAAAGGAAAGAAGGCAATCAGTTGTAAGTGGATTTACAAAGTGAAGTTAAGAGGTGATGGAGCTTTAGAACGGTATAAGGCTCGATTGGTGGTGCGAGGCTTTACACAACGATATGGAGTTGATTATACTAAGACGTTTTAATCAGTTGTCAAGATGACAACGATAAGGGCTCTCTTAACTGTTGCTGTGAAGAAGAAATGGAGCATCAGTCAATTGGATGTAAATAACGCCTTTCTTCACGACGAATTACATGAAGAAATCTACATGAAATTACCTGAAGGTGTGAATTGTGACAAGGGGAAGGTGTGCAAGCTTCGGAAATCCTTATATGGATTGAAGCAAGCTTCAAGGCAATGGTATGCCAAGCTTACTTCTTTTCTTCGTGAACAAAGGATACCAAAGTTCTCATAATGATTATTCTTTGTTCAGCAAAAGGAAAGATGTCTCAGTTGTTCATATAAGAGTATATGTTGACATATTGACAGAGGAGAGAATGAAGAATACTGGACTGTTGTATATTCATATGTAATGACTGGAGATACAGGTATTTATTTGCTTATAACAACCAACTGACTACTAACAACCAGCTCAAGCCCACTAAGCAACAAAAGAAAATTACAATCTTAATCAGTAACAACTAAAACATCCACCCGAGGCGGTTTCACCACTCAACAGTAACTTCCTCCTTCCTCTATGTTTTGTCACATATAGGCGACAAAATGGAAAATTTCCTTGGGAAGGGCAAACAGCCCATTCAATTCCCATGCACGGTTGATTTCCCCAACAATTCCCGATTCTGAGTTTTTTTTTAACGTTGTAAAGAAGCCGATAATTCATTTATCGGCTTCAATGATGCCGATAAATGAATTATCGGCTTCTTTACAATGGTAAATTCGACCATTGGCATCTGTACTGAAGCCGATAATTCATTTATCGGCTTCAGTACAGATGCCTATATAACACTACATCGTGCGAGGAAGTGGGAATAGAAGCATCATTTTTTCCAAAACACTTCAATTGTATCCAAATCCTCTCCTCTAAAATCCTTTGTTTGCATAGGAACTATAGTATGGCTGATCAATATCATATGGTGAGCATGGTCCGGTGGAGTCGCAGCCGTTTAGTTTGCAGACGACACATATATCTGCGGCGTACGCCTCCGATGACCCGGTTAGTATTACTAATTAATTTATATTATATGATTATTATATAATGTTATAATAGGTTAATAATTTACATTTTTAGTGTATTTAGATATTTGATATAGTGGTAATCGATGCAATAATCATAGTTTCTTTATATATAATGAGTATACGTAATTTTATTATTATTTGGTATTTTGTGGATTGTATTATCTGTCTGTGTAACAGTAGTTCAGTTTAATTGTTAATTCAATATAATTGCTTAGTTTATAGACCGTATGACATAATTGTAGGTAACGTACCATAACAATTTTGGTAAATTATATTCTAGATAATTATATATGGTCTAGTTAAATAACATTTACTATATGCAGCAGTTTAGTCTAATTGTTATCTGTCTGTGTAACAGTAGTTCAGTTTAATTGTTAATTTAATATAATTGCTTAGTTTATAGACCGTATGACTTAATTGTAGGCAACGTATCATAACAATTTTTTAAAATTATAATCTAGATAATTATATATGGTTTAGTTAAATAACATTTACTATATGCAGTTGTTTAGTCTAATTGTTATCTGTCTGTGTAACAGTAGTTCAGTTTAATTGTTAATTTAATATAATTGTTTAGTTTATAGACCGTATGACTTAATTGTAGGTAATGTACCATAACAATTTTTGTAAATTATAATCTAGATAATTATATATGGTTTAGTTAAATAACATTTACTATATGCAGCTGTTTAGTCTAATTGTTATCTGTCTGTGTAATAGTAGTTCAGTTTAATTATTAATTCAATATAATTGCTTAGTTTATAGACCGTATGACTTAATTGTAGGTAACGTACCATAACAATTTTTGTAAATTATATTCTAGATAATTATATATGGTTTAGTTAAATAACATTTACTATATGCAGCCGTTTAGTCTAATTATTTATTTGATACAATTTAAGGGTATGATTGTTTTTTTAATTATATAATTTAATGTGTAGACGATTGTAATGTAGTTAATCTATTAATATTCGAACTTTTGTCATGTTTTTGATATTTCTTATTGGTTGGATGATGATTAATTTGTTACAATAGTTATCTATGCTCTATTAAATTGTAATTTGTATGGAATGTAGATGTATGCACAGTACCAAAATCGGACTTTGAAAACAAGATCCTGCTGGAAGGGTGCTACTGCCCTACATGATGCTATACTTCCATATGTTGCTAGAGCTGGTTTTTTTGGGCCAGCAAATCTCAGATTGAATAACTGCACTGGCATCATCAGCGCTTTGATTGATAGATGGCATCCTGAGACCCACACATTCTTGATGTCATTCGGGGAGGTTACCATAACCTTGGAGGATGTTAGTGTGCTGTTTGGGTTGGCTACTGATGGGGAACCTATCTGTTTCCCCACCAGTAATGTGGATGTGAATGCCGTGTGCCAGCAGCTTCTTGGTGATGTCCCCCCTACTCACAAGGGGAATCAGATACCCATTGCGTGGCTAGCTGAGAGGTTTGTGGAGACAGACGCTGACTTTGGTCAGCGTGATGATATTATTCATCAGCAGCACGCCAGAGCATATATTATGAGACTGATTGGAGGGTTTCTGTTCCCCAACTCTAATGGGGACAAGGTGGATGTCAGTTATCTGTTGCTGTTGGAGGATTTTAGCTACAGTGGGCGGCTTAGCTGGGGGTCTACGCTCCTTGCACATTTCTATAGGGAGATGTGAAACACCACCAAGTTCGACACTAAGTATCTGAATGGCTGCAGTAAGTTGCTCACCGTCTGGGCGTACGAGCGTATCCCTGCATTTAGGCCACGACTCACCCCAGATCGGATTAATCTTTCACCTCACCTTTCCCTTGCTCATAGGTAACAAACTAAGCATTGTTTGGTTGTTGAAATAATCTTTTATTGAATTGTGCTACAACCCTAATTGTATGTCATGTTACAGATACAATGGCAAGGGAAATAGCATCAGTGCTACCATTGCGCGACAAACTCTGGAAAATATGAGGATTCCACCGAGCGAGGGAGAGGCAATATAAAACTAAACATTATTACAATACAAATTTATTTGTTATAATTTGTTTGCATGTTTTTAATATTTATTTCGATGTTTTGTAGTGGATCTGGCAGCCGTACGGTGACAGATCACCACACCCAGCGCAGTTCGCTGTAGTGGTATTTTTAATCCACTACAATGTTGTAGAGGGTCACCAGCCGGACCGGGTACCTACTCTACTCTTCTATTACTTGCGCCATTCGGGTTTGATCAGCCTATTCCTGCTCCCCCACTCGACTGTGACATGCTCCATGTAATCACCAGGACCGGTAGGCCAGATGCGTGATGGTGGGAAATATTCCGGGACCACATCCAGATGTGGAACAATAGGAGTCAGTTCCAGGTGATTACACCACAGATGCCAAGGAGCGTCCCACTGGACAGGAGGAGTGCATATATGGTTTGGTTCCTCCAGCATTCTGTTGCTTGGTACACTGTTGAGAGTAGGAGGAATGTCATCGTGGTAAGCATTTATTTAAATTGTTTGTCTGCTCTTCCTCTAGTTTGATAGTTCTATTGTTTTTTAACATTATATAATCCGTTGTTCTACCTGGTTGATCAGGCGTCTGCAGTGGAGCAACTTCAGGATCCCTACTGATTCTAGTGTTCGGGGATATGCCACCAGACTTTCACAGACTATCGATGTTGATCACTATCATCGGTCTGGGCCATTCCCCCAGGAGTTGTCACAGCAGGCGCCAGATAGGGTGGAGTTGCAGTATCCTGCTTATCAAATCAATGACAATCGTGCCCCCAGAGCTGCTAGAAGTCGGCCGTACAGTCAGAGACGAAGAGGGCTGCGTGACTACGCACCACCACCACCACCCCAGAACTATCCTCCATCTCAGACACAGCTTACCATTGTCCCTGCTACAGTCACTGAGGAAGAGGGATATCGGCCATATTTTGAGCCACAACCATCTTTTCAGCCACTGCAGCAGACCTTTGGCCAGGTACCCCCTAATTTTGGTGCACATTTTGATGCTAGTGCGGGTTCATCGAACCAGGCTGCTACTACTGTTTCCCCCATGACTACTCAGGAGCTGGTCAATTTTTGTGAGAAGCTTATATTTGATGAGGGGGAATTAACTGGACATTTTAACTGGGGCAATGTAGCTGCTGGCGGGCAGCAACAAACTCAGATGGTGTTGCTCCTTCCAATGATCCCTCATCTTTGCAGCAGCCTGCTCCTTCAGGTACACCACAGCAAGGTCCTCCCGCGCCATCTGCATCAGCAGACCCTAATACACCTACCGGGGAGCCGCAAAATGAGGAAGATAGGGGGATGTGGTTAAAGGGCACACACTCTAGGTTTAGGAATCGTAGAATTTATAATCCAGATTTCACTAGTTCTTATTTTATGAACATTGATTATGTACTTTTTCTTTATTTTATCACTTGTTGTTTAATTTCAAAATTATTATTGTAAGGATTTTACATTGTCCTTAAATTTTTTAAAACGGTGATTTATTTGTTACTTTGGGCATTTTTATGGAGCACTTGCTTAACTCGGATGGGGCTAAATTTTTGCAACACAGTTGTATGCATGTAGTACTACATGCATGCATATTTACAAGGTCAACGGACGTCAATTACCTGTTGGTAATCGATGCTAAACATGACACCGTAGTGCAGTTTCCAATAAATAATTTTTATGCTAATGTGGCTATTTTTTTGGACCACTTGCGGAACTCGGATCGGCCTAAATTTTTTCAACACAATTGTATGCATGTAGTACTACATGCATGCATATTTACAAGGTCAACGGACGTCATTTACCTGTTGGTAATCGACGCTAAACATGGCACCGTAGTGCAGTTTGCAATAAATCGTTTTTATGCTAATGTGGCTACTTTGGGCATTTTTTTGGACCACTTGCGGAACTCGGATCGGCCTAAATTTTTGCAACACAGTTGTATGCATGTAGTAATACATGCATGCATATTTACAAGGTCAACGGACGTCATTTACCTGTTGGTAATCGACGCTAAACATGGCACCGTAGTGCAGTTTCCAATAAATCGTTTTTATGCTAACGTGGCTACTTTGGGCATTTGTTTGGACCACTTTCAGAACTCGGATCGGCCTAAATTTTTGCAAGACAATTGTATGCATGTAGTACTACATGCATGCATATTTACAAGGTCAACGGACGTCATTTACCTGTTGGTAATCGACGCTAAACATGGCACCGTAGTGCAGTTTGCAATAAATCGTTTTTATACTAACGTGGCTACTTTGGGCATTTTTTTGGACCACTTACGGAACTCGGATCGGCCTAAATTTTTGCAACACAATTGTATGCATGTAGTAATACATGCATGAATATTTACAAGGTCAACGGACGTCATTTACCTGTTGGTAATCGACGCTAAACATGGCACCGTAGTGCAGTTTGCAATAAATCGTTTTTATACTAACGTGGCTACTTTGGGCATTTTTTTGGACCACTTGCGGAACTCGGATCGGCCTAAATTTTTGCAAAACAATTTTATGCATGTATTACTACATGCATGCATATTTACAAGGTCAACGAACGTCATTTACCTGTTGGTAATCGATGCTAAACATGACACCGTAGTGCAGTTGGATAGTGCAATTTCCAATAAATTGTTTTTATGCTAACGTGGCCCATTCTAGAGCTCTAGATGAATAATGTGTTTTTTCTCATAGATTAACTGTAGCCCTAAACCCTAGCTCGTTAACAAAAAATGGTAGCTTTTCCTGAATTTGCCGGTAATGTGTTTGGTCTGTTCCGGTACATTACCCCTTCTTCCCGGTTGTGCTCTTAATATGATAACGTTGAACATTCTAGATCCCTAGATGAATAATGTGTTTTTTCTCATAGATTAACTGTAGCCCTAAACCCTAGCTCGTTAACAAAAAATGGTAGCTTTTCCAGAATTTGCAGGTAATGTGTTTGGTTTGTTCTGGTACATTGAGAGTCCAAACTATACGCGCAAAGTAGCGCATTTATTGAATAATAAGAACATCCAGCTTCAGTGTTATAATAAATTACATGGTAGTCCAATGACATCCGTCATCTCGTCATTCTTGTTTGAAAATGAAACATTATAACCGATACGAACATAATATAAAACCAAGACCGTCACAATCAGCGGTCACCACATAGCTTAATAATCATCATTCTCATATGGTTCATATTCAATCATAAGATCAATGAAAGCTGCTTCATCCTGAACCCCGATAAGTTTAGTAACATGTTGCGCACATCACCATCGTCACTGATAGGCATTTTGCACCAGAATGGCATCGGGTGAGTGTACATCATCCTCCTGTAGATAGTGAGACTGACACGATAACATTGGAAGCCATCGAAGAGCTCGTCTTCGATGAACGATTTGAGTTGCTCGAACGACATGGTATTTGGTATATTTGAGGTCAAACTCCATCGTTCTTCCTCCACTCGTGGGTACCATGCAAAAACCATCTGGTGCGTAGCTTGGTTCGTAATGCAAAAAAAGGCATGATGGAAGGGTGTCCATACTCAGTAGGACGAGAGGTATGTGCTTCAATCGAGAGTATGAAGATCTCCGTTGATAGTTGAGGTTATGTAATGAGAAAAATGGGGGAGATGCTTTTATAGCAAGTAGAGTGAGGCACGAGGATAAGATGCTTTATCCAAGGAAATCCAAGAAATCTCATACCTGCCCGGATCACCATTGAGTTAGCTGCTAAGATATTCTAGCCGTTGGACTAGCACCGCCCGCTTCTTCGGTTTTGCAACACCATACCCCAATCGATGTTGTCCTTGTGATGGATGTCAGCGGCAGCATGGCAGGTCCTTTCATCTCACTTCTCAAACAAGCTGTCACTTTCGTTATCGATAATCTAGGGACACGAGACAAGTTATCGATTGTGACATTCGCCGTTAAACTAGCCATTTACCTAGCCGTTTAACTAGCTGTTGAGCTAACCGTTGAGTTAGCCGTTTAACTAGCCGTTTAAGTAGCCGTTGAACTAGCTGTTGAGTTAGCCGTTTAACTAGCCGTTTAAGTAGCCGTTGAGTTAGCCGTTTAACTAGCCGTTAAACTATCCGTTTTAGTAACCGTTGCTCTAGTATTATAAAACAGGGTATTGGTTTCGAACCCATTCATTCCACACAACATTATACCAAAGCTTTGTAGTTCGGTAGTGAATTGATCATATCTTACAACAAACTCTCCTATAAAAATCAAATGGAGTTTCCTTTCAGTTTGCACGTTAACTATGCTGCTACTTTCGGTCATCATGGTGCGCAGTTTAATCGAAGGATGGGGCATAAACGCATAGAAATAAATATGTCGTATCCTAATAATCTTCGTGATCTACATCGACGAGTAGTCCGTGCTCTGCAGTCTATCCTTGGCAAAATAAACATAGCAACAATGGTGTATTTGGGGTTGGAAGGCGACTACGAGTGGAATTTTATACATGTACGCAATGATGCATCTGTTCAACGAATGATGGAAAACTACATGGAGTACAATGATTTCATGGCACATATTCCACTACTAGTTATCTACGATCCTATTGAACCCGACGATGATGATTTCCAGATGCAAGAGTCAATGTACGAGATGCGACGTAACATAATAGCACAACAACTTGATAGATAGAGGTCAGGGAACAATTAGGTTTTACGTAATTGTGTAACAACAATTTGAATCGGGTGGCTTTATTTTTTTTTCTACAAGAGTATGTGGTGATGCGCTGCTCCACGTACAATAGATTAATATTCCCCCTCATCCAATCCCTTTACCACTTGTTGAAGCATTATACAGATGATGGCAGACAGGATTAATCGAATAAGATTTCCCCCGTCCCCCAATGGATGTCATAGAATGGATCTACATTAATATCATATTCAAACGTTGTTTATATTCGCCACTTTGTCCATCTTTGTTAAACAAAGGAACAAAAGAGAAGTGCACAACAACTACTGTTTCAAAATGTCTGCGCAAGTTGGGGAACATACACTAAAACATACCAAGCCAAGTTATACTAACCACCACAACTTGGCCATCATCTCTAAGAGTGATGTTATTGACCTGGTAGACATTACAATAGTGGTTGACGAGAACTTCTTCCCTAGAGCAAGTCAGAGAAAGGTTAGTAGCCTTACTAATCACCACAACTTCTACACCATTTCTCAGCATGATGTCATTGACCAAGTAGACATTAATAAAGTGTTTGAGGATAATATCATCTCCTCGGTACAAAGCCATCCACATGTTGGTCGAAGACATCACTCTGAATATGGTTCACTAGTTGTGGAGCGGTGAGGAAATACTATGAATTGAAAATCGTGCAACGGTTGAGGAAATGAGAGGTGACGACATCATTCCAAGGTGTACCCCTTTTATAATTGAATTTTTTCCTGCTACATTACAATAGAATACAATTCCTTATCTTGGAATATTGCCTTTGCCAAAAAATGAAGCTTTAATTATTCCTTGCATGTGGACTATCGTGTGGAATACCAACTGTGGTGTTTCAAAGCAATATTTATTCGTTTGTGGAAAACAAATAAAAGGTAAAGACAATTCATAAAGACAATGGATAAAGAATTAGATGCAGATGATGGCAGACAGGATTAATCGGATAAGATTTCCCCCGTCCCCCAATGGATTTCAATTTTATTCTCAAGGCATATATACTCCCTTATCCTATGCATATAAATACAACAAGCGTTTTACTTTCACTTACACAGATAACTACCCACAACCATTGTCAGTACTATATTGCATAAGTTATCCATAGCTCTTGCTGAACTTCATCGTCGCATTTCATCAATGGAGATCCCTTGCACTATCTTGCTTGACGTTGAGCCAATCACCAACGATTCAGGTTTGTATTTTGCCAGAACATATTCCACTGACCATTTCGATTTGGATATCGAAATGGATATTACGTTCGCCGAGTTTGACAATGTTGTAGAGACTAGGTTGAAAGAGCGTTATGGTTACTATTGTGTTGTTGAATCGATACTTCATCGATTACTGTTGTGCTCCCAGCCATGCCCTGTATGGGGGCCATTGCAAATAAAACAAGATGTTGACGTTCAAACAATGATTGAACGTTCGTTTTAATCAACATATTATACTCGACTAGAATTCTATGTGGTATATGAATTTAGGGAAGATAACCCACCACCACCACCACCAGCAGCAGAGCATATCCTTGGCAGAAGAGTATAATGAAGATTACGGTTCAGATGACAGCGAACATGAAGGTTAATATGTAGGTGGATGATGCATATCTTGTCCATTTTAAGGCATCAACAGAAGTGATATGTGGCTACTCCTATGATATATGTTCTTGTTTAAAGCAAGCACATATGAGAAGATGAATAAGTATTAGTATGTCGTTCTAATAAAACAGTGATGGATGTCATTGAATCGCTCTATGTATTTGGAATATTTCCTTAGCCAATAAAATAGTATATCAAATCAATCTTTAGTCCTTGCATATTTAACAAATACAAATTAAAGATAATTCATTACAACAGACAATGGGTAAATTACATTTTTTGTTGTGCTTGCTAAAGGCACGACCTGTCTGAGCAGGAGCATAATTGGCTAATGCAATAACATACAATTATACTGGGGAATTAATTATAACTTGCATTCGGGCATCTTGTCCTTACATGACCTCGTTGGCGACATAGCCCACAATGTCTTGTTTCACGCTCATAATTCTCATCCATTTCATTATGAATACGGGAGAATGTGGGGCGGCCTCTAACGTTGCGCATCATTGCAGGATCAGGAACAATACGAAGTCCGGCGTATATGGGCCACTTCCTTTGATTTCCTAGTGGCACAAACTTGTTCTCGCTGTAAGCCTGTATCATCGTTTCAAGTCTGTAAACTGGATGAACGTAGTTCCTCTAGTCCAGGGCGGTAGTACAGCACACGACCATGACATGTGAGCACGGATACTTAAATGCCTGCCATTCACCGCATTCACATTCCCTAGAGTTAATTCGCACTGCAAATTTACCTTTGTCACGCCTTAAGTTTGGATCCCCATTGTCAACCACCTCAAACACCAAATCCATAGCGTCGATAACAACCACACGGTGGTAGTTGGCAAGTGTTTGGTTCTCACCTACTTTCTCCAGTAGGTGTTTGGTGAAAAACAACCCACTATTCCTTTGTGCAGTGTAAGTTTCTAAGTTATCTCGAAAGTAAATCAATTAACTTGTACAAAGTGCTTTCAACAATAGCTGTTACCGGTAAGAGACGAACCCTCTTCAACACCCCATTCATGCACTCTACTAGGTTAGTAGTCATATGGCCCCACCTTTTGCCATCATCATACACACGTGACCACTTCTCAGGGGCAGCTCGTTGAAAAAAGGAGGAATTGAGGGGTGTAGAGAAAGTAAGTGATTTAATCTGTCCTGAACTATATCCCTTCTGAAATAGTAGCCTGCACAAGAAATATTATCAGATTAAATACATAAACAATATACAAAAAGACGAAGACATACAAATCTCTCACAATTACCTGTGTTGATGAGGTACTTCTTCCACTCCTTGTTTCCAAATCTTGTCTGAATGTTTGAAGCAATATGACGGATACACAAGAAATATTGGGCATAAGGAGGAAGCCAGTACTGTTCTTCCCTCATTATTGACATTATAGCTGCGGCCCGATCCGTAATAACTGCCACATCGTTCCTAGCTCCAATGATAATGTTACGAACACGGTCAAGAAAATATTTCCAGTCATCTCTAGATTCACTAGCAACAATAGCAAAGGCCATTGGTATTATCTTGTTGTTACCATCTTGAGCCACAACAACCAATAATTTCCCTTTGTACTTACCGTACAGGTGGGTGGCATCTATTTGAAGTAGAGGTTTCATATACTTGAAAGCAGTGAGGCACGGCCCAAATGCCCAAAAACAATGCTTAAACCGCCTAACAGAAGTGGTCTGAGTTTCATCTTGAAACACAACAGCTGACTCTAGGTCGACATACGAATTAGGTATAGAGTGTTTGATGGTTATGATATACCTGGGTAATTCGGTAAATGACTGCTCCCAATCACCATAGGCCATTCTTATCGCTTCAGCACGGCCTAACCAAGCTTTCTTGTAGCTAATCTTCCTTTTATATTCTGAGCGGATAAGTTGAATCACAGTCTTCACTTGTAGTGCAAGGTTCTCTTTGATCCTTGGTATCATGACTTCAGCTATGAAATTGTAAGTCAAAAAACGATCATTACTCTCGTCTAGGGCTGGAGCGCATGTGTGCGGACTAAATTTTCGTATCCGCCATTCAAATGAATTCTTTAGCAGCGCGGTTCGAAATTTGAAACTGCACCCTTGTCGGCACCTTAGGGTGTAAATTCTCCTGTTATTCTCGGGGGCAACGAAATCTACGTTTCTCTCCAAGTGATACTGTTTTACTGCAGTCACAAGAACATTTTATCAGCAAATTCTTGCCCCACGATGAACTCTTGACCTGGCCTCCAGTATGGCAAACCGCGTCGATCAATGTCTGATGGTATCTGGCTTATGGCCTCTAAATCCATTTGCGATGAGAACGGCGCTGCAGGAGTGTACGGTGTGGAGGGCCCAGCTTCATCAACCATGTCGTCGTCGTCAGGTAAATATTCTGGCTCCATTTCAGAATCATCATCCGAAGTCTGTAGATTTTCATCTTCGGCTTGTTGATGCTGGGAAAAATCATCATCGGTTTCATTGTCTTCCTCTGGAGAAGGGGTAGTCACACGCTCGAACACAACTTGCACAGCCACGTTGTTCAGCAAATCTGAATTCTTGATGAAGTTCGATATCATCAGCTTCACCCGGGAATCGCTGGTAATTTTGAGTGGAAGATAAGAGCAAGTTGGACATATGTTCTCCAACTTTCTGCAAACCATGTCGGTGATGACATGATCTCCCCCTAACTCCAAGTCGACAAGATTTTTGACAGTATCTTTGAAGGATTGAAATGTGGAAGACTGGAGAATTTCACAATGGATAAATCTTGACCAATTGGGATTAATATGGAAATATATACCATCTGGATTGTATTTGAGCTCTACATTTAGATAAAGAGTACATGGGATATCCATCTCAAATATCTATAGCAAATGGTTGAAAGAGTGAGGAATGTGTGAAGAGAAGGAAAAATAGCAACGAGGTAGCAAAGAAGCAGCAGAAGTTGAAAGAGCCAATAAATCATTTATATAAGCTCATACCAGAAACTAGCCGTTGCCATCATTTACATGTCACTAGATTAACGTAAGTAGAGACTTACTGCTGTTAACAACTATTTGTACACCCTAAAGCAGCACAAGATTTGGCATCATAAATAGTTCTGCCATCAAGAAGTAAGTGGTCATGATAGACCTGTCATCCGTTATGAAGAAGATTATTGCTTACTACTACCTACCTTCATCTCACTCGAATTGTTTACTTGTTTACTAACAACTATAGTTTTATATTGCTTACCTCATACAGCTACTGAACTGCTACTCTTTTTCGTTAGGGGGGGCTGGATACTAGTTACTTTTGACTTCCTTTACTATTATTCAAAATATGAAGCAGTGTCTTCTCTACTGCTGATCATGTGTGTATTGATTTGTCAGATCTAGTATGCTGACTGGAATACTCTTATAGTGAACCTACTGTATTGCTGCAATAATTGCTCAGGATAAACACTGGCATAAGTATAGTGAAGCATTACTGCTTGCTGAAGTCTAGTTAATAATCTATTACTTCCTTGTGTTTACAATGGGGATGTTTTAGGCTTTGTCATTTTCGTCAAAATTATGATGTTGTGGACGTTTTACCACTCACATTCCAACTTTACCCTTTACTTTTCTCCTAACAGTCGCACCTCTTCAGTTCCACTTCTATTCCCCTCCCCATACAAAAAGAAAGGGTAGAGTAGTCTATAACTTTTCTCATTAATTATGACATTTGGTGAACAAAATTATGATGTTGCAGGCACCTTCGAGCTGACAAATCCTCAGCAGAAGTTAGTTGTTCAAGCTTAAACTACTTCATAGGCTTGTGATTTTGTTTTCAATATTTGTATTTTTTTTGCTCTGTTCAATTTTTTTTTTTTGATAATTGGCTGGTTGTCCAGCTTGTACAGCAGTACTGAGGCATGACTGCTTTCCGCTTAAGAACCATTTGTGGAGAATACAAAAACAAAGACAAAATGTAAAAAACGTTACAGAATAGCTCACCTACTGCATGTAAATCCTTTCTAGCCCTACTAATCTTACTAGCTAAGCGGAACCCTTAACTCTACTTAGCTTTTCCTCTTGCCCCTCATGGCCACTTGCTAACCGCGCAACTTACCAAAGCCTAGGGGGCCAGCCCCACGAACTTTCCTGCCCTTCCTTTAGATGTATCCCTAGAGCATCTATCAGACTCCTCTTTAGAATCGTCACTCTCGATGTGACTACTCCGCCGGAAGTTCGCTTTCTGATCTCGAATGATCCTTTCATAATTGGATAGAGTAAGCTTCTCGTTAGGGATGGTGCATCCGAGTTTTTTGGCAAAGATGAGAGTTCGCCTTGCTTCCTCTCTAACAGCTGTCTCCTCAGGGCCTTGTCCCAAAATCGAGGAATCTCTAGCTGGTTCGAACCCAGGGGGAAATTCCGGGTCCTCGAAAAGGCTTCTAAGGCCAATATCCTCTAAGTCATCCTCCATCGATTGAGCCTGAGAGCCAAACTGCTCAGACCCCGGCTTACTAGGATGATTATCCGAAGCCCCACCATTCGGATCAACATTGATCCCCATATCCTCGCCATTACCAAGCTTATCGATCCACTGGAAATTATTCTCCACCACTCCCCTGCCATTGTTGATGATATCTTCCATTACTGGATCAGGTCCCGAGTTATTACCACTAGGTGACCGGATAATTATTGGCGCCCGGCCACTGCTCCCCAAAGTCCCTGGAGCAGGGTCCTCGCAAACCCCAACATTCACATTCTGTGCTTGAGCGACAGGTGTCGACTGCTCTCGCCCTCCTAGAGACCAGCCCGTGCCCAGATTGTAGTGCCAAGAGCCCCAACCCTGTGACTGATTACACCATCCGTACGGATCATAGCCTTGCATCGGGTAAGTCGGCCAATAACTAACGCATGGATACACCCAGTTTTGGGATGGGTAGGGCACACTGCTCCAGTATCCGACAGGCATCCCATACCAAACAAACCCTCCACTATCAAAAGTAGTGCCGTAGCTAGCATATTCTGTCTTTCCTTTATCTTCATCAGAGCATGCGTATGGAGGCGTGGGGCAGCCAGCTGGAGATGGCTCCTCGGGAGAGGGGGAGCGTGGCCGACAGCAACAAAAAACTATTCTTGCTCCACTATCCCGATTCCCCAATACTGTCAACTGCACTTTGCGCCCCTCCACACACGCGCCACCAGCCACCACTTCAATCCCCTCCTGAAGCACCGCACCGCTACCGTCTACGGCCCCTCCTCCATCTTCACTAACAACCACATCTGGCGATGGAGATTCGCAAACAGTTTTGTGCTCTCCGCCTCCCTTTACGCACGCACCATCTACCACCATTTCAACTGCACCTGCCCTTTCAACTTCACCCAGACGAACCAGGTCAGCGGCACCATTGACACCTCTAAGGGAACCGCCATCTTGGGATGTCGCTTGGGACACCTCAACAGGGGGGCTGTACGGTGCAACCTTCTCGTCCGCTTCTCTACTCTGTCCTGTCAAAATCCTGCCGGCACTAACATCGCCACTCATCGCATATTTTGCTCGGCGAGCAAAAATCCTGTGACCGAAGAAAGGACGGCCATGGATCCTTTCCACCACCATCGTGGCATGAGCGGCACTGGAAAAGCTAACGAAGGCAAAACCCAATCTGTTATTACGGCGTCTTTTCTTTGAGATGAAAATTCGCAGAATACTCCCATCCCGACGGATGAGCCACCGGAGAGCTCTGGAATCGACCTCTCTGTGCAGATTGTCGATGAACACCACATACCCAGTGTCTTCCAACTTTGACTTAGCAGCCCCCACCGCATCATGAGTCACCAGGTTATCTGCGGAACATTGCAGGGGAGGTCTAAACGGAGTTGACGCCCTGCTACTCCGCTTCCGGGGGTGATGCGAAGCTCCCTGCCGCCTCGAGCACGTACACAGCCTCCTTCTGTGACTATCATGAACCTTCGTCCACCACTTCTGCGCCTTTCTACCGTCTCGCCTCGACCTACCAGAGTCCCACCCTCGGCCACACGAACGGCTCCTCCTCTGCCATCGCGGTCTCTCGTACCCTTGTCGTCGGTTTTGCTTCGTCCGACCAAACCTCCATCTTTCTCGCTTCTCACGACTCTCCCGTTTTCTCTCTCGCTCTCTCTCTCGTTCTTCTCTCATGATATCGTATAGTAACTTATACTACTCTTGAGCTTCAGGTTCTTTGGCTTTCACAACTTTTAGTTATCATCTGCAGTGTTGCATATTCATTTGATTTCTTGAATGATCAAATTAATACAATTTTTCACCACCACGTTCTTGTTTGGATTACTTTGATGGAAGTTACTTTAAGTTATTAGCTATCCTATGTTGTTTTGGGCAAAAATAGATCTATTATTTGAGCTCCATCTAGTATTGTTAGTGTTTATGCCTAATAATATTATATCCCACCCATGCAAGATTAGGAACCCTAACCTTTTCTTAGGAAGAGTCTTCTAATGACCTGTTGGAGAACAAGTGTGAGTCTCACATTGAAACATTATATAGCTAGTATGTAGTTCATATAGCTTATGGGCTACTCCATCTAATACCAATTGGTTTTAGGATGAAACTTCATGGGTTATTGGGTCTTGCTAGTCTATATGGGTATTTATATAATTCTCTACGTTGAGCTTATTCCTCCCCTCACAATATTTCTAACATGGTATCAGAGCCCAGGTTCAACCTTGAGTAATGCTCCACTGTCTAATGGATACCTAAGTAGAAACAGACTGTTCTCAATGTAATCACATACTAGCTAATGGTTTTGTTACAGTTAATAATTAAAAGTATCTATCCTTGAACGTTTTCGGAGATTTATAATACTGATAAGCTTGAGCATGAACTAAATCTTGTTCCTAACCATTACTTTAGTTTCTTCGTTTTCTTTGGATTGGACTAATATGTGTAGATCTTTTTTTGTTAACAGAGGTCCCTGGGGTGGTCTATCTCCAATTCCAGAAAGTAATTCTATTGCTGTTGACAAATATGTAAGTTTATTATATATTCTGGTGCGGTAATGAGAATTTTCTCTGGTTCTTTGGAATACATACCGTGGGAAGTATGCAAAATTTTCTATGGGGATGCATTTACAACCAGATTTCACACTATTCTAATCCCACTAATTGATGTTAACGGCTACCCATATTGGTTTTAAATTGCATTCAGTGATGTGCTTTACGGTATTCAGTTTATGCTTGTCACCAGAAATTTTCAGATATATTGTTTTTTTTCCATGCTAAAAGAGCAGTGAGTTTTGTCTTTGGAATCCTTGTGCACTGGGAAAAACCAGGTTACTATTTTTTGTACAAACCATGCACTCTCTAGACTCTCTTCTCAGCCTGCCATGGAATCAGATCCTCAATACTGGAAAAAGGAGAATGAGCATGTAAATGCATTTTGGGGAGAAGAGAAGGCTTTGTGCCCCAACTAATCATTACAAATCATATTTTGACTGATGGGTAGTTGGTCTTCCCCAATGAGCCTACCTGATTGATGATAGAGAAATGTAGACAAAGCGATGGATCCCTAGTATAAGTAATGTGAGACGTCATGCTAAACAAAAGGACCACCTTTGCTTGTGTGTGAGCATTCATGTTGAGTTTCTGCTAACATTACTATCTTCCAGATACTTGCAGAGAACTATTTGTATCATAACGCAGCACTAAATATTTATTTGAAGTATTTTTTATTTTAATCAGGGAAAATCAATCTATGTCGCAGCTGGTGACTCTTGTGCTTACTGTTGGGATCTGGTATTTCTCTGAAATTGTAGGCTTCTAATGTTTTCTTCATATGTAATGACTCTCCCTTTAAGTTGTAAAATAGCACAACCTTACTATAATTTTTCCACACGTCATATATGTTGAATTTAATCTGCCCAGGATAGAAGAGGTACATTTAGATTGTTGAAGGGATGATTTTATTCATCAGATTACAAGCCTATTTATAGGAAATCAAATACAACGCAACTAAGTACACAAATAAAACTTCTCTACTCACACGTTTATTTTCTGCTATGGTAGACTGCTTATTCAACAATAGCAGCTGCCTACTTCTTCTAGATGAAGTTGGTGTTGATTATTCAACACCCCCTCTCAACATCAACTTCCTATTAATCTAGTACACATGTAGCTTTTATATGAAAAAACTACAAACCATCTCTTTCATGTTGTTGCTATATGGGCAAGCTCCTCTTTGTCTTTGTAGAGAGTGCATCAACGTCCCATAAGGCAAGCTCCTCTTGATCTACTGTAAAGAGTGCATTAACATCCTCAAGGGCAAGCTCCTTTTTTTCCACACCCGAGAGGGCATAAACGTCTCATTCGTCTTCATTCCTTGAAGTAGCAACATTGTTCTCTATCCTCTTCTTCCTTGACCAACAATCTTTCGCCATATGACCTTTCTTGTTACAGTTGTAACACTTTCCTTCAAACTTTTGACTATTATCATAGTCGTTCCAATTTGCTCTTGCTTTTGTTCGATCACTCCACTCGCCTTGATGACTCATCTCTTCGTCGCTCTTCTGTCTGGATCCATATTCAACTTTCTTCTTGGAATTCCACTTGTCTTTCTTAGCATAGAGTGCCTCTTCCTCTGTCTTCAATGAGACTCCTTCCATTTGCTTAGCCAATGCTTCTTGACTAGCTAGCAAGTTTTCGAATTCCACAAGTGATGGTTGCACTTGCCAACCTTGTATAGCAGCAATAAAGCTCCTGAATTCAGGTCTCAAACCATGGATGATGATTCGCTTCATCCTAGTATCACCAATTCGGGCTTCCGGATCCAACTCAGAAATTTCTCGGCATAACAACTTCACTTTGTGAAAGTACTGCGCAACCGTCATATCGTTTTGCGCAATTGACAACAGCTCACTCTCCAAGAGTTGAAGCTTTGTGTCATTCTTTTTCGAGAACAACTTGGCGAGTGTGTCCTAAGCTTCTTTAGGAGTCTTCGAGAATCTCTTCTTCAATAGTTAGATTGAAGGTGAACATCGCTTTGCCTGCTTTAATCTTCCATTTCTGCAGCGCGTCTTCTCCCCTTGGCGGTTTTACTTCGGTGTCATTAACAATTTCCATAAATCTTGTCCTTGCAAATATGACATTATGCAAGTAGACCAAGAATTATAATTGTTGTTGTTGAGCTTTTTAATTCCACCGACAACTTGAAAATCAGCCATGACTTAAAAGACTTAATAAATACTCCCCCACTTTTTTATTTAACTTTTGCTAATTTCCCCCACTTAAAATAGCAACTCTTTTTTTATACGTGACTTTGGACCAAAAGTAATCAATGCCTCACTTTTACTTCACCTTTTTTTAAAAAAAAAACACTCACGCACGCAAGGAAGCCCCACCTTGCTTTTTTTTTTCTTTGCTATCCTTTTGTGTTCACACGACTCCAATGCAAGGAGAATTAAAAAAAAAAAGAAAATTCACAATATACCCCTGTTTTCTTTTGTAATTCACAATATACCCCTGTGGTTTTTGTAATTCAACTTTAAACATGCTTAAATGTTGTCCAAAATTGATGAAACTTTACATGGACGATGCTAAAGTGTTATATTTTGGTCCAATTCTAAATTTGAAGTTTTTTAAGCTCATATATGACATGTGGGACCCAATGAACATGTGGCATATTCATTGGGTCCTACAGGTCACATGTGAGCTTAAAAAACTTCATATTTGATATTGGAAAAATATAACACTTTAGCATCGTCCATGTAAAGTTTCATCAATTTTGGACAACATTTAAGTATGTTTAAAGTTGAATTACGAAAAACACAGGGGTATATTGTGAATTACGAAAGAAAACAGGGGTATATTGTGAATTTTCCCAAAAAAAAAATTGAGATGAATAGCACTCTCTTTTAATATATAGCACCAAGTCAGACAAGTTCACGTGACTCCAAAAACCTTTGTTGTGTTGGTTTGGACCCACGCTTGACTACTATCAATTACAGGACGACTGTAAACTTCTCACATTTTTTTTAATATATAACTCCACAGTATTATCTTCTTCCTCTCGTTTTTTTTGTTTGCGTTACTCTCCCTCCCTGTACTCACTTCTTTTCTTTTCTCAGCTTTTCTCAGCACACGCACTTCTCTTGGCTCTCTCTTTCTTTCCTTTTTTTTCTTTCAACTCAACACTCAACCACCGACTCCCTCCCCGAACTCTCTTCTTTTATTTTTCTCTTTCTCTGTTTTATTCTTCCTTTCTCATTTAGCTACTTCCTTTTAGCTTTCTTCTCGTAACTCAGAGAGAATGTAGAAACGAGTTGGGAGATGGTGTAAATATCTTTAAAGCTACAACGAGAGGGGAATAAGAAAGCAGGGCTGCTTTTTATGGAACGAGATTCTAACTTTGCGATGATGAAGTTGCGATGAAGATTTGTTGGAGTGTTGAAGGTTATGGCTAGATTTTACAGCTCACTGGTTGTGGTAGATTGTGCTGAATCTGATACCAAATGTTGAATTTAATCTGCCCAGGATAGAAGAGGTACGTTTGGATTATTGAAGGGATGATTTTATTCATCAGATTACAAGCCTATTTATAGGAAATCAAATACAACGCAAACTAAGTACACAAATAAAACTTCTCTACTCACACGTTTATTTTCTGCTATGGTAGGCTGCTTATTCAACAATAGCAGCTGCCTACTTCTTCTAGATGAAGTTGCTGTTGATTATTCAACAATATACTTTGCACAAAATGTTCTCTGGAACTCACCAGTAAAATCATTTTCCTCTCGGTTTAACTTTTTCTCTCTTTGTAGGAAACAAGCAAAATCAAGAATGTTTACAATGGGCATTCAAACTATTTGCTACTCGGTAGTCTGGTGATCAAGTCAGGTATTTCATATCAGTCTCATGATATATTTGTCCTTTACTTATTACAGTAATAAAAATATGTTTGAATATGTATGTAACATACACTTTGTAATGGTTTTTCTTTGTGTCTCCTCCCAATCTTAAGTGAAAGCTGCACTCTTGCGGTCATAAACCTGTTATTTGTTCCATTGACTTGATCATTCAGAAGAGTGTTGATGTTTCTCTCGTACTCTCCTCGACCATCCTTTTTGAATAGGCTATTGCCCATTCGCTGGTGTTGCAATTAAAGTGATGCTGTTTTCGTGTTCAGTTTACTATTTTAATTAATATTGTGAGACAGTTTTTCAACTCTGTATTCAATAACTGTAAATTAACTGTCTTCTTAGGGTCTGTGTGCAACAATGCCATACTGGACAGTCCATCTGATAAATGTTCTTGGTTTGTTTTTTCTCAACATAGATCATAACTGGTTCAGAGAACGGGACAGGAAGGTTAAGGGGTAAGATTATCTAATCGTTTTCGTTCTTATGCTGAAGTCAATAGTATCTTAGTAAACATCATTTTGTTTTCACCCAGATTGCTGGAGTGGGAAGTGCATCTTTGTAATAACTCCTAAGAAAGACAAAAGACAAGAGGTTAGAAGAAATTAATACAATGAGGCGCTCTCACCTCTCTCCTAACTCCCGTACATCCACCTCCGACAATACCATTCACCACCATGCCGCCACCCCTTTCCTTGCCTTCCCCTCCGCCTTAGCACACATCAACCTTCTGCAACCCCTTCCCAATTCCCATCGTCCAAACCTCACACCGTCATATTTCCGATAACCATGACGATAGGCAACCTTGCTCCAGATCGTAAACCTACGCCCGGTGCGACAGTATTCATTGACAACATCAACCCCACTACCAGACCAGGCACCATCTGGAGACTTTTCGATAGATTTGGACAGATTGTTGGTCTTTGCCTGCCAAAGGCACCAAGAATACGTACAAAAACCAGATATGGTTTTGTAGAATACAAGCAAAAAAAAGAAGCAGACCAAGCCATACTCAGACCAACGGAAAGCTGGTGGATGGAAATACCCTACAGACACAGACGGCTATTACTAAACGTTTTACACCTGTCGCTCAGGTCCAGAGAGGAACACGGGATGCTCAATCAAATGGACCGCATGTTCGCACCACCAGGTGGACTCCCAAAACGCAGACAGAGCAAATACCGGAAAAGGAAAACACTCACCATACACCCCCGACGACGGTAGAACCTCCCTGTGAGAAACATGCCACGCCAACAGGATACATATGTCTTGATCCAAACGTTATCATGAAAGAAAGACGTGACAGGGGATGCGTCATCATCACTCCATCTCAATCCAACCGCATCAAGATATATGGACTTCTTTCAGCTTGGGCTAGAGAAATCGAAGAAATCATTGGATTAAGTGAAAAGAAATTCGTAGTCATCTTCTGCAGTCATGAAAAGGCAACCAACTTCAGACTCTCGAAGATGGGAGATGAACGGGGATGGGAGAAGAAGGAATGGTGCAGTTCTGATCAAACCACCCAAAGGATAGCCAATATAGCAGTACAGGGAATACCGCTACAAGCGTGGTCGGAAGTCAGTATTTTCGCTGTCACAAAACATCTAGGTCAAGTAACAGAGATCATCACAGATATGCAACAAACACCCAAACATTTAGACATACAGGCAGTGCAACAAACCTCCAAGAAATCCATTATCAATGAGGAAATCCCAGTTGAAATAGAAGGAGTTCTCTACACTGTCGGAATAGTCGAATTTTGGTCGGAAGACCTTGGCCCGCAATTCCAGGAAGCAGAGTTGCCACCGCCACCGCCGCAAGCACCACGGTCACAACCTCAGATCCCGGTAGTCCATATGATCGGCATACAAACCACGTGCGTAAAAACCATCAAAGCATGCGTACTCCACCTACGACGTCGTCTAACCAAACAAAAAGGGGTGCAAAAGAAAATAGTAAACTGCCGTTGCTAAAGGAAGTAATTATTACGGCTGGTAATAATTTTGATGCGGTTGCCACAATTAATGGAGTGCCTTCTCACATTCTGAACTGCATTTTCATACCGCGGCATGCGGAACTCTCAATATTCACTGAAATGCTACAATCCCACTGGAAGCCAAACATCATTATTAATGAAACCCGACTTCCAACGCCCCCCCCCCTCTTGAATCATGGGAAAAAAGCAAGCATAAACCCCTTTTCTTTCAAAGGAATAAATAGACTGGAGGCGCAATCATTCCTCTGTCAATTGTCTTTGGATCGCCAGGAAGACAAAGAAACGACGATTCCTTGTACCTTGGCCCCACTTCAAGAAGAAACCCCCTCTTTTTCCTCTTCCCAAGAATCTCCTCTATTATCTACCCCCGACAGTCAGGATACTATAGTACCACAAACCTTAGACTTCCCTGTCACCCATCCGCCTCCTGCATCCCAAACGGCCCACTGTCAACAGACACAGCCTAGTAATATTCCCTCCTCGGAAATGAGCCCAACCGTTACCCAGCCAAATAATTTCCAAATTAGCCCGCCACATATCATTTCCTCCTCCTCAACCCAGCCCACTACATCCCCCTTCTCAGTTTTTGACCCCCAAGGCATTCGACTCGAAGTCCTACTCACCCCCTCGCCAATCAGGAAAACTTTTTCCCCCTCATGCAGTCCAACGATAGAGGAACAGAAGCGCCTAGATTTTGGACAAAAACTGAACTGTTATTATCCGAACCCTGAAGCCTCTATTCAGACCTTTGCAAAGATCTTAAGATGGAGTAAAAGAGTAGAGGAAAGACTCGGTTCTCAACCAAATGACAAGCGTAGTCTGTTTTCACAACATTAGAGGAGTAAACAAGCGGAGAAATGGGCCATGCTTCGACAGGAAATAAGAGAAGCCAAAGCAAGCATAATAGGACTGTTAGAGACCCATCGATCTCAGCCTCTAGATAAGGGGCATAATATCTGGGGACAGTTCGACAATGCAAATATAATTGAAGTCCCCGCCATTGGCCAAGCTGGAGGAATTATTGTAATGTGGAATCCAAATGAAATACAAGTTCAGCGCAGATGTCACGGCAATAGATGGGTGGCAGTTGAGATATCCTGGCCATCAATTCCTTTCGACGAATACATAATTTTCTTTTGTGGCCCTACTCAAGGTTCTGAGAGGAAACAAATATATGATGAGATTAGCGGCCAACAATTCAATAAACCTATACTAATTGCGGGTGATATAAATGAAGTGCTGAAGGGATCAGACAGGAAAAGGGTAATGACCTAAGGAAAACGAGAGGTATGGAGGAACTCAATGAGTGGATCCACAGTATGGGCTTGATTGAAGTAGAGCTACACGGTGCAAAATATACATGGAGGAACAAACAATCGATGAGTCGAATAGACAGAGTCCTTGCACAATCAGAATGGCACTCGACCTTCCCATGCATTGAGTTAACGGTAAACCCGTGGCGGTTATCAGATCATCGTTTTATGAAGCTCACCCTGCAAAAGATTGACTGGGGCCCAAAACCATTCCGAGCTCTAAATGGGTGGTTACATCACAAAGAATTTTCAGGATTCTTCAAGGCTGAATGGACCAAGCTGGGTAATATACCACTCATTACAAAATTGAAGGAGATGAAACAGCCGCTGAAGCAATGGAACAGAAATGTTTATGGCCATATTGATAAAAAAAGTCGCAGATTCGATGCAGGCCCTTGAACTCCTAGACATAAATGCCGAACAGGAAGATCAAGAAGAAGAGTATCTTGCAAACTGAAGTAAACTACTACAGCTGCTTTGGCAATCACTGTGAGAGAAGGAAAGATACTGGAAGCAACTTGCGAGAGAAAGATACATTCAAGAGGGTGATCAAAACACAGCCTATTTCCATCGACGAGCCTCAATAAATAGGAAAAACAACTAGATCACCTCCTTGCAGATCAATGGCCGGCTAGAAGCAGATCCAAAGATAATTCAGAATGCTATCCGCCATTTTTATATCTCACTTTTCTCGGCTAGTCCTGACACAGGGTCACGTCCCCCCTTCCTGGTCGCCCTCGACTTACAAAAACTGAAGCTGATGCGCTCACAATCAGGCCTACGTTGGCTGAAATAAAACAAGCAGTTTGGGATATTGATGGGAACA
Source organism: Limonium bicolor (assembly GCA_023374045.1). Taxonomy (NCBI): domain Eukaryota; kingdom Viridiplantae; phylum Streptophyta; class Magnoliopsida; order Caryophyllales; family Plumbaginaceae; genus Limonium; species Limonium bicolor. The sequence goes on from CM041778.1 coordinate 84,464,884, forward strand.
AGGCACCTGGATATGATGGGCTTAATTTTAATATCATTAGAGGAGTATGGCATGTTATCGGGAATGAATTCGCCAGCACTGTACTCTCCTTCTTTGAATCAAGTACTCTCCTTCTTTGAATCAAGTACTCTCCCACGTGGTAGCAATATGACATGGATTACGTTGATACCAAAAGTGTCGGGTGCAAGCAAAGTCGAGGATTTTTGACCAATTAGCATGATTGGATCAATTTACAAAGTTATTGCGAAGATACTATCCTCTCACCTGAGTAGAGTATTGAGCAATCTGGTACAAGGCACACAAACTAGGTTTATAAAGGGACGACACATTGCGGAAGGGCCCCTAATCGCTAATGAGGTAATCTCGTGGCTGAAATGCAAGCATAAAGGTGGAGTACTGCTCAAGTTAGATTTTTCAAAAGCTTTTGACTGCATTTCATGGGATTTTATCACTCGTATGCTACATATATATGGTTTCAATCAAGTTTGGGTGGGTTGGTAGAAGAAGGTATCTCAACGACCAGCATCTCCATTCTTATAAATGGCGTACCATCTACTCCCATCAAACCTAAGAGAGGAGTCAGGCAAGGGGACCCTCTCTCCCCCTTGTTATTTGTATTAAGCGTGGAATGCCTTGGTTGGATACTTGACGAAGCCATAAAATGTCGGCTCAGAACAGGTCTTATCATTGGGACGCATAAGATTGTAGTGTCACACCTGCAGTATGCAGATGACACAATGATTTTCTGCAATGAAGATAGAAATGAATTGGAGACGGTAAGGCAATGTATTGATGTCTTCACGGAAATGTCGGGGTTAGAAGTCAATTGGCATAAGTCAGCTGCAACACTCATCAATCCGGGGCCAGATGCTGCAGCAAATATCCGTAACATCTTTGGATGCCAAACCTAGCAGCTCCCTATCTACTACCTGGGGTTTGTGATTGGCGCAAACCCAAAAAGGCTGAGTACCCGGCGTCCAATCCTTGACAAAATATCTAGGCGACTCTCGGGATGGAAAGCTTCCTCGCTATCCAAAGCAGGACGTCTAATATTGATACGGTCAGTACTAGAAAGTCTACCCTTCACTATCTAAGCTTATTCAAGATACCAAAAGGAGTAGTTAAGGAGATAAACAGAATGCAGCGTAATTTCCTCTGGAACAATGGTAATCGACGCAGTACCCCACTTCTATCTCGGAGTGCGATTTCAAAACCCAAATCCAAGGGGGGCCTGGGAATTACAGATATAGAAACAAGAAATGCGGCACTCTTATTCAAATGGTGGTGGAAGTTTCAAAAAGAGGATGGGAAATTATGGAAACACATCATCTGCTCGATATATAACATGGATATTTGGCTCCCAATTACTGATGATTGGTGGGCAAGAGTTAAAGGCAAAGGATTGTGAAAGAATATTCTCTCCATCGGACAATGGCGCCCAAGCCATGAGGCCACCATACAGAATCACCTACACTAGCTAGTTGTTAACGGAAAGAGTGTCCGATTATGGCTGGACAAATGGGTAGGCAATCAAACTCTTAAAGAACTCTTCCCACGATTGTATTTGGTAAACGAACAAAAATATGCAAACGTGGATGATATTGGCACCTGGAACGGATACAACTGGTCATGGAGTCTGTTGTGGCGTAGACCCCTTTTCCTATATGAGCGCGCACAGGTCGAGCACCTGATGGAACTTCTAGGCACAGCTGCCCAACTTTCTTCCATCCAGTCAACAGAAGCGGATAGACTGGTCTGGACTGCAGAGAATGATGGTAAGTATTCAGTTGCATCGTTTTATAGCAAGGTGGGTGAATGTGAAGAACTCAATAACGTTGTTTGGTGCCGGATTTTTTGGCACAAGTTTGCCTCTCCTCGGATCGAGCTGTTTGTCTGGCTGTTTCTTCAAGAAAAATTGTATACAAAGGACATATTATTCGAGTGTAACATCATCCCACTGCAGCAACTCCTGTGTGTTTTTTGCGGCAAGGCATGTGAATCGGTTCGACATCTGCTGCACTGTATCGAGACAAAAAAATTGTGGGCCTTAATTCTTAGCTGGTGGGGTGTTACCTTTACCCCTCCTCACTCCCCACTCGATTTCTTCCTCGCCTGGCATGGTATGGCCCCTCGCTCGGTTGCATCTATTCTTTGGCAAGCCACCCTGTTTAACACACTATGGGCAATCTGGAAGCAAAGAAACATGTTGATATTTGAAGGATCATCTCAACAACGGACAAAATTAGCTGAATCAATCAAACGGGCCAGCTTAGAATGGTGTCGCAAGGATGTTCACCTCCCTTCGCATGTAGTGCTTTCTTCAACTAGTCTATCTCTTGTTTGTGTATATCACATCTTTTTATGTAAATTTATAATAAAATATTAATTAGGAAAGAGAAATGGGTTTTGTACTATATGAATGAGGGGAAAGATGTCATGTCTGATCATTGGATATGAACCTTGAGACCCCTGTGGTTATTGATACTCTACATGTTTGTTGAAGGATGTCTGATATCACAAAGACTGCAAAGTGCAATGTGGGAATTAGTTGTATTCAGTGTATGAGCTACGAACTCCTTATCAGAGATCTTAGTAACTAAGGCGTTTGGTTAGAGTTACTTTCTGGAACGGTAGCCCAACTTCTTGCGTTCCTAAAAATCGGGAGTCAAGGTGTCCACAGGAGTGCTGATGGATTCACAAGTGGAATTGACATTAGCTGAATGAAATACTAGTTAAGCCCTTAGATGCAAATAACTTTTTTTACATCCTGCCCTGTTATTTGTGAGCGCATTACATGAGATATGTATTGATGATGCTGAAAATGAAGGAGAGCACCACCATCCAACTCTTTGACATTAATACTGGCTGTAACTGCTGTAATTACCTGCAGTTTTGAAATTACAGATTTCAAATGAAACTTGTTATTCAAATGAGACCTGCAGTTTTGTTACATGGTTGGTTGAATAAAACTTTGTTATTTGTCAGGCTTACGGAAGTGGCAAGAATCTGTATGTTTGGAATCTTCTGGCCCGTGAAGAAATCTCGAGGATTTCCACTCAGACAAATATTCAAGATGTGATGTTTGCTAATAATGAAGTAAGATATATAGTTTCTTATGGTTGGATAGAGGTTTTCTACTATCGTTGGGCATCTGGGCTTCTTTGTTGTTGTGTGAATATTGGAATTATGTATTCGTTTCGTACAGATTTTGGCTGTTGGGGCTGGACCGTTGCTTAGTCGATTTGACTTGAATGGCGCAACACTATCTCAAATACAGTGCGCTCCTCAGTCGGCATTTTCTGTGTCTCGTTGCATCCTACTGGTGTATCACTTCAGCCTCTTTTAGTTTCTTTTGTATGGCCTGCTATAAATTTCTCAAACTCCGTATTGGCTGTCACATGCTGGCCCTTTTTACCCGTTGCGTGTACTGCCAAAAGAGCCTCAGTCCTTTCTTGTGTCATCCGCAGGTTGCAGCAGTTGGAGGCGAATGGTGTCTTGTAGATGTTGTTTCTCAGTTTGGCAGTCACTTAGCACGTTCCGCTGCACCTCCGTTTGATGTGCAGCGTCAGGGTATTTGCATGCTGAATCTATGCAGTTCAGTTTCACGAGCTCCATGCCATCATTGAGGTTGCGGAATGGGGCAACAGAGAAGCTGAAGATCTAAAAGTCATTCATCATACTCCCTCCGTCCTGAATTGACCGTCCTGTTTGTTTTATGACACGTTTTTCCATTTCAATATTAAGCATATAAGATAAAATAATTTTATAAAACTAAATTTTGTAACATATAGTTTATCATGTAAGGATTCATATGCAAAACTTAAATTTTCAAAATTAATTTATCTTATATGTTAAAAATTGAAGTCAAACGACATGTCCAAATAGTAAACCAGACGGTCAATTCATGACGGAGGGAGTATTCTTCATAGGTTGGCGTAGTTAGTATTAAGATTTAATTTGTTGTTTCCCCGGAGAAGAAGAAAGATAAATTTCTCTGTATGATCGTCTTCCTTTTTCGTTTTTCTAGAATTGTAAAGGGCCGTGAAGACATTTGCTTCATGTTGGAACTTGGAATAAGAGACTGACGAAGAAGAGACAATGTCAGTTTTGTTAAAAAAAAGTATGGAGACTGGAGATCTGAATCTGAACCCAAAACCGGATCCGAAGCGACTCATAAAAAGTCAAGTTCAAGTTGAGATTTTTATCAGAAAAAGTCTTCAAATCAGGTTTGGGTTGGATCACTAAAACTCAAATCAGGTTTGGGTTGGATCACTAAAACTCGTTTCAGGTTGAGCCTGTTAAGCCATAATCCAATTTTTTTTAAAAAAAATATATGTATACTTAATTATTTAATTAGTATTTAGTGATTAATTTATTATTATATTAAACATTTAATTAAAGGTGGTATATAATGAATAATTATTATTAAAAGATTATATTATATTTATTAAATAGTTTTAAAAAGTTAAAAATAAAAATAAAAATTGGTCGTGTTTAGATCAACCCGTTCCGGGTTTGGATTGAATAAATATAACCTGCTCCGGATTTAGGTCAGGTTTGGGTTGACCAAAACTCAGACCGATGGAATAAGTCCTAGTTTGAAATTAGCTTATGAGATATAGTGGCTGATATTTTTGTGAAAAACTTAAAAGTTCAAACAATACTGTAATACAAAACATCGAATGATGAATTTCATATGAATCATTTATAGTGTAAAGGTGTATTAGAGTTTAAACAAATAACAAGCATACGAAATTTACAAGTTGACATTTTTGTGAAAGGTCATAGATTTAAACATTGAATAGGAAAATTTCAAATGCTAGTCAAACGGATCCTTATGAGCTGACAGAAATAACTGCTTGAGAAATGATTATGAGAACCATCAATTAACTATGTTTAAAGTGAAAACTGCAAGGACCTGTACCTTTGTGGTGAAAATTGCAAAGACATGAACCTTTGTAGGAACAGACCATCCACGTTGCGGCTTGTCCGCGTACAAGTCGGTGCAGTCTTGTCTATTTGGCAGTCCAGTCAGCTGCTAACAGGATTGTTTTGCTGATTGAGCTGTTTTTTTATTATATTAATTTTAATTGGTTGTAACTTTTAAAATATAAGTCTAAAATGAAAAAAATATATCATTGTTCATCTAAATTCAAGCTCTTCAAAACAAGACTAGACATGGATATATTTTGACAACTTTAAAATTTTATATTATTTACAAAACAATAATAATACATTACAAAAACAATAATGATTTTCTTAGTTGTGAAATTTATTATCTAATTCACCACTTATTAGTTAATAAATCATAATATCATTTTTAATGAATCATAATATCAAAATTAATGAATCATATCTTTATTTTGGTGTACTATCACAAACATATAAAATAAATATTTTTACGTAATAATACAATACAAAACAATATTTGATATGTATGAAAAATACATGATTCACTATATAAGGTTTGAAATAAACCATACAACAATAATAATACACTACAAAACAAAAATAATTTTTATCAGTTTCGAAGTTTGTTGTGTAATTCACCACTTATTAATTAATGAATCATAATATCAATTTTAATGAATCTTAGGTCCCGTTCGGCAGGGACCTTTAAGCTGCCTTTATTTTAAAAGAGTAGATTTATGATAAAGGTACTCTATGTGTCTTAATACTATTGGTTCAGAATATTAGTCAGGCCCACTGAAATTTAACTTGAGTACACTTATCAGTTTACTATTAGTTAACCACACTTCAAAAAAGTAACCAGAGGTACCTTTATTACACCTTTATCATAAATGTTGAAATACATCATTTACCGAACGGCGCCTTAATATCAAAACTAATCAATAATTTTATGATTTCAGTGTATCATCGTATACATGTAAAATAAAAAATTTAGACAATAATGCAACATAAAAAAAATATTTGGTACGCAAGAAAAATACATTATTCACCATATAAGGTTTAAAATACACCATACAACAATAATAATACACTACAAAACAATAATAATTTTTATCGGTTCCGAAATTTACTATTTAATTCCTTACTTATTAGTTAATTAATCAATATATCAATTTTAATGAATCATAATATCAAATTTAATGAATCATAACATCATTTTAGTGTATCATCAGTAACATATAAAATAACAATTTTATACAACAACACGAAACAATATTTGGTACGTAAGAAAAATACATGATTCACCATATAAGGTTTAAAATACATCATACAACAATAATAATACACACAACAATAATAATTTTTATCTGGTTCTGAAGTTTATAATCTAATTCCCCACTTATCAGTTAATGAGAAATAATATTAATTTTAATTTTAATGAATTGTATTATGATTTTAGTGTATCATCGTACACATGTAAAAATAATTTTTTTCAAAGTTGTCAAAACATATCCATACCTAATGGTGGCCACGGGTCCGGTTCCGGAAAATGTGTATCGTATTTGGAACCGGTCTGGGCGTTCCGGTTCCGGTTCTGAAATCTGGATTCGCTTCGGATTCGGTCAATAAACCGGTTCCGGCCGGTTCCAGTTCCGGTTCTGATCGGTTCCGGCCGGTTCCGGAGCGGTTCTGGAAAGATTCGATCGGCTCCAGTTGCTTCGTTTTAGCTCCGATTTGAGATCCGTTTGAGCGCACACGTTGCTCTTTTCATCCACTTTACTCCAAGATAGGTTATTCTTCAAGTTTATAATCTTAAATGTGTAAGAAACAAAGGCTTATGAATTTTTATTGAATTTACAAAAAATAAGGAACAAAGAGAATTTTATTATATGATTCACTGCCTCATTAAAACCTTATTAGGTAAAAACCCATTGGGAAAACCCTAATAAGGAAAAAGATACAGCTACTAAGAGGTTATATGATTTCAATTTGCAAGTCTTAAAAAAAGATTACATGGAAAGAAAGTAATACTAATTACTAATACATTCTAAAATTTACAAGATAGAAGTCCTAAGTGGTGTTATCCCCATTCATCCATACCAATCATCATGTTGGCCTTCATATTGCAATGCGTGCTTGGATCTAACGCTATTTTCTTCAGAGGAGCGCGCGCCCGAGATCCAAAACGACGTCGTTTTGGCCCGATTTCAAGTAAGTTCAACCGGTTCCGGGGCGGTTCCGGTTCCGATTCCACCTGTTCCGGTTCCCGGTTCCAGGCGGTTCCGGTTCCGAGCTGAATCTCAAAACATGTATTCGTATTCAGAACCGGCTGAGGCGGTTCGGTTCCGGTTCCGGTTCCAGTTCCCAGCCGGTTCCGGTTCCCACCGGTTCCCAGCCGGTTCCGGTTCCAATCGGTTCTGGGTAGACCGGACCTGATGGCCACCATTATCCATAACTGGTCTTGTTTTGAAGAGCTTGAATTTAGGTAAATAATGATATAATTTTTTTTCATTTTGGACTTATATATTAAAAATTATAATCATTTAAAATTTATATATAAAATATAACCCAATCAGTAAAACAGTCCAGTCAGTAGACTGCCACAAGAGAGGACTGATGTGCCGCAGCATGGAAATCGCGTTGTAGGAAACCCTTAAATTACTTTTGAACTTTACAGAAAAGTTACTTGCTTTCTTCGGTCTAATGTTTTCTTTGAAGTTTTCGTAGTGCTCATTAATATTTGATTATACACTTAAAAATGAGAATATCTGGACTGTAAAATTTAAGGGGAGTCATGCCTACTGGTGGAAAAGTTGTTTACTACTCAAAGATGAAATCGGGGAAAGGAACATGGTGGAGAAGGTCAAGGATCTTATCAGCAACAAAGATAAAGTTGTTGTTAATGATCTGTATGAGATTTTTCATCCCGAGCAACCTAAAGGTGAGTGGAAACAAATCATTTGGAATAGCTACTGCACACCTCACTCATCTTTTATCTGGTGGCTTGCTTGCCATAACAGATTGGCTAGTAAGGACCGGATTAAGAGATGGAATAGCAATGTGGATTCCCAATGTGTGTTCTATGGTCTGAATGAGACTCAAAATCATCTGTTTTTCGAGTGCAGAGTTAGTAAAGAGATCTTTCAAAGCATTCTACACAGGTGGCTGTTGTGTATACTCCCGGTTGATTTCTCTACATGTATGCACTATCTTTGGAAGTCTAGGAATAAGACTTCTCTGGTGTTTAGACTGAGATCTTCGGCTGTTAGTGGTGTCATCTATAACTGATATTAAAAGGGAATTGAAAATAAGATGGAGTAAATTCGAATACCCTGTGAATAGGAAAGTAGTTAAAGCTTTACAAGCTTTTGGCCTACTCGATTTATTGGTAAGACAAAAGAGTTGAGGTTTATTTTCTGCCGTCTGCGCAGATGGAGAACATGTACTTGTAAATATTTTAGTTACATTAATACAGCTTACTTTTCTTAAAAAAATATATATTTGATATTCTGCTGATATTTGGTCCACGTAGGAGAAACGAAAATTAATCAAGGAAGTGAATTTAAAGGAAAGTAGGAAATTCTCCTGAATTCTCATCTTTGGTCTGTACATAGAGGGGAGAAGGAAGATAAGGTAAATGGGAAAATTTTTTATAAAAATACCGATCTCATAAAAAAATTAAATGCGGTGGTCATTTTTGAAAAAAATTACGCGGACGTACCGAACCAGTGTAAAGAAGCTGCCTTGGGGTCAGGGAAGCTTGTCAAAAACCACCCCGGTAGCAGGGCAGCTTCTACATTTTTCTGCTTGAAGCAGCCTGCTAACAGAGAAATTGTTAGGATAAACTATATACAAAATGAATAAAATAATAACCTAATCCTACAACTCTACTACGGGTAGCAAAATAAAACCCGGTCGGAGCATAGTGTAAATATATTACGACCGAGAGTATCGTACCCAAGGGACTTATAGAAAATTAGTCCTAATCCGGGCAAAAGCCTATTCTATAATAACAAGGGGGGAATTGAAAATGTGACTCTAACTAAATAAATAAGTAAATAAACTAACTTTGATTTGGGAAGGTTATCAATGCAAAAGGTTCGTATGACCAATGATCAAAGGTGGCAAGTCTCAAAGAGGATTAGGTCTCGCAAAATGCATTGCCGGAGTGATGCCGGATCCTCGCTACCGACAGATTCATGGCCTTGAACGTGCCGGATAACTTATACTCGGCATGCCATCCGGCATCGTACATTTCGTAAATAACATTTCCAGATTCGGTTCTGACAAAAGGAACTCAACATTCATACTTGCATCGTGCATAGCTAATGCCGCGAATACAACAGAATAATGGGAAATAAGAGATTAACCCTAAACCTTAAGTCTGCTCCCGCTGAGGCGCAAAGACAACGTTAAATTACCTAAATCCTAATCTGTCCTATTCTAGTCTTGTGAACATCAAATAGGATTTAGAGATAAGAGAGAATAGCTACTTCATCTACTTGTAAGAAGATTAGAACTCGGGTTAAGAAACTTGAAAATTCCATAAATGATCATAAGAGTTTTACAAGGAATCATCCCTAACCAAAACCTAACAAGGATTCTGTATCACCATCCACACAACTACAAGAAGAGAATACAAAGGGGAAAAGAGATGTAAATAGCCTTAACCCTGACAAGGTCTTCTTCTTCTTTTGCGTGGACGGATCTGCAGACGTTCCTTGGACACCAACACTTGGAATGGGGCGAAAACTGAGATGTGAATGGAGTGTATAATGATGTTGAAGTATGTCAAATTGTTGCCTTCCTCGGCCTATTTATAGGCATTAAATGCGTCAATGCCGGGCGTCGTGCCGGGTCCCCAATAGCCGGCACACGTGCTAAATGCGCCCAACTGCTAACGGTCGAAACCGTCGATGTCCGTGCGAAACAGTGCTTATGCCGGGTAGGAACTACCCGGCATCACACCCGGCAGCGGTTGGAAAACACGTGGATCACATGTGCTGTCGTATGGTCAATCGAGGCGATTTTACACTTATGCCGGATAGCATTTACCCGGCATCACATCCGGCAAGGCTTCTTTCTGTTCTGTGTTCATGCCGTGCAGGATCCACCCGGCATGGAGTCCGGCTTCAACTGAACTTTTGCCTAGAAAATCATTCCTTGCACATAAAACTCATAAAAACATAAATCTGTACAAATATTATATTTAAACACATAATAAGCATAAATAACATAAATATAACTTTATTTAGATAAATATAATACTAAATCTAATGCATAAAATATGATAAGTCTGCGGCTTATCACAGCCCTGGGTCTGGGGCGGCTTCAGGCAAAAATGCCGAAAGGAGCCTTGAAGCCAGGGCGGCTTCTTTGCATTTTTGAAATACCCCTAACTAATAAAACATTTATTAAAAATCTAATCAAATGAATTAAGGCCTAAACATGCCTTAAAAGTCAATTGAGAACAACAATGGTCAACACAAAGCAAGAATTGCACCCTTTGACCGTTTAGGGTAAATACATACCCAAATGAACTCCTTAGGACCTAAAATTTTGTCCTAAGAATATTAATTCATAAATGAACACAATAAAACCGTTTTCAAGGAAAACCAAGCTCAGAAACACCTTGGGACACAAAATGTGCACTAAAACACCTTAAAACACGTTTTTGTGTATGAGCTCTAAGATATTGAATTTTTGTCACTTTAAGACCTAGATTACATTCTTTATAACATTAATGTGACATGATAGACTATATTATAAAGTCTAAATCAAAGTTTAAAAATAAAATCAAAATGGGTGATTTTGGGTGAATAGTACCCAAAATAACATTTAAATTCCTAAATCTAAACCATGGTCAATGTTCATCCATTGGCTTTGACCACCCAATTTCGACAGCAAAGGAGGATTTCCTCTTCATTAAGCAACCTCCAAACAAATATCTAGCCAATCTAATGACTCACCATTTACTATTTCATAAAGTAACTTACTTTACCTTATAATCAAAATTTGACTTTCTCTTTCCTTCTACCCCATTCCAAACGAGTTCAGCCAGTGACCAGACCCTCCCTTCCTTCATTTTAGAGCTAGGAAGCAGCCAAATTCAAAGAGGAACTCCCATGGCATAAGGTAAACATTCAAAACATGTTATATATCATTCTCTTCATCTTTTCTTCCTCTTTCCATTGATCTAACTTCCAACCACTCATCTAGCATGATTTGGTGTTCAAATGGAAGGATAAATCTCGGCTGAAACTCAATATTCAAGGGGGAAGCAAGCGTAAGACATAATTAAGGTAAAAATATACTTTAAGCACATAATTCCTTTTCTACTTCAAATCCAGTTGACTTCTGTTGTTCCCTTGGCTTATAATCTTCCATTTATCATGCTTGATCAGTAGCAATTGCAACCACTTTATTTGGTGGCTGATTTCAAGCTTAAACTCCATTTTAAGCCATTTTAATCAAGGTAAACCCTAGCTTTCTTCTACCTAGATCATTGTCTGTTATATAGCTGAGTTTAAAGAGTGTTTTGATGCCTCCTTTATGTTGGAAAAATAGGCCAAGATCAACTTGGGAGAACCTTGAGATTTCAAGGTAAAAGTTCATGTTTTACATGACTTAAATTACTCTTATGGTTAGTTCTAGTTTGGGACCTAACCATATCATTATATTGCTGCTAGAACACATCGAAGAAGCTGTGGGAATTTTTCCTCTAAGGTGCCGTGGCCAAACAAGGCTTTACCTTGGCTAAAACAAGGTATAAATCACTTAAAACTCAACTTTGATATATTAACATATGTTTAAGCTTATGTATATGTATTGCCGCGAGTGAACATAGCTTATATGGTCATATTTTGACCTTAGGTGGTTAAGGAATGAGTTAGTAAATTTATATAAGTAATTAAGTAACATAAAGGTCAAATTAAGACTTTATGTGGAAGATTGGTAATTTATGGAAAATATATGGTGAGGCCGAGAGTTTAATGCATTTTTGAGCATTTTATATGGTGAGGCCGAGAGTTTAATGCATTTTTGAGCATTATGTGTAATTTATTTTATAAGCTAATGTTTGTAATAAGGCCATATACTTTAGGCCATTTTATTTATGTATATTAAGTTTAAATCAGATTTTAGGTAACAAATATATATTACCGCAAGGTATAAGGGGATAAACCATAATTTAATTAAATTTGGGGGCTATATAATAATAAAGCCGAAAATTAGGTGTTAAAAGGATTTAAAAAAAAATTATAAGGTTTTATAAAGTTTTGGGGTTAAATGGTAATTTCTGGAAAATTATGGGTATAAACCGTAAATAAGGGAAAGTAATGGTCAAGGTAATATTAAGGAGGTCAACCTTGACCATATGGTAGGCTTTAACCAAATTAGATAAGTTAAATAACTTATTTAAGGTTATATAATAAGTTATGTATTTAATTGTAACATTTTTATAACATATGAGGTATATATGTTATTACCGAAACTTAAGGGTGTAAAAATGGTATTTTAAACACCCATGGGCTATTAGGAATTTTTAGGAATTTATTGGGTTTGATTTAGAATTAAAATAAACTATATATGTATATATATAGTTATTATGTCACTGTTACACTTTGGAGAAGTAGATGGGGTGGAATGGTAAATACCGAGAGTATAAGGGTTAGTAATGGTAATTATAACCCTTGGGTGGAATTTGGTGATTTTTGGAATAATATAAGGTATTTTACTAAGATATGTGTACAAAATATAGTTTTAATGATATTATAAAACTATATGTTATAAATTGGGGCAAAGTGTAATTATAGAAAGTTGGTGGGTTGAAAAATAATTTAGAACAGATTATAGGTCTGTTCGGAAATTTAAAACATTATATAACCATAGGTTATATTTATATTAAGGTTTAAAATGTTATAATATATGATGTATATAACAGAACATTATATATGAGGTCAAATTGTAAATTTGGAAAGTTAAAGGGGTTGGAAATTAATTTAAAACAAACAAGGGTATGTTCGGTTATTAAATGAAAATAACTATAGGTTATACCTTTTTACAAGTTAAAAATGTTATATTATATGGTATATATGACATGGTATAAATTATGGGGTGTTATTGTAATAAATATAAAGACATGGAAGTTAATGAAATTAAAGTATAAGTATGTGCCTTTTCGGCATTAAAAATAGTTTTGTATAAAAACTATAGGTTATAAGTTAAAAGAAATAAAAATATCATATTATATGATATTAGTATATGGTATAACATTACATAATGTTATGTGGTCAAAATGAAATTAAAATAAAGTATAGTGCTGTACCGAAAATACAAGGATTGGAAAATGAATTTTAGACTATGGTCTACAATGTTATAAATGTTATAACAATTATATGTTATTAATGGGATTTAGATGGAATTGATATAAGTAAGGATATTCACATTAAATAATGTGACAAACTATAAATAAATAAGATTTATAAACTAAGGTATATATTGAATAAACCTTAGGGGTTGTATATATACAACATAAAATGTTACATAATATTAGGATAAGGATCTTAAAATAAGTTGTATAATATAATACAATTAATGGGAATGATCATCTCATATAAGATGATAAAAATGTAACATATAATATAAGAGTTTTATAACTCATGAAACTTACCTATATTGGTAAATATATACATATGCAAGAATAATGTATATAAGGATGGATATATATTATGGTTGGAAACCATATAATATAATGGTGGAGGTTATTATATGAAAATAGTTATAAATTGTAAGTTATAAGTTTTTGAATTCAAATGTAGTTTACTAAAGATTAATGGATTATAATACAAAGTATTTAATGGATGGTGGGAAAATAATACAATATAATAAATCATGCATGTATTCATGCAACTATAGATTATATGCCTAGGTTCATAAATGGATAAAGTTAAAGGAATATAATGAATTCAACTTAACAGTCGAAACATTACGACCTACGGGTTTTAGTAACAAAGTCGACTGGTTTAGAGGAACCCGTAACAATTAACTGTAGAAATCCGGGGATGAACTGTCAGGGTTACTTGTTATTCGGGAATACCGGATCTAGTTGGTCATGGAGACTGACTTATAGTTCTATTACAGTTTAGATCGTACTTCAGACAAAGGCGCCTGACGAGCTAGTGGACTACACTGCGCATCCTAGGTCTGAGGTGTACGGTATGTAAAGGGGTTTGATCCGGGTTGTCCTGAGGAATTCCTCGGGCTCGGATTTGGTTGATATATAACTTGTGTGTTATGTGTGTGGATACGTGTATGTGATTATGTGTGTTACTGCATTAATTATTTATGCGCGAGCGTCCTACAGGGCTAACACTACATCGACTATAGATTGACTTATATAAACATACATATGCGTTTAATGTGATGACATGACGGTTACTTAATATAATACCCTTAGTATTAATATTAAGTATATGGTAACCTAAGTAAAACACTTAGGTACGAGACACGACATTGTCAGTCTCTAGAGCATGGATCTCGAACATGAATATAACCTAGATTACTTCTAGGTATGCGTGAGACCCATTGGGCAGCTAATTAATAAATTGTATTCTCCATAAAACTAAGAGTTTATCTTAATCATATGAGAGCATGGGTATGAGATAAGGGGAGGAATCCTAGTAGTTTACGAACTACTAGGTTGCGCATTTGTGATCACTGAGGGGTTCCCGATCGGGTTCCGCTCTAGGTTTTACCCAACGAGCCCTATTTGGATCGTGGGTCAGACAGTATCTACTTGGTACATGGCTACGACCTTTATATGGACGCCTTACGAGGCAAAGTGAATAGTCAGGGGCCTCCGGACCTGTAGTGAAATGAGCACCTTTGTGTGTACGGGAGGACTACTGTCCATTGGTGAGGTTATTATTGGGTTGTCTCAACATGACGCCCAACTGGTAATTAATTAAACATGGTTTGGATGGATGGGGCCTTGAAGGCCAAATTAAATTAATTAAGGAAGGTGTTCGCTACGGCGATTATACAGTACTATAACTCGATACGTTCGTTTATACAACTGTTGCTTGTGATAGGTAATGAATGTCTGGATTGGATGGATGGTTATGTATTTATGCATGTTTGTTACAGTATTGATTATATCTGTAAAATGGTAAAGCATGAAACTAATCTAATAATAAGATGGTTAAAATGACTAAGTGACCAATAGGGTCCAGGCCCGGCATACTCATCGTTTATCGCTGAGACTACACACATTGTGCAGGTTGCTGATCATCGTCGAAGCCGAAGTGCAGGATCAGGGTAGTTAGGGTTTACTTTAATTACCGCACATGGAATTCATTTGTATAACAATATCAGTCTGTGGTTTGTATAATGGTACGGTTGTATATATTCGGGATTGAGTAGACGCTCACTTGTCGACGGTTATGATTATGGACTTAGTATGATGTATAGGATTCATCTCGTTATCACAGCGGTTTAGTAGTGTTGTTTATGTTGGTTGTTGGATATAGTTCTGCTTCGTTACTTGTATGGGCGAGTAATGGCAGGTGACACCCGAGTGAGTATTGATGTTGTTATTTATTCTTCCGCTGTAAGAAGTTTTATTTATTGCTACATGAGGGATTATTACGTGTTTATCGAGAGGGGTGTTACAATTGTAGTCCAGGAAAAAAAATTCCAACTTTTGAATCATTCGTGCGATGCTTTAGCGGTTCCGGAACTTGACCAAATTTTGTACAACGATAGATGAACAGTTATACTTTGAATCTAAATCATTTCTCTGGAGTTTTAGGACCATATGGGACCCACGTGACTTCATATAAATGGCACCAGAGTTAACATTTTCTTGGTTTTGAACTTTTCGGGTAATGTCATATTTTGTGTTATTAACCAGTTTTGTACTTATATTAAAGTCCTATGATGCATTTGCAGCCATTATAACTTCTTACGACATTAAGACGACTTCATTGGGTTGGTCACTTGAGCTAGTGTTTTTTCTAATTTTTAGTGAACATGTTCGTTAATTAAACAATGCCTTCGAAACAAACAAAAAATTGTAAGACAACAATCAAACACCCATACTTTCGACTTGTGTATTTGCTATAGCCGATGTAACCCAAACATTTCATAGATTGTACGTAATTCTTAAAATAAAAGGGCAAATTTATATTAAACACTCAACATAAAACACATTTCATTGCTATTTAGAAAAAATTACATTTTTTTGTGTGCTTGCTAAAGGCACTACCTGTCTATGCAGGAGCATATTTAACATCTGAAAACCACAATCAATTATACCCTCTGTTAGGGTAGTTCCTCCTGTTATGACCCGTTTGTAAACAATGTCGACAACGTCTACGTTCTGTAGTCGTTTCATTTTCATCCATTTCATTTTGAATCCTTGAATACCTAGGTCTTCCCCTAACAGTCCAAATGGCATCTGGTTGTGGTACCACCTTAACCCCTATATATTCTGGCCAGTTTTCTTCATTACCCAGCGGTGTAAAAGGATCACCGCCATATGCCTCGATCATTGTTTCCAGCTTGTACACCGGGTGCACGTAATTTTCCCACAACATACCGGTTCTGCAACAGACGGCCATGACATGAGAGCATGGGTATTTGAACGCTTGCCACTCCCCACACTCACAACTCATATCATCGAAGTCAACCTTGTACTTCCCTCGGTTCCTCCTCATAGCCACTGAGCCAAAATCTTCGACCTCGTACACTGGGTCGATCTCATTGTAGCGGGTTACATTGTGACTGTTAGACAGTCTACGGTTTTCTTCAATCTTGGAAGTCGCAAGATCAGTATACAATGTGGAACCCGCTATCTGCTGGCCGTAGTATGTGTCAAGGTTGTCGTTAAAATAAGTCACCAACTTGTACAGTGTGCTGGTAACAATGGCGGTGATAGGTAGAGTTCGAACACTCTTTAGCACTCCATTGATGCATTCGACCAGATTGGTTGTCATGTGCCCCCACCTCCTTCCTTCATCATATGCCCTAGACCACTTTTCAAATGGTAGGTCATTGAAGAATCGCTCAATGTCGGTATTCTGGGATAGAAGGTGATTATATCTTCTTTGGACATGATGCCTTCTAAATTCGTACGCTACATGATAATAAGTCAATTTAAACATTGAAAATACTCAATTTAATTAGTGAAGTACATTAATTGATAAAGGGAAAATTACATCCCGCACCTATGTGGTTTTGCGTATTTTCAAAAAACACCCACGTGGTTTAGATAATTACTTTGTGCACCCACGAACTCTTCTCCGTTTTATGTCCGTCACCAACATGCCCATTTCCGTCTATGCTCTCCACGTGGCTGTTTGTGAGTGGCTATGCACAGGACCCGGTTTTATGAGATGAAAACCGGTCCCCTAATTCACCCACCCACCTTCTAAACCACTTACCCACCCATTTTTTCTTAACTCTCGTCACTCTGCTCTCTTGTCGATTCTACTGACTTTCGACTTTGATTCCCGATTTTCCACCCATTTCTCTTGCTCGATTGTAGAGGGAATCGCCATCTTCTTCTTCGCGCCTGATCCCTGCTCTACTATCATCTCATACCCTAGGTGGGTGGTACACTCTGTTCCCGACATTTTAGGGTTTCGTTCTCTTCTGTCGCTTGGTTTACAATTTTAGGGTTTTGTTGATATTCATTCTCTCGTCTTGGTTGCATGTCGATTTTTACTGATGACTCATTCTCCTCTATAGTATGGGTGGCATTTCGACTTTTGATTGGTGTACACTGGCTTCCTGTACATTCTTCTGTAATCCACTCCTTTGTTCATTTCCCTGGGTTGCTGAAGCGAATATGGCTTGCTCAATGTTGCTCCTGACCAAATGTAACGTAGAATGTTCACAGTTTCTTTGTTATCAGTTGAAGCGGCATTGATTTTGCCCTTTGTTGCTCCTTCCCAGTCGTGAGATGATATGTGGAGTTTTTTTGGTTATATGATGACTACTGAACTGTGGCATTGGTGAAGCCCTTTGATGTCGAGCATAGTGGGGCTGTTATTAGTGAACTGATTTGTGAATTGAACTAGTTATGAAGATGCTGCTTTCATAATTCCTTTCTGTTCTGTTGAAGCGGCATTTGGGTATAACCCTTTATTGCTCCTGATTTCTAAAAGGAAATTAGAAGATAGGCATGCTTCAATTTACAGTTCATTCATTACGTTGGTACGCTAATATTAGTTTGCATTAGCTGTGATGATGGCCAATATGGCATGGATGAAGCCCTTTAATGCTTATATTAGTGAACTGCTTTGTGAATTGAACTAGTTATAAGCATGCTGCTTTCGTAATTCCTTTTTGTTCAGTTGAAGCGGCATTGGGTATAACCCACTGTTGCTCCTGATTTCTGAAAAGGAGATTAGAACCTAGGCATGCTTCAATTTACAGTTCATTCATTATGTTAGTATGCTAATATTAGTTTGTTAGCTGTGATGATGGGCATTGTGCCAAATCTGAGCTCACCATTTGCAAGAGCAATGATGACAACTCTTTGGTCTGAGCTCAATGAGCTTGTGGTTCTTTTTCTCATCCTTTTCACTTGTTTTTACTAGTATGTCTTCATCAAGCAACAGGAATAGTTAGAGTCGCTTCACGTTCACGAATGTGAAGTGCAAATGCAAAAAGAATGCAAAGCTTTACGTTGCAGATACTAGTGACAACCCGTTGAAGTTGTTCTATCGGTGTGACTGTCCTCATGGGCTATTCAAGTGGTGGAACGAAAAGGAATTGAACAGGCATTGTTGAGCGACAAGTGGTACGGAGAAGAGGTAGATAGCCCCAGTGTGGATCTGTTGAAGGTTTTAGAAGAAATTAGAGATATGAAACAAGAGTTGAATGATATGAAGGTTTTTATACTGAGGCAAAGGGAGGGTTGTAAGGCTACAGGTTGTAGCACTTTTATGGGTGTTTGTCATTGTATTTGTGATTACTTTACTGTTTATTAGAGTTGTTTAGTTAATGGTCTTGGGTGGAAAATTGCAAGTGTAGCAGACATGTGTACTACATCTTTTGTGTGTCTGAAGATCAATGTCTGTGTTTTGATGTTAATGCAATTCAAAAACAGTGTGTAAAGTTCCTTATTAATGCAATTTCATTTCACATTCGTTGCTTTGACCATTCAATCAAAATTGGTGTTGTAAAATAACACTTTTGCAGATTACAACATGCAAACGAAATAAAATGACATTCAACTTTCATAAATCAACTCCTATCATTTGACAAAACAGAACAATAGGTCTTTGACAGACAAAATGAATATGCTATTTGGCAAAGTAATACACAGGCAATATAATACTTGCAATTCGTCAGACATAAATTGCTCTTTGACAAACAGAAGAAATATACTTTGGCAGACAGAAACTGCTCTTTGACAAACAGAAGAAGTATACTCAGACAGAAACTACTCTTTGGCAGACAGAAATATACTTGCAATTCGTCATATCAGAAACTGCTCATTGGCAGCATAACATTCGTTAACAGCACAAAATATTCAGGGTACATCATTGTATCTTCATGAGAAGGAAATAACATACTAAAGTGCTTCTGTAGAGTACAACCATGTTTGTTTCACATTGCAGACAAGTGTCCCCATCAAAAACTAGTAACTACTACAACAAAATTCTAGAAACACAACTATGCCCAACAACTGCAAGTACAAATCAGCTTCCTTCAGCTTCCTTTCCAACATCCTGCATCGCACTAAACAAACAGAAAAATTTCATATTAGTACACATGCAACATAGTTAAATGAGTCAACATAAAATAGTAGATAATTACATATTATTAAACTTTTTCTAGAAAGGCTTACATTGTTGTACAAACTACTAGTTCTTCTTTCTTGAAGATGATCTAACTGGTGCAGTCACCACTCTCTTTTTCCTTGGCTTTATACCCCCTACAACCCCTTCTGTAGTCTCTTGTGTTGCATGTGCTTCAGCTTGAGTAGCACCACTCCCATCTCCACTTTCTATGACAGGTAGTAGACCTTCACCTTGACCCAAAGATCTAACAGTTTGGGCTGAGCAAGTTCTGGAGTTATGCCCCCTCTTTTGCATTTGGCACAAGTAACATGGCTTGATCTTTTAGGGTTAGGCCTAGACTCACCTTCTTTTCTCCTTCTATTTTTTTTGGGTCTACCAGGCAACTTCCTAAGAAAGGGTGGAGAAAGTATTTGTAGACCTACAGGTTCAGGCCAGATCGAAGGGTCTGGGATAGGGGAGATGGCCCTCTGATAAGTCATGGCATATGTTGACATTGAAAAGAATGGATATACAAACAGCTCTTTTTCCATCCTCTTCCAGTTGAGAATGGCACAAGCATGTTTACATGGTATTCCACTTTGATCCCAAGCCATACAATCACAATGTTTGTCACGTAGGTTGACAATGTAGTGCCTACTCAGTTCTGTTACTTCAAATTCATGCTCACTGCTAGCTGTGTGCCCACACCTACAACCTGCCCTCGTATTCTTGTACAACATTTTTAGCATATGGTGTAATTTTCCCATTCATATTTCTGATGGACTCCCTCCTTGCATTAAGCTTTTTCATTAAAGTTCTTCTAAGTCCTTCCAGAAGAGCAAATATTGGGCTACCCCTAATGCTAGACAATTTACTATTGAAGGACTCCACAAAGTTAGATGTTGTCTCAATCACTCTCACCTCCCTGGGCATATGATATCTAACCCACAAGTTGTAGTCCACCTCCCTTAGATATCTAAAAGCCCCTATAGAGGTTTCTTCAATTTTTTGAGTGCGTCTTTAAGTGCAGACTGGGTATAACACTCTGCAGCTTCCCAAAACAAATTTCTTAACAAAGTACCTATGGTGCAACATTCAAATGTAAGGAAAACAGTACTTGAACAGAAGTGAAAACAGAATGTAATAGTAGTATAAAGGAAAAGTAATTGTACCTGGATTTTCTTTCTTGAAATTGGCATACAAATGCCTACATCATATCCTCCTTGTCGCCTCTGGTAAGACAACTTCAAGAGCAGGCTCAACCCCCTATAACAATAAAAAGGCATTAGCAACTACATAGTGTATGGATGGTAGACAACTAGCAAAACAGAACAATAGGAAATATGTAACCAATTACCTTCTACCTATCAGAAATGATAACCCATGTCCTCCTCACATTCTCATCAGCAATCAGCCTTAAGTTACTGAAAAAATAAGTCCACGTCTCTGTTGTTTCACTAGGGACAATTGCAAAAGCAATTGGAAATATTCCATTGTTAGCATCTAGAGACACAACACTCAACAGCACTCCACCATAAGGTCCCTTTAGATGGCAACCATCCACGCCAATAAAAGGCCTACAACCTCTAAGGAAACCTTCCTTCAGTGCACTAAAGCAGATAAACAACTTGGAGAATGTTGGTGGCCCATTGGCATACTCTTGATATTTCAAGTCTATGATAGACCCAGGGTTCCTCTCAAGAGCAATTTTTGTATACTGATGGAGTTTGGCATATGACTCTCCATGATTACCTTGCAACTATCTCATAGCATCTTTCCTTGCCCTGAAGCACTTCATGTAGTTGACAGTTACCCCATGTTTGGTTTGAATGAATTGCTGGATTTGAGCAGGGGACATAGAGCTGTTTGCTCTCAACTCAGGAAGAATTTTTCTCATAATCCACTTAGAAGTGGCTGCTGGGTTTTCAGATAATCTAGTACAAGTGTGTTCCCCTCTTAATGTTTTGATCATGAAGGTTACATTGTCAGGTAAAAGGGATACATGCAATCGCCACTCACAAGTACTAAGGTTGTTGCACAAAACAGTGTACTTCAATGGGTCATTAGCCACCCTATGAAGATCTATACCCTCCTGAACAGCATAATCCTCCATCACCTCTCTAAAAGCATCCTTATTCAGGAACATTTGCTTGGGTTCTAGCTTTATTGTGCCATCAGGCTGGTGTTCAAACTGTTTACCATCTTTCAGCCAACTATCATCTCCAGTAACCCCCTCCTCCTCATCCTCCTCAAGAATAGTAACCACCTTCCCTTATTTTCTCGGTTGCATCAACATCCACATCATCCTCCTCAACATCAACATTACCACCACCATCTGTTTCACTCTCATCTGACAAACTGATACTAATGTCATTCTCAGAGTTGTTGTCCCATGAATCATCAGAGAATGTGGGGTTTAACTCCACATTTTCATCTACATCATTTCTCTCATTAGACACTAGGGGCTTTCTCAACAGTTGGTATAGAAGGGTTAATGATAGGAACTAAAGCATTGTTAGTAGCACTGTTGTGGTTTGAGCCTACTGTGGGACTGCACAAAGAGGGGGTGGATGACCCAATTGGCCCTGTTGAGTCAGCAGATGGTCTTGCATTTTGCACATTTGAAGACCTTAGAGAATGGAGTTGTGATGTAGGAGGCAATGGTAAAGTTTGGTTTCTTTCAGTAGGTATGGCAGATGATGTAGCTGGCATTTGTTTGAATTGAAACACTTGGGGGCGTGAAGAAGAGACAAGATTAAGCCCTCTTGGCCTTTTTTTCCTTTTTCTGGTTTCCCCACTGTTTTGGTTACCAATGGCTAGTGGAGCAGGAGGTATTTGTGGAGATTCTTGAGCATGTTGGTGTGGTGATTGTGGAGGTATAGATAGTGGAGGTTCTTGGGAAGGTTGAGTTATGGGTGGTTGTGTATGATGTTGTGGGTCCTAAGAGGGTTGTGTCTGAGGTGGTGAGTTTGGGTATATGACATCAGGATCCACCTCCATTAGTTCATCATCATCATAATCAATCTTATCCTCAGGTACATCCTCATTTTCAATGTCGTTTTTCTTACCCCTTTGGTCCGCATCAGCCAACCAGCGATTGTAAAGGACCATTAACTGACTCTCCTTTGATCCATCCTCAACACTAATCACAATCAAATCCTTTCCTTCATACAAACTTAACATGTTCAACAACTGCCTATCACACCCTATTTCTATCTTCTTTTTGCTTTTGGGGCTGATACTTAAAAACTGGGTACTTGGGTATGCTAGACTTGCTTTGGTGTATGATAACATTAAGGCAGTCATCAACTAGTTCGATGACTGAATATCTATCAGGATTGAATGGCATTTGATGTCTATATCTGCAACCCTTATACTCTACCTCTAGGTTTATCTCCATTTCTGAATTCATAAACACATAACAACACTTGTTCATTCAACCAAACACAAGTAATGTAAACAACAAAGAGATCAACATAATAAATGAAATCGAAACTGTATTACACAACAGTGTACATGAAACCAGTGTAGACCAAGCAAAAATCGACATGCAACCCAGACGAGAGCATGATATCAGCAAAACCAACACAGGAGTGGATTATGAAGAATGTACAGGAAGCCAGTGTACACCAATCAAAAATCAAAATGCCACCCATACTATAGAGGAGAATGAGTGTACACCAATCAAAATTCGAAATGCCACCCATACTATAGAGGAGAATGAGTCATCAGTAAAAATCGACATGCAACCGAGACGAGAATGAATATCAACAAAACCGTAAAATTGTAAACCAAGCGACAGAAGAGAACGAAACCCTAAAATGTCGGGAACAGAGTGTACCACCTACCTAGGGTATGAGATGATAGTAGAGCAGGGATCAGGCACGAAGAAGAAGATGGTGATTCCCTCTACAATCGAGCAAGAGAAATGGGTGGAAAATCGGGAATCAAAGTCGAAAGTCAGTAGAATCGACAAGAGAGCAGAGTGACGAGAGTTAAGAAAAAATGGGTGTGGTAAGTGGTTTAGAAGGTGGGTGGGTGTGAATTAGGGGACCGGTTTTCATCTCATAAAATCGGGTCCTGTGCATAGCCACTCACAAACAGCCACGTGGAGAGCATGGACGGAAATGGGCATGTTGGTGACGGACATAAAACGGAGAAGAGTTTGTGGGTGCGCAAAGTAATTATCTAAACCACGTGGGGTGTTTTTTGAAAATACGCAAAACCACATGGGTGCGGGATGTAATTTTCCCATTGATAAATTAAGATACCTGTGTTGATCATATATTTCTTCAACCTTTTGTTGTGGAACCTTGAGTTAAAATTCGATGCAATATGTCTTATGCAGTAGAAATGGTGAGCCATGGGGGTCTCCATAAATTGTCTGACTCCACGATGCTTATTATAGCAGGTGCACGATCTGTAATTATTGACACATCGTTCCTTTAACCGATGACATGCAACCTTACCTTGTCGAGGAAGTACTTCCAAGAGGCCCAATCTTCAGACTCAACTATAGCGAATGCAACAGGTATAATTTTGTTGTTTCCATCTTGTGCTGCCGCTATCAAAAGCTTACCTTTGAATTTACCATATAGATGTGTACCATCTATCTGCAGCATGGGTTTGAAGTGCTGTTGAATGCTGAGATGCATGGTCCGAACGCCCAGAAGCATCATTGGAAGAATTTGACTTGCGTTGTTTGAGTGTCATCTTCATAACCTGGAACTGATTTCATATTAACAACCGATCCAGGTGTTTTATGTTTATTGCCATGAAAAACCTTGGTAGTTGGGCATATGATTCAACCCAATCTCGTACATCTTTCCTATTGCTTCACACCTCGCCAGCCAAGCTTTTATGTATGAAACGGTCCTATTGTACTGGCCACAAACTTGTTCTATTACATCTAGAACACTCATGCCCGGGTTACGGCTGATATGGGGTAGAATGGCCTCCGCAATGAAATGATAATTCATTTGTCGGTGATCTTGTCCGTCGGTTTGAGGAGTGCAGGAGTGTGGCCTCTGTCTTGTTATCTTCCATTCAGTCTCACCGGACAACAACGCTCCCATTATATAAAACCTACATTCTTCCCCAATTGCACATGGACAGCATACGCTCTACTCGAGCTTCTTACAACACAAAAATCAAGATTATTTCGAATGTGAGAGTCTTTAACAGCACTAGCCAGACTCTCCTTGTCATCGAACTCTTGGTGGATTTCAAAATTTCCTCCAGACTGCCATTGTGGAACACCTCATCGTTCAAACATCAAACACTCAATGAGTTGATAGCATTCCAATCCACGTGATGATAGAACGGCACATCCGGGGCTTCTTGACTAGTGCTTCTTCAAATGGTTGATGAGAAATTCTTCTGGTATTAGTTCAACTTCATCATCTGATGATAGATTATCATCATCCCTGGGCTCGTACAGGTAATAATCGTCATATATCACCCATCATCTCCACATGAATCTTCATGCTCTGTGAGAGGTCCCAACTACACTTGTAGTTGTCAATCATTGCTTGAATATCTCCATCAGTGTTCAATTGAAGTTCAGAGTACACCATTGGGTTTCTTGAAGAAAAAAAATTCGATAAGTTATCCTTCATACATCGTATCCGTAACCTAGTTGACGAATGGCCTCCGTGACAGATTGCTTCAGCATTTTGAAGGTGAAATTATTAGTGACCCGAAGGTGGAAGGTCTTAGTTTCTTGGCTCCAAGAGAAATAGAGGCTACCATGTGGATTGTAGGATAGCTCAGCATTAACGAAAATTAGACAAGGATACGCCATATGTTTGTGGACTGATTGAAAGAAATTAGGCAATTGTATGAACTTGATAATATGGATATTTAAGAGAGTGATAGATCAGATTGAGAGGGAGGAAGAGAGAGCTGAATGCTGAGAAGTGGTGCAATTGAATTTTGCCACAACCACTTCTATATATAATAAAAGAAAAATGGGCACAGCCACATTAGTCCGAGATTTGAAATAAAGCACTCTACAGACCCATTTCAAAAAGGAATGGTTGATATTAATTCGTGGGGTGGTGGGTCAGAGATATTATTGTTGCCCAGTAGAGGACAATGGTCTAAGTCATAGAGTGTACAACATTGGTCAGAGATTTGAAATAAAGCACTCTGCAGACCCATTTCAAAAAGGAATGGCTGATATTAATTTGTGGGGTAGTGGGTCAGAGATATTATAGTTGCCCACTAGAGGACAATGGTCTGAGTCATAGAGTGTACAACATTGGTCAGGGATTTGAAATAAAGCACTCTGTAGACCCATTTCAAAAAGGAATGGCTGATATTAATTCGTGGGGTGGTGGGTCAGAGATATTATTGTTGCCCACTAGTGGACAATGGTCTGAGTCATAGAGTGTACAACATTGGTCAGAGATTTGAAATAAAGCACTCTGTAGACCCATTTCAAAAAGGAATGGCTGATATTAATTTGTAGGGTGGTGGGTCAGAGATATTATTGTTGCCCACTAGAGGACAATGGTCTGAGTCATAGAGTGTACAACATTGGTCAGAGATTTGAAATAAAGCACTCTGCAGACCCATTTCAAAAAGGAATGGCTGATATTAATTCGTGAGGTGGTGGGTCAGAGATATTATTGTTGCATACTAGAGGACAATTGTAACACCCCTACCGCTAATACCGTCATTACCGTCTAAACTTCCCATACTTCCATACTTACGCAGTGAATACTTTCTTACACAACGGTGGGTGATACAACGCCGTTAGCCACCCACGTGAGTAACAAGGCTACTACTACTTACATCAGCATCTGATGGACCGGAATACCCGAGTGTTACGCAATTACAAACCATATTCCAAATACAAACCGGGTACTACAATTTTCCATTCAATACAATACTCCATAATTACAATACAATATACCGAGTTTACTAAGATCCAAATCCAAATACAACAATTCTTTCAAGTTTATACATACTCATTAAGAGTCTAGCATCTACCCATTCCTCACAAACTACATACTTTCCAAATACATAATGGTGTACCCCTTGGTAGATACACCGACACTTCAAAGGCTACAAGCCTTATACAATTCTTTACTAACTACCATTCATTCCTAGCTATCTAAACATAGCCGCCGGTCTCTTACTGTGACCATAACCGCTTCGGGTACCTGTACAGTAAAAATAGTGCCCCAAGGGACTCAGCTTACGCTACATATGAAATCCTCATACCCCGCGTACTAGCGAGGGTATGCCGATCACTTGGTCGAATACATGCAGTTCATTTTACTCATACATACATACATGTTTTCATTCATAATATTACAATACGTCACAGAGCATACATACATACATCTCAATACATACAAGGAAGATATTACAAGTCAACCATTCACACTTACCTTTACGGAAATACACTTCTACAATACATACACAATACTTGTTAGCTTCTTTTACCCACCCGGGTTAATCGGGTGTACATTACTCTTTTACTCAAGGTCAAGACTTACACCAACCAAGACCGTTACTCATACAATACTTTACTTACTTACTTACCTACTCAAGTTAAGTCGTTGTGACCTCCGGGCAGGGACTACACCGTCCCACCACCGGGCTTTACTGTGGCTCACCAATCTAGGATGCTACCCATTTAAGGGATTTGGTCCATAGAAAGGATTCAAGCCAGGAATCGGATCCAACCTCTTGTGTCTCTTCATCCTCACGCGTGGCCGAAACTATATCGGACTTCTACTCATTCCAATTTATTCAATACTCAAGTCAGGAGTTAGATGGTTAGGAATTAGTAGAAGTCATCACATCCATACCAAGGAATAATACATTACACAAGTACATCGCAAGATACATATACACTTCATTCTCATCCATTCATTTCATGAATTATACAAACTAAATGTTCAAGGCAATATAACAAGAACAAATATAATACAAGCACAAGTAAGTGCATTAAATTCCAATTCGTGCATTTATCTTATTTAGGTGATCAAATAAGCACACAAATCGGGTAACCAGGTTAGGATATAGAGCATGAGGAAATCATACCTTTCACCGGGATTTACTTTACCGGGTGTTCCCTTGTTCCTTGGTTCACACTTGTTCCTCGAGTCTTACTCTCGAACCACTGACTACATGCCAAATGGTTCTTATTAATATTAAGCATTACGGTATGTACATAATTGCTACTTCCGTACCTACCCCGTTATCCCATTATTTCGGTTTAACTTAATGTTCTTATACTCACAACTTTCTTAATCACTTCTCAAACTTATTTACACTTCTTAGGGCCTTTAAAGGTCACCAAAAAACCTTAACAACTTCTAAAACCATTACCAATAAATCCCCCATGTTTTAAACCCTAAAAATCACTTTCGGCAACAATTTAGAGGTGGTCCGGACCCAAGGTCCCAGACCATTCATGGAAAACACTCTCGGCAGATTTTAACTATTGGTCCGGGACTTGGTCCTTGACCTAGGTCCCGGACCACTTGCAGGATTTACTCTCGGGCTTATTTTCGGTGCAGTCCGGGACTTAGTACATATCCTAGGTCCCGGACCCTGCTAAAAACTACTAGTAGGTTGATTTTCAACCCCAAATCAACCCTTAATCCACCTCCAATCATTCCATAATCTTTCCACATGTTTAAACACACTAAAACACTTATTAAAACTCCTTAAATCCATGGTCCAATCCTTACTCAACTTCTTGCTCAATTTCTACAAATTTCCATTCTCATTTTTACAATTTGGCACACGTGTGCATTTCTACACTCCTCTTGCACTTTGCACTTTGTCCTAACTCCATTTTACCATTCCAATTATTTTCCAAGCAAATACACTATCTATACCCAAGTTCAACACTCATTTTCCTAAGTCTTCCACTAGTTCCTCTTAGATTTTCTAATGCATTACTACAGTTCTTGCTACAGATTTTACACCCTTTATTCTCATACTATAACTACCACTCCATGGTTACTAAGCTTCTCTACTCAACCCAATACACACCTTGGTTCTCCCATTCACCAAGTCATCCAAAAATGCACATTTCCTAGTAAAATTTTACCATAGTTTACCTACAATTCTACCTTATCCACATTCATCATTTCTCAACAAAATCATTCCTAAACTAGCCACACCCATCCAAGGGTCCTACCAGCAATCAAAGCAATACCAATTCATCAATACTTCCTCAAACAACAATACTAATACACATACTCAAATTATTTGGCTCTAAGGCCTTCAATCCAAACATTACTTCACATATACACTCAAACTTCCATCAACTACAATACTAGTACAATATTTTGGGTTCTTTAATTAATTTACCCATTCCCATTACTCTAATGCATTAAAATTTAGCATTAAGAAGGAGCTCTTACCTCAAGCTTATAATTCCTTCTTTTCTTTTCCAATTCTCCTCCTTCACTCTTTCTTGCACAAAATCGGTCAAGTGGGCAATGGAGTTGCCAAACTCCATTCCCATCACCCAAGGAACACAAAATAAGTGTAATTAAAATACTAACCCTTAGATTAATACTAATTCATTGAAATGCTTAAAACACCAATCTATGGTTTACCTTTGGAGTCTTTCAAGAGGGGTTTTAGCCCTTGGTTCAAGAAGGTGATCCTACCACCATTGGAAGGTTGAATTGTTGCTCAAAGAGAGAAAATAAGCATTACAAATGGGGAAAATCGGCTACAAAGGAGAATGGTGGAAACATGAGTTTTTCATGTAAATTTTTACCTTAATGGAGAGAGGAGACTCCAAGCTTTGATTTGGTACCATTTTCTCTTCAAATGGGGAAAACCCATGGAGATGAACTTCCTCATTTTCGTATTTTTAAAAGAGAGAATGGTAGAGAATGATGAGAGGAGCAAGAATATGTACTTATTTTTGCATTTGGAGTTCAAATGGAGCTTGAGCATGGAGAAGAAGAGGGGCTGCCATGGGAGGTTGGTGAAGCTCCAAAAATAGCCAGCTACAAGGGGAGAAGGAGAGAGAAATCAGCTGGGAGAAAAGAAATGGGAGAGAGAAGAGAGAAATGAGAGGTGAGAGAAAAAGGTGGATGCTTTTTACTTTATCTCTTTTTGCTTTTTAACTTCTTTATTTGCTAGCTAGTTACATGTGTGTGAGGGAGTTATTTGACTCTTAAAAATGGGCCCCTTACAGTATTACTAGTTGGAGCGTTTTTCGTCTTTTACAGAAACGCTCGTTAATTTACTCGGTTTGGTACTATTCACTAACTAGGCCGGTTTTCCGGAATTTTCTCGTTTCTTTAATTTTAATGGTTATTAAGCTTCCATTAATGCTTAATTATAGTTATTTAAGGAACTTTATTTTTTACGGGTTCGTTTGACCACTCAAAGTCATGTTTTTGGGTTTTCTCGGAAAACGTGCGCTAAAGCTCTATTAGCGTGTTAATACATTATTTGGATCCGTTTTCTTCGGGAATTGTTCCCGTACACTAATTAGGCATGAATAAGCCTTAGGAATCCACATAATACTCTAACCGAGGTCTCGTACCTCCTGTGGTTATTTAACGCTTATTTTAGTGTTTTTCACTTTTTAAGCGTTTCTTCATTTCTTTTGGATTTATTTTTCGTTACCAAAATTACTTAGGCACTATTAGGCCCTTATGTACATATTAGAATAATTTTAATCACTATATTTAAGTTCGGGGTAATTCAACAATGGTCTGAGTCATAGAGTGTACAACATTGGTCAAAGATTTGAAATAAAGCACTCTGCAGACCCATTTCAAAAAGGAATGGCTGATGTTAATTCGTGGGGTGGTGGATCAGAGATATTATTGTTGCCCAGTAGAGGACAATGGTCTTAGTCATAGAGTGTACACATTGGTCAGAGATTTGAAATAAAGCACTCTACGGACCCATTTCAAAAAGGAATGGCTGATATTAATTCATGGGGTGGTGGGTCAGAGATATTATTGTTGCCCACTAGAGGACAATGGTCTGAGTCATAGAGTGTACAACATTGGTCAGAGATTTTAAATAAAGCACTCTGCAGACCCATTTCAAAAAGGAATGGCTGATATTAATTCGTGGGGTGGTGGGTCAGAGATATTAAGCAAGCACCTAAAAAAATGTTTACTTTTGTTTTCAATTGTACTAGAATTTGTTTGTTTCAATTTTTTATCTTGTTATGTTTTCATTAATTGCAGAATCTGGAGGAATTAGTGATTATATAAACATTGATGTCTAACTAGGCGTAATGTTTTTGTCAACAACGAGCAAGGAACATAATGTTCGATAAAACGTACAATCAAAACTAAGATGTGAATACAAAATAATTCATACATCATGGATCGCCACCACCAGTTCTTCTCCCTCGGCCAGCTCTGTTCCCCATTCTTCCTCTTCTGCCCTGCTCATACTCACTTGGAGTGTATCTCTGTGGTGGGTTCATTGAATCAGGTCCCTTGAGGGTCATGTCCCATGTGCTTGCAGGAGGTGGAGGGGTGGATGTGGTGGATTGCCCCCACATGCCTAACTGCCTCTTCCTATCCTTGTCTGAATCATCATCTTCAAAGTTCAAGTTGGCGAAGGTGGTGTTCATCTGCGCTGATCGCTCGGCCTATGTGGTCGGCTTGTGTCTACTGCTAGACCGCAAGGACCCTTCCCCTGTAGGGACAATAATCTGGCCATAACCAGCTGACAAATGCCCATATGGATCTAAGTGTGAGGATGAATATGGACGTTGATCCCAACTGGCATTTGTTTGTTGTGTACCCCACGCGTTATAGTACTAGGAGCTGTGGTATGTGGATATTCCCACGGGTTAATCATAGCCTGTGGGTTAGTCACTGTATAGTGAGCATAAGTGCCAGCATCCGCCAACCCAATTGTATCATACTGGCTTGTTTGGCCATGCCATTCTGTTTGTTCAGTCATCTGACCCCCCTCCCCCTACTGTGTAGCATGGGTCGTCTGACCACCGTATTGTGAAGATCCCCATGTGCTAGCGCCAGAGCGGTACACTTGATCTCACGCACTTTCATATTCACTCGGGAACGATGGCTGTGTGGGGTATGTCCAGCTGGACTGTTGAAAAACTTCCAGTACGGGATCAGCTTCTAGAGCCTGTGGGGTCGGACGCACTTCACTCCTTGGTTTTCTTCGTGCTTCCCGTCTACTTGGATTGTCGTTGCACGAAAAAGGAGGCTGGTAAATGACCACAACAGGTGGGGCACGACGATCAACAGGAGTCTGGTAGTGAGCGTAGCGCTAGTGGGATGATACACCTGTTTGCTGTGACAAATAGCCGGTGTAGTCACCCCTACGAACATAATCATAGTATTAGTAAAATCAGTCCAACCTTGTAACTATAGTTAAAATAATAAGTGCTAAAAATAACCAATTAATATGATTACCAGTATGGCCTGTCTTAGTGCCTCACTTGTGTACCACCTAACACTGTGTCTATAATACCACTGCATGTACTCGGAGTGCGCTGTCAATGGAACTGGAAATGGGTAATCTACAAGCCTTATACGTCTGTGAATTCTGTCATTCCATAGCTCGATATACCTGGCGTTCACATTGCCCCAGTCCACCTCCACCCGGCCGGTTCGCTTTTGATTGTGCAGCTTATCACAATCCAGTGGCAATGCTATGGGTTGATCACGTCCAAACTGTTATGCCCCAGTTTTTTTTTAT
This sequence comes from Limonium bicolor, assembly GCA_023374045.1. Lineage (NCBI taxonomy): Eukaryota > Viridiplantae > Streptophyta > Magnoliopsida > Caryophyllales > Plumbaginaceae > Limonium > Limonium bicolor. The sequence goes on from CM041778.1 coordinate 84,497,277, forward strand.
TTCATTCTACTCTTATTTCGTTTCGGTTCCGTAAAGGGAGGATAATAATATCCTTCTTTTCGTTCTTGTGGGATTATGTCATTTATGGCTGATTATCCAAAGTTAGAGGGACGGTCCTTTTTATTTTTGCTATTAATTAATAAGTCGAATTAAACTTCCTTTTTAATACCTCATTCTTATTTTCCTTCCCCCTTCATTTAGTTTCACGATCTTTCCCTCACGTCAGTTTCTAACATTCCCCTCTCAACTCCCGCTCTGCGTGCATATCCCTTCTCCTTCCCTTTGCTTGTTCCTCTCAATTCTTCCTCTCTGTAAATCGATCAACTAGAGTGCTGGCAGCGTCGTTGGTGATTCGAGTCCGTCAATCTCGAGTTAGGAATTCCGAGTGGGGGTTTCTATTTTTCGTTCAAGTTCCTTGCTCCTCCTTCCGGTGTTGGTTCTTTTCGATGTGTTCGAGTGTTCGTGATTCTGAGCGAGGATTCGAGTGAATCAGATTGTAGAGCCTACAGAGATGGCTTAGCGTCGGATGAGAAGTAAGTGGGGGTGGAATCGGGGTGTTTGCTCACCCTCGGGGATGCTTTTATATTCTGTTTATCATATTGATTTGTGTGTTGCTTGTGCGAATTCTCCGTTTTGTGTTGTTTAATTGATTGGATAAACCCCGAGGGTACTGTTTTGCGATTCTGTGGATTTGGTGTGAGTTTGTGATGATTTATGGCTGGATTCTGCTCGTTTGTTCGTTCTGAATTTCGACAGTTTCGCTCTGTCCGAACGTCTGTCCGAACTTGTAAGTTCGGACAGGTCATCGGGCGCGTTTGTTTGTTTTTGAAGGTTTTGAAGTGTCCGAACATCGGTCCGGAATGTAAGTTCGGACCTGACGCGAGGACGAATTTTCGTAAAGTTTCGACGTGTGTCCGAACTTGCAAGGTCGGACGCAAGTTCGGACACGATGGAAGTTTTGGTTTCTGACTCTCGGCCTCTGTCCGAACTTGCAAGGTCGGACGCAAGTTCGGACATGCCACTGTTTTGAGCATAACTTCTCTGTTTAGCTCCGTTTTGAGTTCCGTTTGCGGGGTTGGATTCCCCTATCTGTGTACAAGCTTCTTATGCTGTTTATATGCATTTCCATGCACTTAAGATCTGTTTTTTGAGCTTTTGGTTTTGGGACCTAGTTACTTTGCTTCTGAGCCTTGGATAGTCGGGTCGGGCTGTCCGTAGCATGCTGCGCAGGAATTCCTTCTGTTTATACTCCTTAGGGTCTCCCTTAGGACGTTATTTGACCGACGGGTCTGTTAGCTATCTCTACGGCTTCTGTTGTGGGATCCTCGGATCCATAGGACCTTATGTAAGTCCTTCTATTGTGTTAGCTTGTTTCTAGTGTGCCACTCTTCTGTATCCGTTTCTGAAAGTCCGATTATGATTTGAAGTGACGTTCTGCTCTGCTTCTGTTTTGTGCTTCCTTTCTGTCTGATTATATTGACTCCGCCTCTTCTTCTCTGTTTATAAACTATTCTTCTACTTCTGTTTTGAGTGGGCTTCCTTGAGGAAGTCTTCTGCTTGCTGGGCTGTTTTAGCTCACCCCTTTACTTTGTTGCAGATTGAGCTCGTGGGATCTTCTCTCTCTTGTCCCTTGCTGGAGCTTCGTTTGTTTACGTTTTTGTTACATTGTTTACTTTGCACGTTGGACGCTTTAGAGTTTGTGTAGCCTTCGGACCTCTCTTTGTATTTGACTTATAAGTATTTAGATCTTGTAAACTCTTTTGGTATTTATACAAGTTTTTATTTGGTTTTGAGATTCGTTTTGCTTAGAGCCTTGCGACGTTAGGTAGTAGACTCGCGGCGTGTAACGGCCCTAACTCCTAGGCCGGTTTTGGGGTCGTTACATTTAGTGGTATCAGAGCCAGGTTTGGTTTCGTTGGGATTTGTGGGTGTTTGCCTTCTACGCTTCCGTGTCTTGTTTGATATGTGCTAATGTGTCTATTGCATGATTTGTCTACTATCTGTGGTTTGATTTGATGTTTCCTGGAGTCTTTTGAGTGCGTCTGCTCTGTGGTTGTCCACTATCAGAGTAGCGCAGCAGAAGCGTAGTGTCTGATTGTCTATGTGCTTTCTATGCTTTGAGTCTGAATCTGAGGGAGTCGGTCCTTTGGAAAAGGATGACCGAATGCAAGTTTCAGTTGTGAGCCTCGGTGGTGTGTTTTGTGTGCGGGTCGTGTTGTGTGCTTAGTGTCAGTCGGATATGTTTGGGTTATGTGACATGTGGAATTGGATGAGTTTGGATGGTGTGAGATACTAGGTTGTGAGTTTAGTAGTTTTCGGTTGTGTGTCCTAATGGGGCAGTGTGCTGTGTGGAGTGACGTGTGTGAGTTCTGGTGAGGTTAGATTGTGTGATAAGTTGTGACGTGGGTTCAGGAGGGTTTCGGTTGTATGATCCGGCTAGGTGTGTGCTTTAGCTCTTGGTTGGATGTGCTGTGAGTATGGGCTACGAGTTGAGTAAGGTGATGTGTTATGATGTGAGTTCGGGTGTGCGCTTGGTCTTTATGTTCTGTGTTTAGGTGTGGGTTTGGATTGCGAGGTCTGAGTTGTGTGATGGGTTAGGTGTACTTCAGCGTGTGTTCCGGAGTGTAGGTTGTGCTTTAGTTCTAAGTGGGTTATGGTGTGAGCTTAGACTGTGAAGTTCTCGTTTGGGTGAGAATCTTGGCTGAGAGTTTTGAGTTGTGGGATGTCAGCCAATGGGTGCTTCAGTGTGTGTGTTCCAGAGTGGGGTGATTTGGTTCTGCGTGGCTTGTGGGTGAGTTCAAGAGGTGTGTTTGTTTAGTCCTTTGGATAGGGACATCTTCTGAGAGAGTTGAGTGTTTCCTCTGTGTCTCTAGGCTGAGCTTTAGTAATCTTCTGCTATGTCCCCTCAGTTTGTTAGTCAGCAGCTGGTGCGAGTATTGCCCTAATCCTTTAAGCTTTGCCTTCTGTGATCTTGTGTTTCGCTCATTCTGATAGTGAATCTGCCTGTGAGGCTGGGTGTTGGCTCGAGCGAGGTAGAGCTTTTGGGACGAGTGGTCACCTTTTCTATGCTTCCTGAGCCTTCATGCTTAGCCTTCAGTAATCATCTATTTCGCTTCTTTTGCCAGTGAGCCAGCCAGTAAAATGGGTGAGTGTTCTTCCTGCGCCTTGGGGCTAATCTTCTGTTGAGTTCCTCTGTTAGCCAGTCAGTAGTGAGTTTCAGTGTTTGCATATGCTTCGAGTATAACCTTCTGTAACTATCTGCTTTGCTCCTTCTGTTAGTAAATCAGTCTGAGAGGTCTGTGTGATAGCTTGCAAATTAGAGCTTCTGGAAGTGTAAGAGTTCTTTCCATGCCTTTGTGTTGAGCTTTTTAGTGATTTCTGTTTTGGTTCCTTCTGTCAATGAGACAGTCAGTGATTCGATAGGCTGGCCCGTGTAAAATGGAGTTTTGAGATTGTGAGTGTTCCTGTCGGTGCCCTAAGGCTAAGTTAATCTCTTGCTTTGTTCCTTCTATTAGTGAGTCTGCTAGTATGCTTTGTAAGGCGGATTTCTAAAGTGTGTGGGTGCTTCTCTTGTGCTTTGAGACTAAGTGTTGGAGACCTTCTAGTGTGCTCTTCTGTCAGTCAGTTAGTAGTGAGATGATAATGTTCCAGTTCCTTCAGGCCTAGCCTTCAGTAACCTTCTACTTCGTTCTTTTGTTAGCGTTTGAGCCAGTAGGTTCGGTGTGTTAGCCTGGGTATGGTTAGCGATGTGGAGGGTGTTTCCTGTGCCTTAGTCTGAGATTGTGGGGATCTTCTGGTGTTCCATGTCTGTTAGTCAGTGGTAAGTTGGGTGCGGCTCCTGTGCTTTCAGGGTTAGTTCTTAGTTACCCTTGCTTCGTTCCTTCGGTCAGCAAGTCAGTTGTCAAGTTGGAGTGTTAGCCCTGGGAGATGTAAGTGTTTCCTTCTGTGCTCTAAGGTTTTGTGTCAGTAATATTCTGCTGCTTGTCCTTCTGTCAGTCTATCAGTTATAGGTTATGTTCTGAGTGTCAGCTCCATGTGTGGTTGACCTTTCGATCTGTGAGTTTCTTTTTGCATGCCTTAGTGATTGTAGTATTCCTGCACTTGAAGTGCATCTGCTCGTATTCCGGGTTTCGTCGAATTTCGAGGACGAAATTCTTTTTAAGGGGGGTATAATGTTATGCCCCAGTTTTTTTATTTCGTTCTACTCTTATTTCGTTTCGGTTCCGTAAAGGGAGGATAATAATATCCTTCTTTTCGTTCTAATGGGATTATGTCATTTATGGCCGATTATCCAAAGTTAGAGGGAAGGTCCTTTTATTTTTGCTATTAATTAAATAAGTCGAAATTAAACTTCCTTTTTATACCTCATTCTTATTTTCCTTCCCCCTTCATTTAGTTTCACGATCTTTCCCTCACGTCAGTTTCTAACATTCCCCTCTCAACTCCCGCTCTGCGTGCATATCCCTTCTCCTTCCCTTTGCTTGTTCCTCTCAATTCTTCCTCTCTGTAAATCGATCAACTAGAGTGCTGGCAGCGTCGTTGGTGATTCGAGTCCGTCAATCTCGAGTTAGGAATTCGAGTGGGGGTTTCTGTTTTCGTTCAAGTTCCTTGCTCCTCCTTCCGGTGTTGGTTCTTTTCGATGTGTTCGAGTGTTCGTGATTCTGAGCGAGGATTCGAGTGAAGCAGATTGTAGAGCCTACAGAGATGGCTTAGCGTCGGATGAGAAGTAAGTGGGGGATGGAATCGGGGTAGTTCTCACCCTCGGGGATGCTTTAATATCTGTTTATCTATCTGATTTCGTGTGTTGCTGTGCGATCTCGTTTTGTGTTGTTAATTGATTGGATAAACCCCCGAGGGTACTGTTTTGCGATTCTGTGGATTTGGTGTGAGTTTGTGATGATTTATGGCTGGATTCTGCGTTTGTTCGTTCTGAATTTCGACAGTTTCGCTCTGTCCGAACGTCTGTCCGAACTTGTAAGTTCGGACAGGTCATCGGGCGCGTTTTGTTTTTGAAGGTTTTGAAGTGTCCGAACATCGGTCCGGACATGTAAGTTCGGACCTGACGCAGGACGAATTTTCGTAAAAGTTTCGATGTGTCCGAACTTGCAAGGTCGGACGCAAGTTCGGACACGATGGAAGTTTTGGTTTCTGACTCTCGGCCTCTGTCCGAACTTGCAAGGTCGGACGCAAGTTCGGACATGCCACTGTTTTGAGCATAACTTCTCTGTTTTAGCTCCGTTTTGAGTTCCGTTTGCGGGGTTGGATTCCCTTATCTGTGTACAAGCTTCTTATGCTGTTTATATGAATTTCCATGCACTTAGGATCTGTTTTCCGAGCTTTTGGTTTTGGGACCTAGTTACTTTGCTTCTGAGCCTTGGATAGTCGGGTCGGGCTGTCCCGTAGCATGTTGCGCAGGAATTCCTTCTGTTTATACTCCTTAGGGTCTCCCTTAGGACGTTATTTGACCGACGGGTCTGTTAGCTATCTCTACGGCTTCTGTTGTGGGATCCTCGGATCCATAGGACCTTATGTGAGTCCTTCTGTTGTGTTAGCTTGTTTCTAGTGTCCCACTCTTCTGTATCCGTTTCTGAAAGTCCGATTATGATTTGAAGTGACGTTCTGCTCTGCTTCTGTTTTGTGCTTCCTTTCTGTCTGATTATTTTGACTCCGCCTTCTTCTCTGTTTATAAACTATTCTTCTACTTCTGTTTTGAGTGGGCTTCCTTGAGGAAGTCTTCTGCTTGTTGGGCTGTTTAGCTCACCCCTTTACTTTGTTGCAGATTGAGCTCGTGGGATCTTCTCTCTCTTTCCCTTGCTGGAGCTTCGTTTGTTTACGTTTTGTTGACTTTGTTTACTTTGCACGTTGGACGCTTTAGAGTTTGTGTAGCCTTCGGCCTCTCTTTGTATTTGACTTATAAGTATTTAGATCTTGTAAACTCTTTTGGTATTTATACAAGTTTGTTATTTGGTTTGAGATTCGTTTTGCTTAGAGCCTTGCGACGTTAGGTAGTAGACTCGCGGCGTGTAACGGCCCTAACTCCTAGGCCGGTTTTGGGGTCGTTACACAAACTGTCTCATCACCCGATCTGGCTGATGCCCCTCGACTATGTTGTTAAAGATAAGTGGTACAACTACAGCAGCAGTTTCTAGTGGGGCATCACCGTATGGTTGCCACACCCACTGTGAAATTAAATAACAATAAATAATTAAGGCACATAAATATCAGGAATTACGTAGTTGTTCATATGTTTGTAGTTCAATAACACTTACATGATCATCAGTGGGTGGAACTGGGATAGAATCAATGACAGCACGAGCAACCTGCAACTTACTTGTTTTCACCATTGGATTATCCCAACTACAAGTGAACATATACAAAGCTTATTAAAACATAATGATAAGAAGTGCAGTGCAATTATTAAATTAAATGTAATATATCATTTCTTGCACTTACGCATAACCGATCACGTCTTCTTTAGAAATAGGTTTTTTTGGAACTCGAAAAAAGGTAGGGAGTCTGGCATATGCCCACAGTGTAATCAACTTAGTGGCTGCAGTGATATTTGAAGAGTCAAACTAGGTGGCATTGCATAACCCACGGTAGGTGTGTGCTAATAGTGCCGACCCCCAACTGTATTGACCACACTCTAAAAAATCTCTCAACAACTCTAGATATCCACAGTCAACAGTGCGACTGTCAGGACTAGGCATCAACATCCCACCGATCAACCGCACGATCCATGCTCTTGCGTAGCGCTACTAGCCACATCTGGCCAATTGTTGAATGCATTCTCATCATCACTGCTGATCTCGAATGTCTTCTGTAACCACTGTAGTGAAACCTTGTAACCTCTAATTTGATCTGGTCCCGGTCTTTGACCCAACAATTCTTCACACAAATCTGCAACAGGCTGATTCATCCTTACAACGACAACATCTCCTTCAACCCAACAAATGATGTACATCTTCCAGAGTAATGATTGCCTCACCAAAAGGCATCATAAAAGTGTGAGTCTCTGGTCTCCATCTTTCAACAAGTGCGCTGACGATGGCATTGTCAGCCTTGATTCTAAAAATAAAAAATGGCCCCAGAAAACCAGCTTCACTGATGTAATGATGAAGTGCATAGTGTGGAAGCTCCACTTCGAGATTTCGGGACCGCAGCTTCCTGTCAGTGTATTTTGGATTTTGCATTACCTACATGCCATCGTTAGACAATTTAAGGTTATGATCCAATATAATTGTTGAACAAAATGTACTTAAGTTGAACGGCGTATCAAAGTACCGGATCATCTGAAAAAAGGGCTGCTGATATGTGAGTGGACTAGTATGTGAACAATTCATTGTCCTTGGGTCCCACCTCGGCAGCTTGGCGCTGGAATTATTGAGCCATCTACATAAACAACATATAAACAATTAACAGAGATAACAAGGACTAAATTGTAATACATACATTATAAGAATCCATAACAAGAACGACTACATTTTTCATTATTTTTGAAACAAGTAAGAGTAACTAACATTCACTAGCTTGTGTAGATTAGGACACAATCAGACCTGTATTTAAAATAAATGGACAATTTAATTACAAATTTAAATTATATAAATGAGCATTATAAATGATAAAAAATGGCATAACACTATAATAACATAAACAAAATTAATTAGTGCATAAAACCACCAAAAATGGTGATTTTGTAACTCATAAAATAAATGGACAATTTAATTACGAATTTAAATTATATAAATGAGCATTATAAATGATAAAAAATGGCATAACACTATAATAACATAAACAAAATTAATTAGTGCATAAAACCACCAAAATTGGTGATTTTGTAACTCATAAATTAAAAAGACACTTTAATTACGAATTTAAATTATATAAATGAGCATTATAAATGTTAAAAAAATGGCATAACACTATAATAACATAAACAAAATTAATTAGTGCATAAAACCACCAAAATTGGTGATTTTGTAACTCATAAATTAAATAGACAATTTAATTATGAATTTAAATTAAATAAATGAGCATTATAAATGTTAAAAAAATGGCATAACACTATAATAACATAAACAAAATATATTAGTGCAAAAACCACCAACATTGGTGATTTTGTAACTCATAAATTAAATGGACAATTTAATTACGAATTTAATTTATATAAATGAGCATTATAAATGTTAAAAAATGGCATAACACTATAATAACATAAACAAAATTAATTAGTGCGTAAAACCACCAAAATTGGTGATTTTGTAACTCATAAATTAAATGGACAATTTAATTACAAACTTAAATTATATAAATGAGCATTATAAATGATAAAAAAATGGCATAACACTATAATAACATAAACAAAATTAATTAGTGCATAAAACCACCAAAATTGGTGATTTTGTAACTCATAAATTAAATGGACAATTTAATTACGGATTTAAATTATATAAATGAGCATTTTAAATGATAAAAAAAATGGCATGACACTATAATAACATGAACAAAATTAATTAGTGCATAAAACCACCAAAATTGGTGATTTTGTAACTCATAAATCAAATAGGAAGAACTAATAGAAGATAGAAGAGGTAATTAGAAGATAGAAGAAGTAATTAGAAGATAGAAGAAGTAATTAGAAGATAGAAGAAGTAATTAGAATTTAACAAACAAATAAAAAACACAAAATATAAGTACTTTAATAAACATAATAATTAATCATAAATAAACAATACGAAAAATGAAAAAAAAATTAAATATTGCAACTTACTTAATATAATTCGGAAGTAAGAAGATTATAGAAGTGGGAGAATGAGAGTTGAAGAATTGTGTGGAGAATGGGAAAGATTGGGGGGTTTATAGGGATTTTCGGCTGCTGGAAACCGCCCCAACCCCAGGGCGGCTTCAATGCAAATGGCCGGATAACCTTATCCGTCCAGAATCTGAAGAAAATCTCGATCGACGGCTCTGATTGGTTGTCGAGATTTTTTGGATTAGGGGGAGATTTGCAAAGAAGCCACCCTGGCTTCAAGTAATGGTGGCCACCGAATCCGAATCTACCCAGAACCGGCGGTTCTACCCAGAATCGATTGGAACCGGAACCGGGCCTGAACCGATTCTGAACCGGAACCGCCCCCTTGCGAATTGAATCCAAATACAAGTTTTGAGATTCGGGACCGAACCGGGACCGGAACTGGAACCGCCTGGATTCGCGTCGGATTCGGAACCGTGGAACCAGAACCGGTGGAACCGGAACCGGAACCGCCCCGGAACCGGCCAAAGATGCGTTCCTTTAGAATGTATTAGTATTACTTTCTTTCCATGTAATCTTTTAAGACTTCCAAATTGAAATCATGTAACCTATTAGTAGCTGTACTCTTTTTCCTTATTAGGGTTTTCCCAATGGGTTTTTACCTAATAAGGTTTTAACGAGGCAGTGAATCATATAATAAAATCCACTTTGCTCTTTAATTTTTGCAAATTCAATACAAAAATTTAAGTCTTTGGTTCTTACACATTTGTGATTATAAATTTGAGGAATAACCTATCTAGGAGTAAAGTAGACGAAAAGAGCAACGTGTGGGCGCAAACGGATCTAAAATCGGAGTTAAAACGAAGAAACTAGAGCCGATCGAATCTTTCTAGAACCGGTCGGAACCACCCCAGAACAGGTCGGAACCGATCGGAACCGGAACAGGAACCGCTCCGGAACCGGTCGGAACCATTGATTTGAGTGAATCCGAAGTGAATACAGAGTTCCGGAACCAGAACCAGAACCGCCCAGGACCGGTTCCGAATCCAAATACACATTTTCCATAACCGGAACCGGTGGAACCGGAACCGTGGCCACCATTAGCTTCAAGGCTCCTTTCGACATTTTTGCCTGAAGCCGCCCCAGACCCAGGGCTGCTTCAAGCAGAAAACATTAGAAGTTGCCCTGCTACCAAGGCGGTTTTTGACAAGCTGCCCTGACCCTAGGGCAGCTTCTTTACACTGGTTCGGTATGTCCACGTAATTTTTTTTAAAAATGACCACCGCATGTATTTTTTTTATGAGTTCGTATTTTTACAAAAAATTTCCAAGGTAAATGACCACCGCTCAATAACCACATGTTGCCGGTTAATAGTGATAGTCACCAGTCAACAACTTTTAGCCATCAGTCAAAAGTAATTAGAGAAATAAATCACATTTTATATGGAAGATGAGGATTAGTTAGAGTAATCTCTATTCCCTAACGTCACCTCAATTCTTCACAGTTGGGCACTTTCACCATGTTGACTTCAGTGTGACATGTCAGAAAAAAAAAGATTGGTTGATGAAATATGGTTGTAGTTGTAATAAATTTTAAAATGTTGTAATTTTTAATATATAAGTGTAAAAAGTTAAAAAAAATAAAATTCTTCATCTAACTCATGTTCATTAAAATAAGAAGTGTCATGAATATATTTTGGTAAATTTTGAATTTTATGTTTTCAGTGAATATATATTACGTATTTTAAAAGTGAATATTTTTCATTAATAAAATGAATTTTCTTTAATAAGGAAATGAATCTTATTTAATTTAAGATAGTGATCAACCCTAAGAAGGCTAACACCATCAAAGAAACTAACGTGGCTTGGATTAACCACCAACCAAGCAAAAGAAACCCTACCTCCATACAAGCAACCCAAGAAAAAAATCTATCCCCCAAACATACCCTAGGGTAGTTAAACGGTCGAATGTGTATTTTAGAGTTTGAAGTTTAGGGTTTAAGGTTTAATAATCTTAAAAAACCGCAGCCCCCAAAATTCGATCAAGATAATTGAAACATTACAAAAGTGTAAGGAGTTGTTCGCTGGTCACCTCTATGTGAGAATAAAAAGAACACAACAAATGTTGTGTTTGGGTTAATGTGCATTTGTGAGTTAGATGGTGGTCCCCAACTAAGGAGAGAGAATTAAAGAACAAATAGGAAAGTGATCACTTAAAGGCAGATTAATCTTCAGTATAAAACACAAGTTATGCAGCAAACAACCCCTAAAATAAACAACAAAAATATACTTTAAAACCCAAACTTACCCTAAAATAGCTAAACCGTCGAAGAAACTAACACCGTCAAAGAATGCTAATGTACAGTTCGATTATTAACCACCACTCAAGAAAAAAATAACCCTACCCCCCCCCCCACCCCACTATACAACCCTAGAACGGTTAACACTGTCAAACAAGCTAGCATCGTTGAAGAAACTAACACTGTCGAAGAAAGTAACACCGTAGAAGAAGCTAAAGATCATCGAAGAAGCTAACACCATCGAAGAAGGCTAATGTGATTCGGTTATTAACCACCACACAATAGAAAATAAAAAGATAACCCTACCCCCCTAAAACCCTAGGACGGTTAACATTATGGAAAGCTAGCACTATCGAAACATATAAAAAATATATATAATTTTAAATTTATCAAAACATATTCATGTTTGATCTTATTTTGAAGAGCTCAAATTAGGATAAACAATGTTATACAATTTATGTTATTTAGATTTATTTTTAATAAGCTACAACACTTTATTTAAAAAAAATAAACAACATAGAAACAAGACAAAAATGGTGTCACCTAGGATGTTTAAATAAAATGGTGCCACTTCTTAGAGCCAACTGTTTGTCTTTTGGTTGTTATATGTGACAATACATTATTGAAGGAGAAAGTAGGACCACATGGAACCTAGACGAGATCCATACAAAGACCACCTCTTTATGCTATAAATATGTCATCGAATATGCTACAAAATGCAAAGGGGAAAGAAATCTTAAAAGTATCGCGTGATGAGAAAAATTAAGTAGATGATTATACAGGATATGCGACAAATTTTCAACTTGTCGTGTTACTGAAATGCGTGTTATTTGTGACATGTAAGTATGCCTTGTCTGGCACTTAGGCTCTATGCGGTATGGGCTTTTTGGAGCTGTTTTATAGTATATTCTGGTAGCTAGTTTGTGCTGGCATATTTGCAACATAATCTATGGTTGTTTTGTGTTGGCATATTTATAGTTGTTTCAAAAATTGTTGTTTGGCAGTGTGATTTTTTTGCAATATAAGTTGGTTAAGTCGGTTACGTGCGGTGCATTTACCATTTTTTGTATTACAATTATAAATATGTAATAAATAGATATATATTTTATAGTGAACTTCACATCTTATGTCATTAGGGTTTCCATATACATAATCTTCTTAAATAGAGGCGGTGTATTGGAATAAGGATATCAATTGTCTCACTATCTCGTCTCTCTCTACACACTGTATTCTTCTCATTTACAACAAAATATTAATTTATAGTTGAAAACAATATTTAATTTGTTCAAAAATAAATAAAGTAACTACTAACAAATGTTATAAGGTATAAGTAATTTGTTACCATCAAAGATATGTATATACCCAAATCTTGATAAACTCAATACAATAAAAGTTAATAGAACATAAACTACTGTTTGATCAAAATTTAACTGTAATGAATATTAATATGTTTCCACTTTTTACTCTCAGTTGGTTGTTGCCCCTTTCTTTTTGATGCGGATTTTGATTTGCGTTGCTCACCCGACAATACACCCGTTATCTATTTTAATATATAAAAATTATATGATAAAGTCAAGTATGAAAGCACAGAATAAGGACGGTTAAGGAACTGAAAAATTCAAGAAAGAATTTCACGGTCATCTAACATACATGCTTTGCGCCCCTTTCATTCTCTTCACTCATGGTCATTTTGCAACCCTAAGAGGTGAACAAAAAAAAGATACAAGTTCTGCGCCTCTATTAATTCTCTTCACTTATAGTAATTTCACAAATCTTAACCGGCAAACAAGACGATACATGCTCTGCGCAGACAAGGCGAGCAGCATAAATGCCATAGAATAAATATGCTCTATATGAACAAACAAAAATAAATATGTCTAAGCGTGACATTTATGTTAAACAAAAAAGCTAGTCCAAAATGTCACTTAAATGCCACAAAACGAATGGGGCCTAATAAGAGAGACAACACCCTCGACGTTGGATAATGGAGCATATAAACATTGACATCATTATCAATAAATAAGTTAACTACAACTGAAATAATTTGGAAAATTTTATGAAATAGTTCTAATTATTTACTTAATAAATTTCATTAACTAGCACATTATTAAAAAATATTATTACATTTGTGTCTTAATTCACAAAATATCACTATAGTCATTGTGTAGGAAAAAAAAGGCAAAATGTGAAAATTTCTTTCGTGGTTAACAAACAAACGTACTAGTTTAAAGGATATGGAATAAAAAAAATAAAAATGCTACCGAAAGAATATAAAAATTACTATAGAATATTGAACAAATAATTGTAAAAAAATTATTAATTACATGAAAATGATATCAATATATTTATTTGCTTTTGTTTTACTTTCCCCGAATTTTTGTCCTTTTTTCATAAAAGTATTTGCAACTCTAGGTCAATAATGTGAATTTTTATTTTATGGGATCAACAAATTGATTGTAAAAATTGCTTATATTATATTTAGCATACAAATTAAGTTATAAATAATAAGAAGTTATGTGTGTTTATTAGCAAAAAAAATTAATGCATTGCATGGATGCCAAATTTTGTAAATGAGATACATGCTACCTCATGTCATATCAGATATGTATTGTTAATAAATTGGATTTAATATTTTTTTATAAAATTTATTCATCATTCAATTATAATTGCAAATATTTCAATAAAGAAGAATAACTAAGGAAATTAAATAAACAAAAACAAAATAAAATAAAATTCCCTGTTTGTCTTTTGTATGTTTGATTTGTTAATTATTAAGGTTTTCTCAAATTCTATTCGTTAGTATATAATATTTTTTATTTCCTATAATTTTATAATTCTTTATTTTTTTTCTTTAGTATTTTGATTTTTTATTTAAACATCTAGTGACTTATTTTGATCTAGTATGCTAATTAGAAGCTTTACACTTTTTCTTGTAGTATATGACTTTCGAGTGTAGCGTCACCTTGTACCAATGTGAATTTTTTTAATATTTCATGTACAAACCAAAAAAATTCACCCCATTAAGTAAAGATGGGTCATCATCATTCTATCTTTAAATGTCTTATTGTGCAAGCCAAGATGAAACCATTTTTTTTTATTAAGAGAATTCTGACGAAATTTCAAACATTTGAGGAAAAACACAATTTTTTCAACAATAAACCGATTTCAAAACAAATACAAATGTTTCAAAAATACAATTTTCATAGCATCTAATCAATTTGGTTTTTTAGTCAAAATCATATGTATATATTTACAATTCGACTCGTTTATTTTAGTTAAAACTTTCTTTCAAAACTACTCATTCAGCATTTATTAGAACTGCATATATATTTTTTTGTCGCATTAATATCACAAGAAATAGTAGTGTCTTAGCGGTAGTAACATCTCATACTAACCCATGGAGATGGAGTTCCAGGTTTGATCCTTGAACAGTGCTTTTCCTTGTTCTTTCTCTCCTGTGTGTGTTTGGCGTGGTGCTCCTTTTTTGGCCTGTGGATGGCACATCGTCGCCATCTTCTATCCTGTCACCGTGAGCCAAAATGGAGTCCAGACCTTCTTCTAGTTCATGGTGATGCTCGCGTTCGGGAGTTCTCCCCTTTCTCTCTAAGAAATTTGAATGAAAAAGCTAGATTTGATACGGGTTTAGTTCGACCCTTACTCTCCGTTTTCTACTGACTATCGCCCATTTGGTTCGAACCAAAAGGGTTTTGCCAGGTCCACTTTTGCATACTCAATTTTTACTTATTTTTCCGAACTTTTTGTGATTGAACTCTAAATTGGAGAGTATTGGTGGCACTAATACACTAGTGGAACGCTAGCCTTTAATGACGGTGGTTTAATCACGGCTTTAACAGACACCGTGATTAATAGGAAGGTCGGAATTAATTAGCGACGATGATTGAATTAACCGTAATCAATAATCGATCGGAGGTAGGCGTGCCTTTTTTAGGACGGACTTTAGATGACGGTTATTAGTGAAACCGTAATCTAAAGTCCCGTGTTGACGCGCGCTTTACGGTCAACGGACTTTAGATTACGGTTTCACTAATAACCATCATCTAAAGTCCGTCCTAAAAAAGGCGCGCCTACCTCCGACTGATGGTCAACGACGTCGTTTTGACCTGACGCCAAATATTTCCCGTATTATTTGATTTTTTCGACTCCGCACGTAATCTAAATTACAGTTAACGACGTCGTTTTACCAGTGTATTTTAGATTAATAAAAACTTTATATTAATGTGTTACCTATGTTTGAAACCCAACATATGCCAAATAATTATCGCGCTATTTTTTTAATTTCGTTACACTTTAGATTACGGTTAACGACGTCGTTTTACCAGTGATTTTAGATTAATAAAAACTTTATATTAATGTGTTACCTATGTTTGAAACCCAACATATGCCAAATAATTATCGCGCTATTTTTTTAATTTCGTTACACTTTAGATTACGCTTCTTTAGGAACCGTCATTTAAAGTGTGCCTTTAGATTACGGTTTACATGTAAACCGTAATCTAAAGTCCTTTTACATTTGCCTATACCCTACACACTGTACTCACAGTAACTCTTCTTCTCTTTCGCGCTATCTTCCTCATTGAAATCGCCTCCTCTCTCCCGTCACCTTGCTAACGGCCATCGCCGCCGTCGCTCCCACCACCTTTGTCACTCCCATCGCCGCCGGTCACCACCCGTCTACCACTGGTCTTACCGTCGACGTCTCTATCGCGTATTGGGTATGCGATCGATTGATTGTCATTTTTTTCTAACTTTGTTCATATACATGCATTGCGATTGCAAGTTCTAACCTCGTTTGTATCGAATCCTGAGAGTGTAATGGCAAATGTTCTAACCTTGTTCATATATTTGTGCCCAGATTCACAGTTAATTGCAACCTAGTTCGTGGGCTGATTTCTACACTACTTGCCCACTTCGGTGCTTAGTAACGGTAACTTTGCAAACCAAACTGTAAACTATTGTATTTATTTATTCTTAGCATTTAGTATTACAATTAATACATAATAGTGTAGTTTTAAAAATGCTACTACTTAAAACTGCCACAGGAAAGAAAGTAAGTTCAAGTATATTACCGATTCCTGAAAATAGCTCATTTTCAACTGCTCAATCTGCTATGCCAGATGCTCTCTGTTTGATTCACAAGCTGTGACAGGAATCAACAATGCTATTGTTATAACCACCAGAAAGAATAAGATGAGTTTCGGTATTTTAATGGTTCTAGAATGACTAGTTTCAGTCCTTCAATCTGAAGTACTGCAGAGAAGGTCATAAATAAACTTCATTTACAGTAGAAGAAGATAAGTTTATGTATGTTACCAGTTCTAGATGGTGCGTGCGAATTTGACTTTGATAAAACTGATTTGGAGATGTTAGAAATATAGGGGAGATGCTGTCGATTTTTTTCCGCGGTTTAGCTAGCATTTAACCTTGATTTTTTGATGAATTCTAATGTTGTCGTTTTTCATTTATGCATCAGGTCTACGACTTTATTTAGGCTTCCGACCTCAACCGTCTTAGCATTGGCTAATCGTCTACCAGAGGTAAGATTTATATATATACATATAATATTTGACAAACTACCAAACATAGTTATCCGCCTAAGATATACCTAATAGAGGTATATCTTCGGCAGTCCCTGTCGGGACTGTCCACGATTGTTAAATCTCACACCTAGGGTGTGAATGTGCTTTTAATATGTACTTTATTGATTATTTCAGCAGTATCTCTTTATTGTTCTTCGAATGCATATATTATTGATTAATATCATAATATCGTGCATTTGAAGAACTGTAGGGAGATGCTGCCGAAATTTTCAATAAATTACATATTAAAAACATGTTCACCGGTGGGATTTAATACTCATCGTGAGTATATACGATCAGACCATAACAAGGGAATGTGGGTTGAGAGATAATGGTGTATGTAAGTTATTACTATAAAAATTTATATGAAATTAACACTCTTTTATTTATTGCTTGTATATGACCATTATGAAATGCTTAATTTAATTCAAATTGTATTTCAATCCTTGCAGGCATGGCTGATCCGGACATGGCTGATGAAGAGTTCGATTTATTTTGTCGTCAGGAGGAGGAAAATGAGCAGCAAATGGTACCGGTCCCATCTACATCTGCCGCTGCTGCTGTTGGCCCATCTACATCTGCGCTGCTGCTGTTGGCCCTACTGCCGCTACTGCTGTGGCCCTTCCATGAGTGCACCTTCTACGAGTGCTACTCAGAGACCCAGAGGTAGAGGTCCGACCCGTGGGTTGAAACTGCAGAAACCGGATCAGATTAGTCTTCTGTGGGACAAGTATGGGAGGTATGGTGGGGGCAGCAGGTCAGAGTTCGCTAGTATGCTAGGGACTCTGGCCAGATCACATTGCTGCATCAACCACACATGGAAACAAGTCCCGGAAGAAGTTAAGGAGACCATCTGGAAGAAGGTGCAAGAACGATACAAGATCCCAGAAGAAGTGAAGAAGACCGTTCTTTCTTTGGTGTCCGGCAAAGCTAAATCATTCCGCCACTACTTGGTTGAGCATTGGATCAACAGGGTGCCCCCACGTGAGCCTCCGCCGTATGTTGTGTACAATGGCATGATCACTGAAGAGGAGTGGAAGGAGTTCGTTGAGCGGCACGCCACCCCCGAGTTCAGGGTATGTTTGTGTGTACTCTTTTCTTAATTAATGCTCATAATGCTTTATCCCTGATTTTCTAATTAATTTTCTGTTGTACTTTCTTAACAGCAAATACAAGAACAAGCACGGCAAAACCGTGAAGCTAATCTCTACCCCCACACCATGGGACGAAGGGGATATGTGGGCAGCCTCGAGGGATGGAAAGAAGCTGGTTTGCTGACACGGAGGAACGAGGATGGAAGTGAATGCCCGATCGAGGATGTCTCTGAGGCGAGGAGGGTGCAGATGTACATACTGGGACGCCAGAAAACGACCAGCGAAGGTCAGAGGATATTTCCTAATGCTGCGATGGAACAACTGGCTAACCAAATTGTAAGTATTTGAAAGTAGCTGTTAAATAATTTACTTATATACTCAAGTGTTTGTTGATCTTAAATTTAGTGTTAACTTCTTTGACAATTGGACAGTATGAAGCGGCACAGAGAGGAGAAGTAGACATACACGCTCCTCCTTCTCAAGACGACGCTCTCAATCAAATACTTGGGAAGAAGGATCACCCGGGGCGTGTTAGAGGATTTGGGGGAGAAGTACGTCAGAAGCACGTATTCCCGCCATCTGCTAGGAAGGGTCAGATGAGTGCTGCTGAAGTCGAGGCGATGGTAGAGCGTAAGTGGGCTGCTGAGCGCCAAGCTAATGAGGAAAACTGGCTGCTGAGCGCGGGCTTTCGAGGAGAGGCTGCAGGAAGCGTTGAATTCGATCGCACATGCGACTACTCAGCAGCAGCAGCATGATCCTCCTCGACTGTCTTCCTCGTCTAGTTGTGCTCCGGCCGCTGACCCGTACCCATTTGCCAACATCCGGGTTAGCTTTGTTTAACTATTTTTCTCCTAAAATAAAGTATTTAAATAGTATTAGATTGGACTCACTTATTTATTTCACGTATTATCTCTGTTTATTAAAGGAGCAACAAAAATGCCGTCTCCAAATACCATTAGAAGGGCACCCTGTAGATGCGGCCTACGGGACGGTGTTGCCATCAGATCCACTCACGCTCATCAGTTTTGTACGTCTACCCCCATTCTACGCGCATGTGACCTTGGACCTGATCATTGGTGGCTTTGAGCATGCATACCTTCCAATGGCGTTTGACAACAAATGCACGCTGATCGAAGCGAAGGGAGACATATTGCCCTGGCCAGCATGTTATATTGTTGTCACCGATGAGGTAAGACTGTTTGACAACCATTTAGTATCTAATAAAATGCATTATTTAGCATTAAGTGTCTAATCTAATCTATTATAGATCCCTGAGCTTCCTCACCGCGTAACCCGGCCCAGACTAGAAGAGACCAGCGCGCCGGCGAATCCTGAGATCCCTGAGCTTCCTCGCCGCGTATCCTGGCCCAGAGAAGAAGAGATCAGCGCGCCGGCGAATCCTGTCAGAAGTACAAGGGTATGTTCTAGATAAATGTTTAATGTTACTATAATAATCAATTAGTAATTATCTTTACATTTATGCTTTACTGTTTGTGTGTGAAGGGTAAGAATCCAGTGAGTCGGGGTGCGAAAGGTAAGAATCCAGCGCCCGTCCGGGGTCGCACCAGGACTTCTGTGGCGCCTAAAAATAAGCTCGCACTGCCACAAAAACTTGTTAATGTTTTGGGGGCCAAGCAGGTGAATCTCTACGACAAGATCATGTTGAAGTCATCTCAAACTAACAAGTTCATGATGACGCTTCCAAAGTCGATGTTTCACTACGAATAAGATATGATCACGACAATCAACTTTGAGGACATCAGAGAGATGATGTGTGGAGATTACTTGAACATTAACATTATTCAAGCTTATCTAAAGTAAGTGTTCTTTCCTCATACTGTAAAAACATATAGAATAAGTATCTATGAAGTTGCATTGGCTAACTTTTATAGTACATGTGATATAATAGAGGTCTGCTTGAGAGATGTGCTGAGAAGGACATGACCTCCATTACTGCGGTGTGCCCGGAGCGTTTATCGTACGACTCAGTCACTAGGGACCCGGGGAGGTTTTGTAATTACATGATTCATTGCTTCAATGTTGCTGATCGACAGAATAAATTATTCATTCTAATGCCGTATCACCAAACGTGAGTTCTGATATAAAATTACATACTAATTAGCTAACTTTTTTACCTTCATTTCTCATTTCATTTTGTATTTGACATTGTAGCCACCACTGGGCTTTGTTTATATTCTGCGCTGCCACCGCTACTCTGCTCGTTCTAGATCCACTAGGGCAGTGGACAGAATTCAACACTGAAGACTTAATCAAAGAGTAAGTTTTATTACTATTTAATTGTTTGTAAGTTTTTTGAACCAAAATTAATGTACTTGTTCATTTTGCTAAACGCTTTTGTTAATATATGTAACAGTTGTTACAAAAAAACCCCACAGGGAGAGTTTGGTGATTTGACCGTCGATTACATCAAGGTTTGGTAATTCATGTATTTCATTCGTGCTGCTATTATCTTTGTACAATTGTTTTACATTTGTGAATTTTGGTGATTTAGTGCCCTACCCAAAAGGACTCTAGGAGTTGCGGGTACTACGTGATGCGGTATATGTACGAGTTCTGCGGGTACTTCCCAAGTTTTAAGAATGATAAAGACAAGGTAATACGAACGTTGTCTTGTATTTAATTCTTTCGGCAGATTTTTTGTGTCTTTATCTTAATCTCATTATGTTTTCCATTCCTTTTCTTGTTGCAGATTAAAGAGCATTTTGCCAAATTCTCGACTTATCATCCAAACGACTTGTTGCATGTCAGAGAGAGCATGTCAGCCATGTTTATGAGAATGGAGTGGTAGACTAGCTAGCTCTGATGCTGCTATGATGGATTTTGTTTTTCACAGTTTTCAGCACCGTTTTTGTACTGTTTTACGCTTCTGTTTTATGCTATTTCTTGCTGGGAGTCATCCTAGCTATATCTACCATGTATAGGTTACACTGCTACCTTTGTAGCCCTCTGATTCTGCTAGTTGCTGCTGCTGTAACAGATTATATTTTTTGTAATGAATTGCTAGCTGCTGCTGTAACAGATTCTAGCTGTTGTATTGAATATTTTGTTGCAATTGTGCGCAGAGAATGAATTTGCAATTGTTATCTCTGTTGCAATTGTGTAATAGATTGAATATGCAATTGTGCGCAGAGAATATTTGCAATTGAATATTTCTGTAACAGATTTTCGATCTGGTGTATATTAGATGTTATCTCTATTGCAATTGTGCGCAGAGAATGAATTTGTATTGTTGGTATTTGATTCAGGTGGTTCAATTGTGCAGTTTCTGCACATTTGTTGGTCTGATGCCCTCTTGCTTATCTGTTACAATTTGTCTCTGTTGCAATTGTGTAGATTTGTAAAAAAAATAATAAAAAAAAAATTACACTTTAGATGACGGTTATCACAATAACCGTAATCTAAAGTCCTTTGGGCGCGCGCCAAAAGACTTTACATTACGGTTATTGTGAAAACCGTCATCTAAAGTGTCAACTTTACATTACGGTTATTAGTAAAACCGTAATCTAAAGTCCATTGGCGCGCGCGCGCCAAAGGACTTTAGATTACGGTTTTACTAATAACCGTAATGTAAAGTCAATGACACGCGGGACGGAAAAGGGCCTTTAATTACGGTTTAAAACCGTAATTAAAGACGTCACCATCTTTATTGACGCCCGCGTAGATTACGGTCCAGAACCGTAATTATACACGGTTTTGGACCGTAATTAAAGGCTCGCGTTCCACCAGTGATAGAAAAAAGATTTTTAATGACGTACTTTAAACCACGGTTAAATATATAACCGTCATTTAAAGATTATAAACCACGGTTAATAGCATAACCGTTACAAAAATTCTCGGCGGGACATTATGAACCCCGGTTACTATAATAACCGTCACAAAAATTCTCAGCGGGACATTTTATACCACGGTTAAGCATGGGACCGTCATTTATGATCGACCATAAGTGACGGTTACGGAGGAACCATCGTATATAGCTTGACGTGTTGTATTTTAAACCACAGTTTGGTCAGAACCGTCGTTTTTTCTCGTGGTCAAACAACTTTAAATGACGGTTTCAAATAGAACCGTCGTTTAAAGTCTTTTTAACAAACCCCGTCCTCGCTTCTCTTTTCTTCTTCTTCCTCGCGCGCCCCAACTCTCTTTCTTCCTCTGGCGATTTCTTCCCCGCCTACACTCGATCTCCTTGCCACCATTCTTCCTCCGTCGACGTCAGGCACTCATCACCGTCGTCGTCCACCTCCCGCAGCGCCCCGTCTTCCCTCTTCTCGTCGATCGCGTCCTCGCCCGCAACACATCGACAGTTTCCCGTTTCCGTCACGCCCCGCCCCTCTCCACCGTGTCTACAAAATCCGACCAGATGTGTACGAGTTTCTAAGGATTCTAGACCAACGTATTAAATTATTGAAGCATATATATACCACTGCCCACTTTCTAAAATCGATACAATCTTTATCTCTATCTAATACATATTTATTTTTCTTGTTCAATCTCTAAATACATATGCACATATGAATATAGTAGTATAGTATTTGATAACAATATCAAAATCTAAGACAAACCCGTGACTTTGCTATTGTATGAAAAGAAATGTAAAAACAATGTAAAAACCACTGCGATGCCTAGGGCTCTGTTCGGTATGGCTTTTTTACGGTTGTTTTGTAGCGGTTTTGATCTGGTTGTTTTGATTGGTTGTTTTACAGTGTTTTACTGGTTGTTTTGTGCTAACATATATGTGGCTGTTTTGAAAACTGTTGTTTGGCAGTGTGTTTGTTTCGTCCGGTGTTTTTGAATAAGTTAGTTATGTGCAGTGTATTACCGATTTCTGTGCTATGATTACAAATTATATTACATTTTAAAATAATGTATTGTTAAGCTGTAAATAAAGAAACTACTAACAAATATACAGATTAATATGTACATAATTTATTAAGACAACAAATTTTTATTACAATCAATTTTTGTTAACATTTATATTAAGCTTTATAAAAATAACTTCACTATTATTAACCACAATTCTATCAATGGATAACTACAATTATAACTATACATGGTTTTAACAGACCACACTACTTGTTCACATTTGAATAAAAAGAAAATATAATAATTAATTTGTGAATTTTACTAATATTTACATCATACAAAAAATAAACAATTTAGTTGTTAAAAAATATGGCCTATATATTACTATATGTACATATAATTAAATATTCAGCTTTGTGTACCTTATTTCATATAAAAAAAATATTTGTAACACCCCTACCATTAATACAATGCTTACCGTCCAATCTCCTTACACGTCAGATACACGCAGCGGATACTTACTTACATACAATGGGTGATACAATGCCGTTAACCACCCACGTGGCTAACAAGGCTACTACTACTACTTACAGCATCGGTCTGATGGACCGGAATCCCGAGTACTACACTTCCACAACACATACTCCATTCATCAAACGAATACTACAAGATTCCATTCAATACTTTACTCCTTCGTAGACCATCCAATACAAAATACATAACCGAGTTTACTAGGTTCCCAATACAATTACAATGTCCCTTCCAAGTTCATACATGCTCTCTAAGAGTCTACATCTACCCATTTCTCACAACTACTTACTTTCTAAGTACAAGGGTGTGCCTCCGGTCTCTTCCTTGACCATATTCGCTTCGGGTACCTACACTAAAAATGGTCCCCCGAAGGGGTCAGCTTTCGCCGAGCATGATAACCGCATACCCCGCGTACTAGTGAGGGTACGCCGACCACTTGGTCGAATACATGCGGTTCGTTTCATACAAACATACATGCATACATGCTCTTATACACAATAATAATACTTACGCAAACATACATACATACAATTCACTACATACAAGGGATACGTTATAACCATTCATACTTACTTACCTTCTTCGGAATACACATACTCATTACATACACAAAGTACAGTTCTTGTTAGCTTCATTGGTCCACCCGGGTTAATCGGGTGGAGATTACTCTTTTACTCGTTACTTCATACATACGCATACATACTCATACATACTTACGGATCCATACTTACTTACTCTTACTCTTACTCAAGTTAAGTCGTCGGGACCTCCGGCCTAGGGACTCCTCCGTCCCACCTCCGGGATTTACTTGACTCACCAATCCGGGATGCTACCCATTAAGGGATTTGGGCCGCGGACCAGTTTAAGAGTCAGGAATTGCAGCCAACCTCTTGTGACTCCGCATCCTCACGCGTGGCCGAAGCTATATCGGACTTCTACTCATTCCGGTTTACTCACTTAACTTAGGAGTTAGGTAGTTAGGAATTAGCAGAAGTCATTCATTCAAGCCACATTAATACAATACAAAACTCATATACACATCCATACAAAATACATTACATTATACAAGTACACTACAAAATACAGTACACTTCATCATCATCCATATATTTCATGAATTATACAAACTATTGTTCAAGACAAATATCGAGAACAATGTAAACAAGCACAAGTAAGTGCATTATAATCCGATTCATGCATTTATCTTATTAGGTGGTCAAATAAGCACACAAATCGGGGTAACCAGATTAGGATACAGGGCATGAAGAAATCATACCTTTCACCGTTGTACTTGTAT
The DNA here is from genome assembly GCA_023374045.1 of Limonium bicolor. Taxonomy (NCBI): domain Eukaryota; kingdom Viridiplantae; phylum Streptophyta; class Magnoliopsida; order Caryophyllales; family Plumbaginaceae; genus Limonium; species Limonium bicolor. The sequence continues at coordinate 84,521,668 of CM041778.1, forward strand.
CCCACGTTCCTCCGGTGTTCACAATTCAAATCCTATGATATACATACAACCGAACGATTAATCTAACTATCATTAATTTAATTCGGTTACCCTTACGCTTCCTAACTCATACTTACTAAGTCTTCACATTCTTATACTTACATTTTATTTACTTACTTTTCATTGCTTAAAAATGGTGTACTTACATATTATGCACGTAGGTATAGGTGGGTTACATATACATACATACATACACTAACCATAGTCTTATAGTTTTTTTTTTCTTATTTTTTTTTTGTAAGTTTTGACCCGACCGAACTTGCGACCGATCTTGCAAGTTCGGTCCAAGTCAGTAGGCTACATCATGTGAAAAATTTCCAGGGCCGACCGACCTTGTAAGTCCGGTCCCAAGGTCGGTCCATTCCATGAGTTACTTAACGGAAAATTTTAGCCCGACCGACCTTGCAGTCCGGTCGCAAGGTCGGTCCATTCCAGTAGCTTACAAGACGGAAAATTTTAGCCCGACCGACCTTGCCAGTCCGGTCGCAAGGTTGGTCCATTCCAGTAAGTTACAAGACGGAAAAATTTTGCGTCGACCGACCTTGCAAGTCCGGTCGCAAGGTCGGTCCATTCCAGTAGGCTACAGACGGGAGAATTTCTCTGGTCCGACCGAACCTGCAAGTCCGGTCGCAAGTTCGGTCCATTCCAGAAGCCTTCCCGTCTTTGTAAATCTGGGCTCGACCGACCTTGCAAGTTCGGTCCCAAGGTCGGTCCGGCCCAGTATTTGCATTTTTATTTCTGTTTTCAGTTCTATACTTTGCCCATTGTTTCTCCAATCTTCCTACATGTAATCCCACATGTTTAACACTACCTAGGCCCTCCAAATTGCCTTAGTTCATCCACCAAATTCCTTACCAAATCCATCAATCCACTTACACAATTTTCCTCACTTCATTCAGCACTTATACCTATTTTGTTTCTTCATTGCTACAGATTTTTAAACCAACTTCTACCATCCAATACTTCCTCTACCAATGTCACTCCTAGCATCCCAAATACCTCCTCTTACCATGCCAATTCATTCCAAGCAATTGTACCATCTATACCCAAGTCCCAGCATTCATTTTACCAAGTCTTACACTCTATTCTTTCCTAACTTCTCCAATGCATGTTAATACACGTTGCTACAGATTTTGCACTTCTTACTTCTCATACTACCACTACCTCTTCACCACTACTAAACATACCTACTAACTCCAATATGCACCTTGGTTCTCCCATTCACCAAGTCATCCAGTGTACATTTCCTACCAAAAATTTGCCATACTTCACCTACAATTCTCACTTATCCACACATACTCTTTATCACCAAAATCATTCCTATTCTAGCCACACCCATACAAGGGTCCTACCAGCAATACAAAGCAATCTAAATCATTACAATACATCAATACTCCTTCCAACATCAATACCAATACTCATACACAATATACTTGGCTCTAAGGCCTACAATTTACTCACTAGTTCCCCAAATACTCAAAACTTCATAACTCCAATACCAATACAATAGTTTAGGTTCTTTTACTTGTTTACCTATTCCATTGCTCTAATGCATAAAAATTAACATTAGTAAAGAGCTCTTACCTTGAGCTTATAATTCCTTCATTCTTTTCTCAATTCTCCTCTTCTTTCTTTCTTGCCCAAATCGGCCATGTGGGGAATGGAGTTGCCAAACTCCATTCCCATCACCCAATGAACACAAACAACTATAATTAATATACCAACCCCTTAATTAATGTTAGTTCATATAAATGCTTAAAACAAGATTTTAGGGTTTACCTTTGGAGAGTTTTAGAAGGGGTTTTGCCCTTGGTTCAAGAAGGTGAATCCACCACCATTGCAAGTTGATATTATGCTCAAAAGAGAGAGAGAAAATGGAGTGTCACAATGGGGCAAAAATCGGTTATGAAGGAAACATGAGTTTTTCATGTAGATTTTTACCTTGTTGGAGAGAGAAGACTCCAAGCTCCACAATGGTGTGCTTTTCTCTTTGAATGGGGAAAACCCATGGAGATGAACTTCCTCATTTTTGGATTTTGAAAAGAGGGAAGTGTAGAGGGTGATGAGGGGAACACAAATATGTGATTATTTTTTAGTTTGGAGCTTAAACAAAGCTTGGGCATGAAGAGGAAGGTGGAGGAGCCATGGAGGGAGCTCCATTGTCGCCCAGCACAGAGAGAGGGAGGAAGAAATCGGTGGAGAAGGGAAAAAGGAAGGAGAAGGGAAAATGGGAGGAGAGAGAGGGAGGTAAGTTACTTTATCCCTTTTCCACTTTTTACTTTTTGGCTCCCTTATTTAATTAGCTAGTTACAAGTGTGTGAGAGGGGTTGTTTGACTGATTAAAAACCGGCCCCCCTACTGTTGTGCTGGCTGGAGCGTTTTTCGTCTTCTACAGAAAACGCTCGTTATTTTACCCGGTTTTGGTACTGTTCACTAACCGGGCCCGTTTTCCGGAATTTTCTTGTTTAATTATTTTTATTGGTTATTAAGCTTTCATAAATGCTTAATAATTATTATTTAATGATTCATAATTCTTACGGTCTGTTTGACCACTTAGAGTCCGTTTTCGGGTTTTCTCGAAAAACGTGCTCTAAAGCTCTATCGTTTTAATACCTTATTTGGATCCGTTTTCTTCTCGGGAGTTGTTTCCCATATATTATTTAGGTCTTATTACACCTTTAGAATCCCTATAATACTCTAACCAAGGTCTCATACCTCCTATGGTTATTTAACGCTTATTTAGCGTTTTTCCGCTTTTAAAGTGTTCTTTATTTCTTTTGGATTTATTTTTCCTTACTAGTATTAATTGGGTACCATTAGGCCCTTAAATACATATGAGATTAATTTTAGTCCCTATATTTAAGTTCGGGGTATTTCAATCTACCCCCCTTAGGAACTTTGTCCTCAAAGTTGTTCGAGGTTATAGGTTTACAATGCTTACTCGTTCTTACGTGTCCAATACCAAAGCCATACGTTCTTCCTCCTTACTAATCCCAAATCAGTTACTCAAGGCTTCTCCTTTCCATACCATACCAATGTACAATAACTACTCCTCCGCACTACTACCGACCATCCGGTTCCTCATTACCAAATTTATACATACATACAATACAAGCTATCCCCAAAGCGATGCAATACACATACAATCCCGCAGACACTCAGGTCATCTAGACACAGGACTCCTCTATGTCCCGCTGCCCTTGGAATAATACAGCGTAATATACTACTATCTTCTCCCGTACCAGCTTCCAACAAATACTTTAGTCTCTAGTCTAAGGAAAATCCTTCCCACGGCTACATAGAAATCCTTCTAAAACATACAACTCCAGATTCCAATTTATGTTCATTACTTCTATCCTGTGTGTGATTCTTGTGACCACTTGAGGGGAGCTTCAAGAATCGTTCGACCCTCATGTGATCAGCATCAGTGTTGAACTATCTTTCCACCCCAATTTGTGTTCGGTTTCCCTTGATCTGATCAGGATCAAGTTCGACTTCCCACATCAGTTTTAAACAAGCAGATAATTTAATTGTTTTCATTTCTATCTTTTTACTCTTTCTAGTCATAATTACGAATTCATACATCTCCAAAGGATGGAATCAATCCATCAATCATCCTCACTCTACTTCCCAAATGCTTTACTCCGTGGTTCAATCCTAATGCTCATTTCATCAACCTTCACTACTTCCGTCCATTACTCACCATCATCTCCTATATTCTAACTAAGGAATACTACACTTATAAGATTTTTACTTCAATTGTTTCAATATTTTACTTACGATTCCACTACTCATAAACTTCATTCATCTACTATCCTCATTCATTTCGTACTACTTTCTTCAAAGGTTACAATACTTGTGGAGCTCCGTCCACTACTCATTACTTTTCTTTTACTAATACTCTTACATTGGTGTCACAAGATGGGTATACTCCTCCTATGGTATTTGCATGTCTAATGCCTAATTACCATAATTAGTGTGAATGATTATATGTTTATTTAACATAGTATCAATCATCATTTGGTTCTCATTTGTGCTATGCACATTATGGTTTTTGTTCTATTCACAAAACTTACATTAAGCGGTTTTTCTCTACCCCCCTTAAAAGGGATTACGCCCACGTAATCTACCATATGTTATTATTATTAAACATTGGTTAATCAGTTTGGGCAAACTGAAGCGTTTAGCTTCACTACGGTATACTATAGAATATGCTCTGGTCAAAGGATCTTAACCATACCAACGGTTTAGTCTTTGCACCAAGAGTTCCTATATGAGTTTATTTAACTCATCATTAATTCGATTCTAGCCTATCAGGCTTCAAGGCATTAATAGGCATTGTATTATACTCACTAGGTATATTGTCTCCTAGCTAGGGCCCACTAGCTTCTGCTGCGTGACCCTGATAGCTTGGGTATTTACCCTTCGTGTTATCATTAATGTGCTATACATCACCTTCTTATCCATCTATTATGGGAATAAGGTTTACTACACAAATGCGGTATTCTTTTACTGTGCTTGAACTCAACGAGTTTAGGATTTATAACCAGCTCTCTGGTAATCTGCTGTACATGCTATTCGTGCTTCTACGATTATTCGTTAAGTTCCTCCGACTTATTGTCAGGCGAGGTTAAGTCACCACTTAGCTGTAGTGCTTCCTCTATTGTCACTAGCTTTTAAATCATACCAGTTTCTTCTGGTTCAGTACAAGTGTTCTTTACTTGTATGACCTTGCATTTCAATGCGTCGGTCCTAGTGACTTTCCTGTATCTCCTTGACCTTATATTCCAATGGAATTCACATCTTGTGATTACTAGTGTGTTGTACACTCTTCGTGCTTCTTGGCCTTAGGCCGCACTGTATGTTGCTAAGCTTGCTTGACTGGCTTATGCCATGTTTTGGTGAAAGGAAAGATTTACTACGGTTTACATTCTCCATATCCCAAGCCACATTAGATCATTAGCTGAACAGTGCAATGCCAAAAACTCAGTCATACAGAGTGCAGAGGCGTAACGCTTGACAGTAAGTCACTTATGTGATAGGAAAGAATATTCTGTGTGTCATATCATACTTATACTCCGTGTTATTGCTTAACTACTCCCTCATAGCGGTCGCCTGTTGCGCACTGTATTCTTACTCATTGTACAACATTGCTTTTACTATTTCTGTTACTGTGGTAGTTCCTTTTACTTAGTGACATTGTCATTGGCACCATTTCCTTATGGTGTAAATACACTAGTTTCCTGTGTTTGTGTGTATGACGGTTGCCGTAGCATACGGCAATCTTATTATCTTCCCAATGTGGAGATCTTATTCCACTTAGGTTTTTGTGTAGGTTAACTTACCTCACATTCTATCATCATTTGTGATACAATTTACCAAGTATCTTGGTTGACCAAGGATAAAACAATTTACCGTTTTACAAGCTCTCTTGAGCGTTGGTCATTCGTGGTGTGCAATGTGCACTCACATTGATTTTTTTGACAATTACTGTCCTCCCAAGCGAGCATTGTTTATAGGCTCGAGCTGTGCGGTTTTATTCTTGTATGTACATCCCGGACATCCCAAGAAACTTCAAGGTTTTTTCTGGTCCCGTCTCCATTGAAGTAACTCGTCGTGATAAATGAAAGTTCTTGTTGAGGGTTTGTCTCCATTCATAGGTCTAATGACAAGGTTTTGCCTATGTTGGGTTTACACAATGGCCCACCACGTGTTTGGTGGCTTAGGGAGTTGCTTACTCCTTAAGTCGTAATGGTTGGAAACTCATTTCCTTATTCCATCGCCCCTTGACAATATTTATACGCGTAGGCTTATTGTTATAAGAGATGAAGCCTTCCAGGGTTCACATCTTCACCACACTGGTGGTCTTTGGCTAACGAGGGGGGGTACCTTCCCTTGGGTTTCTCGTGGTGTCCAAGTGTGGACTAGGCCAATGTTGGCGTTATCATGATTCTTATGCCTCTGTGCTACCATTGCTGCGTAAGGCATGAAGATAATTAAAAGCTTGTCAACTGTATACTAGACTGATGCTCTAGTGACAGTGACACTGAGTTGGCCATTACTCCAAGCCACTCAGGATGTTGGGTTTGAATTTATGGTCCAGTTGTTGATTTCTTGTCATTTAAGGTTACACAATGCATCAGGCTTATGGCTTTAGAGCCATATTGCTGCAAGCTATGCTCTTTGCAAGCTGATTATACATGTTTCCACTCCATGTATACCGTCATAGGTTGGAGGTATTATTGGGCTCCATGGCAAGTCGTGGCATCACGCTTCCGTTCATAGGAGACTCTTTTTAGGCAAATGGTATTAATAAGTGCCTCTCCGTATCTTAGGGCATTTCCTGTTAAGTGGAATCCCTTCGGTTTCCTAACCGAGTGTTCGTTTTAGCTCCCGTGCTCATATCATTACGCTTGTTCAACTGTTGTTAACGCAGACACCCTTCAAGGATCGCTCCTGGGTGTTGGTAGCTGTGCCGTTACATCCGGCTAATGTTTATAACATGTGTTGTCCTCTATACCGTCTTACGGCATTGTATTAAGCTATTCCCCATTTTGGGTCATAACGTCTCCTGTCGTTGGGTAGACCGTCTGTACTTGCTCCCAGTGCTTGAGACTAGGTTTACATATTCTCTCCAATTATGGATTGTGCTTCGTAGTAATCTTGTGATTGCTCTTGGGAGTTCTGTCCCGTTTGTTGAGCATTGTGGTGTTCACGTCGGCAACTGCCTTACAGTGCTTAGGCTGGGTATACCATCCAGCTGTCAGGTAATTGCTGGGATTATTTGAGACATATCCAATGTCTATACCTACTAGTATGTGCTCTTTGCACTTCCTAGTTCTTATTCCTCATCTTCAGATGGATTCTCTGGGTTCCTTGATACTTGATCGCCTGAGGTGTCCAGCTGTTCTGGTTTGAACTCACTCATGGTCCGTAGAACGGAGTTGACTACTTCTCGTGCGTCGCACACTACATGTATACATACGTGGGGTACCATATTGATACGTTACCACTTACCCAACTATATGTCAGGCCCGCAAGCTCCTTCGGAGTGCGGTTGTCCCACATCTCGTAACGGTACACTCGTAGTGTTCGTCACACGCCTAGGTGAAGTATTCTATTGTCAGCTCCTCTTGTATCATTTTATGATACTCACCGTAATTATGTCGGTTCGGTTTTTAAAATCCAAGGTTTTGAAAGAAGGTTGGTGGTTTTGAAAGAAAACTTGGTTTGAAAATTATGGTTCGGTGTTAAAAGAAGTTCTTCGTGGCATAGTCATGTTCGAAATCTTGACCAAGTCCAGCTTCTCGCTGACTGGTATGTTCTAAGTACAGTGGTCGGGCCGTTAAGCCTTCCCAAGGTTTCATTCCTCCTGTTTTAGGATATTTATTCCTGTAGTCGCCTCATTACAGTCACAGCACGTTCCTATGTGCTTGTGACGTGTTGGGGTTCTCCGCATGTTCCTGTCCTTACTGCACTTGCCGTGGCAAGTGCGTGGTACTGGTGGTTTTTGAGTAATCCTATACCGATCACGGTATGGTTTCCACTCGTATTTGATAGTCTCGTTGACTCTTCCCTTGATATTATTGGTCTATAGTTGGTATACTCGATCCTTTAGGTAGCTCCTTGGTGGTCTAGACATGGCTGTCGTAGATCTGGGTACTCCCCCACTCCTTGGGGGTTCCCATTCTATTTGGTTTAATGTCGTTCCTTGTGGCTCGTTCCCACACATTTGTGGTGGTTACTGAGCCTTCCTCGTTTAGGTACTACGCTTGTAGTCCTATTGGTTTGTATCTCATGGTTGTTCTTGTAGTTGTCTGAGCTTATTGCCCAGGTACTGCAACCTTAATGGCATTATAGTTTTGGAGTTAACCGCTTCCGACTATGTCCTTAGTCGGCTAGCATACCGTTGGTGGTATTATTCAAGTATTACTATCCAGTAGATTTGTGTCTCGGGTTCCGTTACTGCTCCCTTTTTCATTCCGTTGCACGGTTAGTGCTTCTTTCCTGCTATTGGTTGACTAGCTAGGTTTCGCGACTGCTAAGCACGTCGCCCCATGTTGTTGTAAGTTGTAGCCTCCTCGCGGTTGGAGTGCTCATTCTACTGTTATTAAGTGCGGGTGTTGTGGTTCAACCGGGAACTATCTCCGGGACTCCCAGTTCTTGGAATCTACTACGTGTCGGTTCTTGTTTACCGTGTGATTGCTTCACAACTGCCAGATCGGGTTTTCCCGAGTGTGAGAGGGCTTTTCCTCTCTCTAGCGTCCTTTCCCAGGTTATATAATAGGGTATGTGGAGGGCGGGTCTAGTATTGAAGGTATCCGGTACTCACCGGTAGTTCCTAATTAGCATATCTCTAATGCTAACACTCAGCCCTTAGCCCTAAGCTTCTAATTCCTAACTCGGTATCTCCTAAACTCGGTATTCCCAGTCATCAGAGCGATACTTTGCTCTGATACCACTTTTTGTAACACCCCTACCATTAATACAATGCTTACCGTCCAATCTCCTTACACGTCAGATACACGCAGCGGATACTTACTTACATACAATGGGTGATACAATGCCGTTAACCACCCACGTGGCTAACAAGGCTACTACTACTGCTTACAGCATCGGTCTGATGGACCGGAATCCCGAGTACTACACTTCCACAACACATACTCCATTCATCAAACGAATACTACAAGATTCCATTCAATACTTTACTCCTTCGTAGACCATCCAATACAAAATACATAACCGAGTTTACTAGGTTCCCAATACAATTACAATGTCCCTTCCAAGTTCATACATGCTCTCTAAGAGTCTACATCTACCCATTTTCTCACAACTACTTACTTTCTAAGTACAAGGGTGTGCCTCCGGTCTCTTCCTTGACCATATTCGCTTCGGGTACCTGCACACTAAAAATGGTCCCCCGAAGGGGTCAGCTTTCGCCGAGCATGATAACCGCATACCCCGCGTACTAGTGAGGGTACGCCGACCACTTGGTCGAATACATGCGGTTCGTTTTCATACAAACATACATGCATACATGCTCTTATACACAATACAATAATACTTACGCAAACATACATACATACAATTCACTACATACAAGGGATACGTTATAACCATTCAATACTTACTTACCTTCTTCCGAATACACATACTCATTACATACACAAAGTACAGTTCTTGTTAGCTTCATTGGTCCACCCGGGTTAATCGGGTGGAGATTACTCTTTTACTCGTTACTTCATACATACGCATACATACTCATACATACTTACGGATCCATACTTACTTACTCTTACTCTTACTCAAGTTAAGTCGTCGGGACCTCCGGCCCTAGGGACTCCTCCGTCCCACCTCCGGGATTTACTTGACTCACCAATCCGGGATGCTACCCATTTAAGGGATTTGGGCCGCGGACCAGTTTAAGAGTCAGGAATTGCAGCCAACCTCTTGTGACTCCGCATCCTCACGCGTGGCCGAAGCTATATCAGACTTCTACTCATTCCGGTTTACTCACTTAAGTTAGGAGTTAGGTAGTTAGGAATTAGCAGAAGTCATTCATTCAAGCCACATTAATACAATACAAAACTCATATACACATCCATACAAAATACATTACAATATACAAGTACACTACAAAATACAGTACACTTCATCATCATCCATATATTTCATGAATTATACAAACTATTGTTCAAGACAAATATCGAGAACAATGTAAACAAGCACAAGTAAGTGCATTATAATCCGATTCATGCATTTATCTTATTAGGTGGTCAAATAAGCACACAAATCGGGGTAACCAGATTATGATACAGGGCATGAAGAAATCATACCTTTCACCGTTGTACTTGTATCCCACGTTCCTCCGGTGTTCACAATTCAAATCCTATGATATACATACAACCGAACGATTAATCTAACTATCATTAATTTAATTCGGTTACCCTTACGCTTCCTAACTCATACTTACTAAGTCTTCACATCCTTATACTTACATTTTATTTACTTACTTTTCATTGCTTAACAATGGTGTACTTACATATGTATGCACGTAGGTATAGGTGGGTATACATATACATACATACATACACTAACCATAGTCTTATAGTTTTTTTTTCTTATTTTTTTTTGTAAGTTTTGACCCGACCGAACTTGCGACCGATCTTGCAAGTTCGGTCCAAGTCAGTAGGCTACATCGGGTGAAAAATTTCCAGGGCCGACCGACCTTGTAAGTCCGGTCCCAAGGTCGGTCCATTCCAGTGAGTTACTTAACGGAAAATTTTAGCCCGACCGACCTTGCAAGTCCGGTCGCAAGGTCGGTCCATTCCAGTAGCTTACAAGACGGAAAATTTTAGCCCGACCGACCTTGCAAGTCCGGTCGCAAGGTCGGTCCATTCCAGTAAGTTACAAGACGGAAAAATTTTGCGTCGACCGACCTTGCAAGTCCGGTCGCAAGGTCGGTCCATTCCAGTAGGTTACAGACGGGAGAATTTCTCTGGTCCGACCGAACTGCAAGTCCGGTCGCAAGTTCGGTCCATTCCTGAAGCCTTCCCGTCTTTGTAAATCTGGGCTCGACCGACCTTGCAAGTTCGGTCCCAAGGTCGGTCCGGCCCAGTATTTGCATTTTTATTTCTGTTTTCAGTTCTATACTTTGCCCATTGTTTCTCCAATCTTCCTACATGTAATCCCACATGTTTAACACTACCTAGGCCCTCCAAATTGCCTTAGTTCATCCACCAAATTCCTTACCAAATCCATCAATCCACTTACACAATTTTCCTCACTTCATTCCAGCACTTATACCTATTTTGTTTCTTCATTGCTACAGATTTTTAAACCAACTTCTACCATCCAATACTTCCTCTACCAATGTCACTCCTAGCATCCCAAATACCTCCTCTTACCATGCCAATTCATTTCCAAGCAATTGTACCATCTATACCCAAGTCCAGCATTCATTTTACCAAGTCTTACACTCTATTCTTTCCTAACTTCTCCAATGCATGTTAATACACGTTGCTACAGATTTTGCACTTCTTACTTCTCATACTAACTACCTCTTCACCACTACTAAACATACCTACTAACTCCAATATGCACCTTGGTTCTCCCATTCACCAAGTCATCCATAAGTGTACATTTCCTACCAAAAATTTGCCATAGTTCACCTACAATTCTCACTTATCCACACATACTCTTTATCACCAAAATCATTCCTATTCTAGCCACACCCATACAAGGGTCCTACCAGCAATACAAAGCAATCTAAATCATTACAATACATCAATACTCCTTCCAACATCAATACCAATACTCATACACAATATACTTGGCTCTAAGGCCTACAATTTACTCACTAGTTCCCCAAATACTCAAAACTTCATAACTCCAATACCAATACAATAGTTTAGGTTCTTTTACTTGTTTACCTATTCCATTGCTCTAATGCATAAAAATTAACATTAGTAAAGAGCTCTTACCTTGAGCTTATAATTCCTTCATTCTTTTCCCAATTCTCCTCTTCTTTCTTTCTTGCCCAAATCGGCCATGTGGGGAATGGAGTTGCCAAACTCCATTCCCATCACCCAATGAACACAAAACAACTATAATTAATATACCAACCCCTTAATTAATGTTAGTTCATATAAATGCTTAAAACAAGATTTTTAGGGTTTACCTTTGGAGAGTTTTAGAAGGGGTTTTTGCCCTTGGTTCAAGAAGGTGAATCCACCACCATTGCAAGGTTGATATTATGCTCAAAGAGAGAGAGAGAAAATGGAGTGTCACAATGGGGCAAAAATCGGTTGTGAAGGAAACATGAGTTTTTCATGTAGATTTTTACCTTGTTGGAGAGAGAAGACTCCAAGCTCCACAATGGTGTGCTTTTCTCTTTGAATGGAGAAAACCCATGGAGATGAACTTCCTCATTTTTGGATTTTGAAAAGAGGGAAGTGTAGAGGGTGATGAGGGGAACACAAATATGTGATTATTTTTGAGTTTGGAGCTTAAACAAAGCTTGGGCATGAAGAGGAAGGTGGAGGAGCCATGGAGGGAGCTCCATTGTCGCCCAGCACAGAGAGAGGGAGGAAGAAATCGGTGGAGAAGGGAAAAAGGAAGGAGAAGGGAAAATGGGAGGAGAGAGAGAGGGAGGTAAGTTACTTTATCCCTTTTCCACTTTTTACTTTTTGGCTCCCTTATTTAATTAGCTAGTTACAAGTGTGTGAGAGGGGTTGTTTGACTGATTAAAAACCGGCCCCCTACTGTTGTGCTGGCTGGAGCGTTTTTCGTCTTCTACAGAAAACGCTCGTTATTTTACCCGGTTTTGGTACTGTTCACTAACCGGGCCCGTTTTCCGGAATTTTCTTGTTTAATTATTTTTATTGGTTATTAAGCTTTCATAAATGCTTAATAATTATTATTTAATGATTCATAATTCTTACGGGTCTGTTTGACCACTTAGAGTCGCGTTTTCGGGTTTTCTCGAAAAACGTGCTCTAAAGCTCTATTAGCGTTTTAATACCTTATTTGGATCCGTTTTCTTCGGGAGTTGTTCCCATATATTATTTAGGTCTTATTACACCTTTAGAATCCCTATAATACTCTAACCGAGGTCTCATACCTCCTATGGTTATTTAACGCTTATTTAGCGTTTTCCGCTTTTAAAGCGTTTCTTTATTTCTTTTGGATTTATTTTTCCTTACTAGTATTAATTGGGTACCATTATGCCCTTAAATACATATGAGATTAATTTTAGTCCCTATATTTAAGTTCGGGGTATTTCAATATTACCATTACAATGTGGTGTTGGTAAATAATTTGTAAAAACTACTACTTAAGTGAGTGTTTTAAAAAAAAAATAGTTAATTTATTCATATCAATCGCTACAATTTTACAACCCTAACTTATAAACAATAATATGCACGGTATTCATTCTCATCAATACGGTAATTTTACAAAATTACGGTATTCATTCTCTTTGTAGTGTAAATTGCTGGTTCTTTTGTGGTTGTTTTGTGCTGGCATAACTGTGACTGTTTTGAAAACTGTAGTTTGACAGTGTGGTTATTTGGTATTTTTACTAAAAATACCAACTCAGGACATGCCATATATACCAAAAAAAAACCATGTATGAACGAAGCCTAGCTCTTTCCATTGAATCTAGAACCTATCCAACATCGAAAAAAATAAATTAATAATAATAAAGCAATGTAAAAACAAAAGAGACAAACAAAGATTCCTTCAGAAGCTCAGAGAAGAATTTTTTAAAAAGATATTGTTCTCGGTCATCGGAAAATTTTCGCCGAAATACTATTTGTCAAAAAAAATTACTTGCGGTGGTTTTTTTTCAAAAAAATTACGCGGATGTACCAAAACGGGTCACATAAACCGCACCAGCCTAATGCTGCTTACCATAAACCGCATTAAGCTAATCCATTTATGGGTTAATTTTGTCATAAACCGCATCGGACGAACGCGTCTTTGCCAGTAAATGGACTGGGGCGATGCGGTTTATTTGCAAACACGGAATGAATATGAGCCGTCCGTATTCCGCGATTTCTGCGATTTTGTCGGATATTATCCAGAATCTTGCACATAAACCGCATCGCACCAGTGCGGTTTATGACTGCCAAAAATCCCTATAAAAACCACACTCAGCCAAGCTCATTCCATCAACCACAAACACCAAAAAAAATTCCCTACAACAATGACAAGTGCTCCGAAATTTAAGAGGTTAGTATGGTTATTTTTAAATTTTATTTTTCATTTATTTGTATAGTAAATGTCTTTGTTTATTAGGTTTCGATTATATATATATATATATATATATATATATATATATATATATATATATATATTATATATTTAAGTAGTTATCTAATTACTTATGATTAAATTCATAATTAACTATGTCATTACCGTATAACTTATTATTCTTTAAATTTGATGTATGTTAAAATAATATGTAGACATCTTATTAATGGTTTACATTAATTTTTTCTAAGTTTTAGTTGCTTAATTAGGATATAAATTTGTAATTAATTAATGCATTAATTGTATAACTTGTTTTTAACTTAAAATGGTCCATAAATTAGTAAAATAATTAAGTAGGTATTATTATGTTATTGGAGAAAAATAATCTTGGTAGTTTTAGTTGCTTAATTAGTATTTAAATTCGTAATTAATTAATGCATTAATTTTATAAATTGTTTTCAACTTAAAATGGTGCATAAATTAGTCACAGAATTAAGTAGGTATTATTATCTTATAGGAAAAATTAATTTTGGTAGTTTTAGTTGGTTAAATAGTGAATTATTTCATAATTAATTAATACATTACTTGATAACTTGTTTTTAACTTAAAATGGTGTAATTCATCATTTATTATTGTTAATAATTTATAACTACTTGTTTACCAAAATAGGTGTATAAGTTAGCTACAATATATGTAGAGTTGTTCGTAATGGTTTAAACATATTTTTCAAATATTTTAGTTGTTCATATATTAATTAAATTTGTAATTAATATTTTGTAAGTTTTACTACATTTGTGTTGTTAAATTTATTATTATATTTAAATCTTGTAAATTGGGTTGTAGTTAGCTAAAAAATGTTCAGACTTGCTCTTACAATTCAATATTAATTTTTTTTTGCATTTAGTATATCGTTTATTATTTTTTTCTTGCTTAAATTTTAAATATTGTTTGTTTGTGCAGATCTAAACTACGTTACTCGTCTGCATCTTAATTTCGCTTGAAAGAATGGCATTCCCTTGTACCATTTTTGTTAATGCCCAACTATCATACACGGAACATGGAAGTCTCTACTTCCAAGGCAATGAAGACACCAAAACCTTTTATCTTCGTGTAGCTGACGATTTCACCATCCAAATGTTAAAGTATTCTGTCACAGAGGCCATCCGTCAATTGAAGTTTGGATTTTCTGTTTCGAGGATGACATATCGGCAGTTGCTCAGCAGGGAGCCTTTACAGTTTACAGCACTTGTACTAGAAACTGATGAAGATGTTCAGGCAATGCTTTGTAACTATAAGTGTTGTTGGGACATCTCTCAGTGCATGGACATTTATATAGAAATTGATGGTGATGATGAGGATGACGATGACGACGGAGAGTATCAGCCTGCAGATGATGAAGATGTTACATCAGATGATGAAGTTGAACTCATTCCAGAAGAATTTCTTCATGGACCAGAAGTAGATGGCGAAACTAGTCAGCATATGCCAGATGCTTCATTTTATCATCACGTGGACTGGGATGCCATCAACGCAATGCGATCAGATGTGGATCGTCGCGGTGTCCCAAACTGGAATCCTGTAGAAGAGTTCGTTGTAGGCCAAGAGTTCGACGATAAAGACAGTCTAGTAACCGCTGTCAAGGAGTATCACATTCGCAAAAATATGGATATTAGTGTTGTCAAAAACTCAAGGAAAGCATACGTTGTCCAATGTGTTAAACATGACGAATGTCCATTTTACTTAAGGGGCGCGTTGTTGAATGGTGAGAGCGAATGGAAAATTACGAGACTCACTACCCATAGTTGTGCTCCTGCAGATGATGGACAAGATCATCGGCAGATGAACTACCATTTCATTGCTGAAGCCCTTCTTCCCCATATTAGTCGTAACCCAGGTATGAGTGTTCTAGATGTCATTGAGCAGATTCGTGGACAGTACAACATAACAATTTCATACAGAAAAGCATGGTTGGCAAGATGTGAAGCGACCGGAAAAATCTATGGAGATTGGGTTGAGTCTTATAATCAGCTACCAAGGTTATTCATGGCCATCAAACATTTCATACCAGGTTCTGTTGTTGCTCTAAAGACAGTCAGGGCTTTCAAGGATGACACACAGACAACCCAAGTGAAACAATTCCAACGGTGTTTCTGGGCGTTCGGTCCGTGTATTTCTGCATTCAGACACTTCAAACCAATGTTGCAGATAGATGGTACACATTTATACGGTAAGTTCAAAGGCAAGCTTCTGATAGCGGCGGCCCAAGATGGTAACAACAAAGTCATACCTATTGCGTTCGCTATTGTTGAGTCTGAAGACTTAGCTAGTTGGAAATTCTTTCTCGACAAGGTGCGACTGCATGTGATAGGTCAAAGAGCAGACGTGTCAATAATTACGGATCGTGCCCCAGCTATCATAAGTATCGTTGAATCAGATCCATATTGGAAACCCCCCATGGCTCATCACTACTACTGCATCCGACACGTTGCATCGAACTTCCAGACAAGGTTTCACAACAAAAAAATGAAGAAGTATCTTATTAACACAGGTATGAACTTGTATACATTGTGATGCTTCATTATCAAACTTGTCCATAACATCTCTTATTAATGATATATCTTGTTGTTTTAGCTTATGAGTTTAGGAGGCATCACGTTCAAAGAAGGTACAATCATCTCCTATCTCAGGTCCCTGGTATTGAACGATTCTTCCATGATCTTCCATTTGATAAGTGGTCAAGAGCATATGACGACGACGGGAGGGTGTTGGGTAAGGAGAAACCATTCTTCGGTATGCAATGAGTGTGGCGGTGAACCTTTGTTGACCACAATCTAAGCAACATTCAACTAGGTACTTGAAATAGTTGAAGTCGAAGCAAGGCGATATGGTTAGTGGGCGTGTTGTTGAGTGCTCAGTAGGTTCAAAGTTGAAACCATCATCATCCACGCACGGGATGTAATGCAGATATAACTCGCAAGGAATAAACATTTTTCCAGCGTAGAGCAATACTGCAGTTGTATGTTTGTGTTGAAAAGTGAACCGTATTGAGATATTTATAGATGAAAACCATTTCGGTTTGGACTGGGGAAGGTTAGGAAATATGACAGATGCTTTAAAATATGGTACAGATGGTTAAAACTATTCCTAGATATGGATTATATTCTTAGATGATAAGGATTATATTCCTAGATATAGTACAGATGCTTAAAAATTTAAATGATATGATGGAGAATAAGATACCATGAACAAATTAAACGCATTGTCTGTTGTAATGAATTATCTTTATATTTGCATTTGTTAAATAAGCAAGGAATAAAGATTGATTTGATATACCATTTTATAGGCTTAGGAAATATTCCAAATACATATAGCGATTCAATGACATCCATCACTGTTTTATTACAGAACGACATACTAATACTTATTCATCTTCTCATCGGGCTTTCTTTAAACAAGAACATATATCATAGGAGTGTCCACATATCACTTCTGTTGATGCCTTAGAATGGACGAGATATGCATCATCCACCAACATATTAACCTTCCTGTTCGCTGTCATCTGAACCGTAATCTTCATTATACTCTTCTATCAAGGATACGCTCGCAAAATTATGGCGTGGTGGTGGGGTAACTTCCCTAAACGTGAAAACTGCATATTAAAAAACTGCACTACGGTGCTACTTAGCGCTTACAGTTAGGACTACCAAATGATTCATGTTGTGCTCCAAATTTTGTATGAATGTAGTAGTACATACACATTTCATTGTGGCAAAAAATGGTGGCCAACGGACAGCATCAACCTATTCAAAAAAATAGTCAAAGTCCCTAACAAACGCGAAAACTGCATATTAAAAAACTGCACTACTGTGCAACTTTGCGCTTACAGTTAGGACTACCAAATGATCACGTTGTGCTCCAAATTTTGTATGAATGTAGTAGTACATACACATTTCATTGTGGCAAAAAATGGTGGCCAACGGATGTCATATGGTACTTCGAATCCCATCACCAATATAGCACCTGCATGCAGTTTTTTGCAACCATATTGTTGTGCATGTTCACTAGTTCGGTGATGCTTCTGAAGCAGTATTCATAACGAGACATAGCGAGATTCGTTACATAACATATCAATAAAAATTCCAATATCCATAACAAGCTTGAAATGAGTCAGACAAACGTAAAAATAACAATGCATAGTAGTATCAAGCAGCACCACCTCTATCTCTTCTACCCCTTCGTCCTCTTCCACCTGCACCTCCTCTCCTTGGTTGTTCGTACTCACTCGGTGTATAACGCTGTGGAGGGTTCATTGAGTTTGGTCCCCTCAAATTCATGTCAAACGTCGAAGTCTGTGGTGGAGGAGTATCCGGGTTGGACTGAACATATGCGTCCATGGAAGTCCGAAGTGCTTCGTCTTCATCTTCGTCATCAAACACATTAAGATTTGCAAAACTAGCACTCATGTGTGCCGACCTTTCAGCTTGCGTAGTTGCTACGTTTGCGGCTACCCCTCTTGAAGACCCTTCACCGTATGGTGTGATGGATGGTGGTGTGGGATCAACGTACGAACTTGAATAAGAACTCCAATGTGGTTGATCCCATCTAGCTTGTGGATTTTGGACTACCCACTAAGTCGTCTGACTCGGCTGACTACCAATCTGAAGATCCCACTGACTTGAACCACTCTGTTGATCCCACTGATCTTGGGTACTTGTTTGAACACCATATTGATCCAGGGTGCCCACTTCACCTCCCCACCCACCTTGGGTGGATGTCTGGCCAACTGAGTGATCGTGTGTGCTGGTCTGATAACCCCACTGACCTGGTTGCTGGCCGCCGAATGATGATCCCCACATACTTGACTGCTCAGTTGGAGGGGCACGATACCATGGATCATAATCATACTGGGCATCTTGCTGGCTAACCGGATAAGATGGTTGAGGAGGATATGTCCAGCTAGATTGAAAGATAATGGGTGCAGCCTCAATCTCAGGTTCAGCCTGTGGCGGTCGACGTAACTCACTCTTTGGTCGACGACGTGAAGACCTTCTGCTGGGGTTGTCATTCAATGAGAAGGGTGGTTGGTAGACATTGAACGCAGGGGGTGCATGATGATCAACTTGAGGCTGGACATGTCTATACCGTTGGTGATACATTGTCCCTGATTGGGAGAGATATTCGGCATAAGCTCCTACATCAGCATCATGTCCATAATGTCGCAGCTGGTCTAATCCATCAGCCTGTTGTAGAACATACAAAGTCGTAAGGTAAATATGTAAGCAATTGTACTGCACTACCATTATATACTACCAAAAACAGTAATATATTGTAAATGCATACCAATATGGACTGTCGACGTGCTTCTCGAGTATACCATCGTAAGCTATTTTGTTGGTACCATATCATGTACTCAGAGCGTGTAGTCAGTTGAACAGCAGGAGGAAATCCTTCCAAGTTTATCCGCCTATGTTCCCGGTCATTCCACAACTCGATGTATACCGCATTAATCGCAGACCAATTTGCTTCAACTCTACCTGTGCGCTTTTGGCTATGTAGCCGGTCACAGTCTAGTGGTGCTGCAGGTATCGGTTGATCACGGCTGAATTGTCTCATAACCCGGTCCGGCTGATGACCCTCTATGATGTTATTCAAAATTAAAGGAACAACCATGGCACCCTCGTCCACAGAAGTGTCATCATATGGCTGCCAGACCCACTGCCATAATAAGTTTTGAAATTAATTAAGAAGTGATGACATAAGGAATAACATTATCAATTATTGAAATACAAATATACCTGTTCGTTTGTGGGTGGGACTGGAATCGAATCAAGTATGTTACGAGCATCTCGTAAAGAAACCGGGGGAACATGTGGACTGTCCCACCTGCACATGTTAAAGAAAATTGAGCATGTACATAAATGAAATGTATAAGTAAAATTAGCTGACAACACCTTACCTTTCCCCATATATCTGTGCATCAGAAAGCCCCTTAATGCGCTCTGGAAAGAATGTGGGAATTCGAGAATACGCCCACAGTGTTATTAACTTCGTCGCCCCAACGATGTAAGGAGTGTCGAACTGGGTAGCATTGCACAGACCACGGTACGTGTGTGCCAACACTGCAGAACCCCAGCTTAATTGACCTGATTCGTCAAAGTCTCTCAACAACTCCAGGTATCCACAGTCCATCACGCGACTGTCCTGGGTAGGTATCAACACTCCACCTATTAGCCTCATAAGGAATGCACGGGAAATGGACGGTGGCGATCGCACCAAATGGACAGCCAGGATTGGCCCGACAGGCGAGTTGCGGATCGTCAGTGTTTGCAAATAAACCGCGTCGCCCCAGTCCATTTACTGGCAAAGACGCGTTTGTCCGATGCGGTTTATGACAAAATTAACCCATAAATGGATTAGCTTAATGCGGTTTATGGTAAGCAGCATTAGGCTGATGCGGTTTATGTGACCCGTTTTGGTACATCCGCGTAATTTTTTTGAAAAAAAGCCACCGCAAGTAATTTTTTTTGACAAATAGTATTTCGGCGAAAATTTTTCCATTGAAACTCTCTCTATCTATCTTATTGTCCTTTCTCTTAACCTCTTGTGAATGGCCTTTCATCGATCTCTCCCCAAACCCAAAAGAATCAAATAATGTTAAGCTAGGTGACGCTGATGTACCTTTACTATCGGGGAACCTACTACTACTGTATTTATGTATGTTTGGAAATGCTAGGCATAACTATATATAGCACAGTAACTCCTTCTTTGGATTGAGGTTAAAACTACTTGAACTCTACTTTTCACTAGAGCTGATCAAATGGGCGGGCGGGCCGGGTTCGGGTCGGGCCAATATTAAATTTTAGGTCCGAACGGGCCTATATAATTGACCAAGCCCGGTTTTGATTTTTCGGGACGGGCCGGGGTAGGCCCAAATTTATTTTAATCGTTGTCATTGTCCGGCCCACCCGACCCGGTTTTATAATTTTTAAATATTATTATTAATTTTTTTAAAAAAATATATAGATTATGTATAATATTAATATATTATTATAATATGTATATGTTGTATGTAATATTAATAGATATTATATATATATATATATTTAAATAAATATTAAAAGATATTATACAAAGTTAAATTAAATATATACTCCCTTTTGTTATCAATACTTGATTTTCTAGCTATAGGCATAATAATTAAAGACAAAAAGTTAGACTATTTTGTCCTTAATTTTTGCATTAGGAATTGAAATAATTTAAAAAGTAGAGTTGTGAAATAAAAGATGAGGGATAGAATTTAAAAGTAGATGACAAAAAAGACTAGAATACGTTATATTTTGAAAATAGTGAAAGGACCCAAAAAATCATATATTGAGACAAAAGGGAGTATAAAATTACACTGCCCACCCATGAGGTGTGGTGATTTTACACTGCCCACCCATGAGGTTTTAAATTTAACAATGCCCACCCATGACATTACTTATGTATATCATCCGTCACCAAAACTGTAAACTTCTGTCATTTGTCGGTTAATTTGACTAGACCCACTTTTGTTGACCATACAGGCCTTAAAAAAAGAACCTTATTTCTCACTTGACTATTCATCGCACTGGCTATTTTTCACGAGCTCCACTGTTTGTGTTCTCCATTGTCGCTACGATTTTTTTTGTTGTTCGTAGGGATTCCTCTCTTCCCTCTTGCGATTGCTGCTTGGAACTGTAAGTTCGTCGATTTTCTCCATTGCTGCTTCAATTTTCTTGGTGCACATTTTCTCCATTGGTCCGTGATTGCTGCTTCGATTTTCTCCATTGTTGCTTCGATTTTCTCCATTGTTGTTCACTGGGATTCCTCTCTTAGTGGTTGCGTTTTCTGATTCCTTAGGGTTTCGATTTCTGATTCCTAATAGGGTTTCAGTTTCTGATCATGCCTTAGGGTTTTGATTTATGATTCCTAATTTTCTA
Organism: Limonium bicolor; assembly: GCA_023374045.1. Taxonomy (NCBI): domain Eukaryota; kingdom Viridiplantae; phylum Streptophyta; class Magnoliopsida; order Caryophyllales; family Plumbaginaceae; genus Limonium; species Limonium bicolor. The sequence goes on from CM041778.1 coordinate 84,543,423, forward strand.
TTCGATTTTTGATTCCTTAGGGTTTAACTTTATGATTACTAATTTTCTATTCGATTTCTGATGCCTTAGGGTTTCAATTTCTGATTCCTAATTTTCTATTCGATCTGTTGCCTTAGTGATTCGCTTACAAGTCCGTTAGTTTTTCTCTCTGTTAATAGTGTACGATAGCTGCTTCTATCTTCTATGGTATACTGCTGCTTGAGATTGGAATATTCTAAGCTTCTAGGGTTTGTGATTTCTGATGCGTTCCTAATTTTGCTCGGCTAACTATCTATTTGCAAGGTCTATATTGGTGCGGGTAAATTGTCCCTGTGGATGTCTGATTGCTACCTTGCTCTGATTCAATTGTTATTTCTAAGATATTCGTTGATATTGGCTACTGTTTACCGTGGCATTACTGGTAATTTGAATGCTTGCCTTAAATTTTATTGATTCTTGAATAACGTTCCTTATGGATTCTAGTAGTGTTTGAAATAAGAATCATAATCTGTTGTTATATTATACATAGAGCCAGACCATGATCAGTTGCTTCAGATAGTGAAAATTTGCTTCTGCCTAATTACAATGTCTGATTTCCTGTGGCTAAATTGTGCCCACAGATGTGTGATTGCTACCTTGCCCTGATGCATTTGTTATTTATGAGATTTGAGGTCTGTTGTTTACCATGGCATTATTGGCAATTTTTGGATTTCATATCCATAGTAACCATCCCTGGCTTGCGAATCTATCTTCTGACTTCTCTCTGTTGCTTCTTCTGCTGCAGTTGGCATCTGATACAAACATTCTTTTCTGATGGTTCACTGATGTTTCAAGTAAAATGGCTTTTCTGAATTGGTTACGACTATATGCTTAGAGGTCTATGTAGAAGCGGCCCTTCATGTAATTGCTCTGCTTTATTGTGTCGAAGCGGTTTATGATAGGGTTGCTCCATAGTTACTGAAATTGCGCATTAAGAATCGTAACCGTTTTGTAAAGCAATGATGATGGCCATAAGGACCGATCTGAGCGTATTTTTCTATTAAAAATGAGTTGTTATTTCTGTGTTGTGCTTTACGTAGAATGTCTTCTTCAAGCGGACATAGTTTCAGCTCCAACCCCAAGAGTGAACCGAAATGCCACTACAACTTTATTGCTCAACTACAAGTGGCTAATACTCTAAAAACTATGCCACACCATTTTACAATTGTGCAGCCAAAAAGTGAAACTTCTTTGTACGGTGGAAAGATATCAACCCGCGCAAGTATCCATTGCCAAATGCTGTCTTCGAAAGACCTAAAAGGAACTTATGTGTTGGTGACGTTGAAAATGTGTTGCTGGACTTGAAGAATCTGAACACCTGTTTGCTGATCAAACTTGAAAAGATGGAGACAGCTAGATTGGAGCAGCTGAAGAATATAAAGATAGTGTCTGCAACCTTTGTAATACTGGCAGTCCTTTTTGTTTGGAGTTCCTTTGTGTAATAGTCTGGTGTAATTTGTATTGTTTTAGAACCAAGTGTGATTTCTAGTGTTTTAGAACCAAGTGCAAGTTCTAGTGTTGTGGAACCAAGTACAAGTTCTAGTATTGTAGGACCAAGTGCAAGTTCTAGTGTTGTAAGCTACTTATGCGGTTATTAATCTACTTATTTTGTTTTGACTATTTTGTTTCGGCTATTTTGTTTTTGCACTTACTCATTATTATGGCTACAACCAAAACCAGTTGAAATACCCTAAACCTTAGTATATTGATGAACTATCTAATTATAATATATTAAGGCTATAATATGCCTTAGAAACATTAGAAAAGAGTTTAAACAACAATGTACACAAAAACATGCCTTAAGCGTTGCAACCGAAAACGCACCTTAGAGCACCAAAATGTGCTTTAAGGAAAAATGTGCCTTAAGCATTTATACATGGAACTAAAAGGCTAATGAGCCTAAATAGCATTAAGAAGTAAGGGAACAACAATAAAATGGTCATAGGAACCATTACGTATACACACAAATTAAGTATACAAGTCCACACAAAAACAGGTACTAAACTGACGAAAGTCAAGGAGAAACCACTAAACGACTTGGTTTAAATTGGAATGAGCAACATGTTATTTCACGAACAAAGTTTCTAAAGGTTGTAAATGTACTAAGAACACATTTAAACTAGCCAAAACAAATTGCAAAATTAATGTGAACCCGGAAGCACATAAAATGTGTTTTAAGGCATTTTTGGCCTTGTAACATACCTATAACATGGTATAAGTCATTAGGAACGAGTTTAATACACAAAATGTTACATAATATAAGAAGAAAACAAAAAAAATTAGATCAAAAGAGGGATAGGGCTGCCAACTTGGGGGATGAGTCACCATGGCTACATTTGCTTTAATGAATCATTAATCAGACTCTTACCTGTCAAATGAGAGCTTCCAAGGTCGTAGCCAATCCTCCCTTTGAAGAAACAACACAAAACAAAGCCAAAGTTCTTAGTTTTGAACCTTAAAGAACACCCTTCCTTGTAGGAATCATAACTTTCTCGTCCTAGCTCCAAATCACAAGCTTGATAGCTCGTTGGAATCCTCTTTTCAAGAGCTTTGCAACCATAGCACATGAGCCCCCAGATTCTCAGGAAACATCACTAAGAAGTGCCTTTGATTCTCGAGGTAAAACATTGCCTTCTTGAAAACTTCTTATTCTTTGGTTTTTGTTACAGCCGATTGGCATGGGATACTAACCCATCTTATTCTTCATCTTATTGTATAATTTTGGGGACAATTCCTTTAGCAAATTGCTGGTGAAATTTCTAAGGAATTCAAGCTTAAATATTAAGCTAAAAGTTTAATATACAAGGTAAATCCTACAACTACCTATTTCTTGGTTCTAAATATTGATCTATATATGATCTAACATATTGTATACCTTGTTTATTATTACCGAATTTAGTAGGTGTTAGATCTAATTTTTAGCACCTAAAATGTTAATATTTTGTAAATCTAAAATTAGGTTTACAACCCTTATGATATAAACTTTAATATAAGCTATCATAATATGTAAGAAAAGTTCATATACTAAAATTTAGTGTGTGGCCGAAAATTAAGAGAACTTAGGTGAGATAGAAAAATTATATAACTAAGTTAAATTAAAGGAACTAGTATAATTAAGTGTAATATGTAAAATTTGTGAAGTTTTGGTCACATATTATAATTGCCAAAAATATATATGAATTATTATGAAATTTATGAAGTTTAGATGATGGGAAAATAATTGTAGAATTAAGTTTACAATTTATAAAGAGTTTATAAGTATTACTAGAATTTATAAGGTTTTTGGTATATTTAAAGTTAATAAAAGATAGTATATGTATACTACAACTTTAGGTAATTAAATATGGTGATTTAGAGATGTTTAAAATGATTTTTGATGTTCAAAAATCTGTAGGAAAATTAGTTACGAAAATTAGAAATTAATTAGAGTTAAATTGGTTAACAAATGAGTTAGGATCAAAGAAAAGACCACAAGGGTAAAATGGTAATTTCCCTGGTCAAACGGGGTCAAACGTGGTCAAACTTGGTCAATGACAGTTTGTAAAATGTTTAGAGGAGTTAGAATAAAATTTGTAGTAAAAGATTAGATATTAAAAGGATAAAGGAATAAAAAGTTAAGTTAAATTAACTTTAGGGGTAATATGGTAATTAATGGAAAGTTAGGGGGTTTGACCATAAAAGACTGGTCAACCTTGGATATATTTTGGTAAATGACCAAAAGTATAAAAGAAATTAATTAAGTAAGACTTTGGAAGGAATTAGAAATAAAAATAACAAGTTTAGAACTTATTATGAATAAAATAAAGATTAAGAGAAATCTATGGGTAAGTAATGTAAATAACACATTTTATATGTGTTTAAAAGGTTAAGGAAATTAAATTAAGAATTTAGAAACAAGTTGTAAAAGAAACAGAGTTAAGACGGGGTTAAACGAGACCCGTATATAATTTAAGGTATACGAGGGGTATACCCGTAATTTAATAAGTACAGGAGAAATCATTACTTAAGGTATTTTAATGAAAATACAAGTTATATGGGAAAAGAAATAAATATGTATGATACGGAGTATCATAGGACGTATACGAAAAGTTTTAGTGTACATGAATAGTACTCGTATACGTGAATAGTATACGTAAATGAATAGTAAATACGTATAAATGAATAGTAAATACGTATACACGGATAGTAACTACGTATATAGGAATAGTCAAATACGAGACGTATACATGAATAGTAAAATACGTATACGTGAATAGTAAAATACATATATGTGAATAGTAGAATACGTATACATGAATAGTAAAATACGGTGAACAGTGAAAATACGAAAATTAAGTTATTTAACCACGCCGTCCTAATGAACTATAGGAGTGGAGTAAGGGGACTAGAATAGTCGAGACGTCATCTGGGAGTGGACGAACGACGATAGGCTAAGGTATGGGATTCTTGTAGCTTGTTTGCTAATGAGGTCTACCTCGGTTTGTGTGCTATGTGTTATTGTGATACGACCAAACAGGATTAAACATAAAACCGATTTATTGTATTGTTATTGTGCGTACTTTGCACCCTAACACGACTTGATTCAGAACTTGTTCATTAACTATGTTTAGTAACAATGGTATAAGGTTACAAATACTCCAAGTTGTTAGTAGGTTATTACTGAGAGAGGTTTAACTAACCAATTGTCAATGAGACTTCAACTAACTGGAACTTGTGAGGAGAAGAATCCGGGACTGACTCCGGTCATGCATGTTTAGGATAGGAGGTCGGCATTTGTATCAGATCTGTCTTCCGCCTAGGGTCGACAAACTGACCCGACCAGCTTGAGTGAACAGTTCGAGGTGGGAGGCAAATTCAAGAGGCGCAGGAGGGTCAAGCCTACACCCCTCATAACTTAAGAATTAATGTTTATTAAACCAATGGAGCTAATAACTCATTGGCTAGGGTTACTTTGACCCGACAAGAATAAACATATCAGTTAGAGAACAACCAGTTCTTTTAGGAGAATGGTTGACACTTAAAAGGTATGGTCAAACACGAGAACTAAACAATTCTCGGGCCTCAAGATTTAGGAATCTAACTTACTCATTGATGGGCGTCCATACGACGTTCGATTTATTTGAGCTGTGAATGTTTCACATAAATATGTTGTTGTTATTGTACTTCTTATTATTATTTGTATGAATAATCAACTGCATGTATACGACAAAGTAGTCATGTGTAGCCTTGATAGCTTGTGGGCTGCACGTTTTCTGTACCAGCCATGTGTTGAGCCCCTTGGGGCCTGTGATTTAAACTTTGCAGGTAGGTGCCAGACGAGGACCCAACCTGTGAGTAGAAGTGGGTAGAGCACTAAGGGTTTTATTTGCATTACGAGTGTGCCTGTACACTCGCTTTATAAACTGTGGTAGTAAGTTGTAATAATAGGAGAGATACTTGAGACTCGGTATTGTATTTTGTTTTAAGACTTGTACGCACTTATGTTCGGTACACTCGGGTCCGTCAGACCGTAGCTTGAGACTGGAATAAGCCTAGCTAGTCACGTGGGTGACTAATGGCGGTAACACCAACTTTTAGTATTTTCTTCCGCTGTGTTGTAATATTATTGCAGGTTTGTTGTGTGATGGTTCAGGTTTAGTAGTTGGGGTGTTACACCAGTGTACTTATTTTATTCTTGCACTTACCATGACGCAATGCAGTCTGGTAAATCTTATCCAGCTTGTGCAAGGAGACAACACACTACAACCAGTGTACTTAAACTATTATCTGGTGGAAAGGATTATTGGTTGCATGCAGAACGGGTGCACACAGAGATGCTAGAGTTAGGACTAGTCCTGTCTATAAGTGCAGAGCAGAGGCACAACTATTATCTGATGGATCACACGTCTGACAACTACTATCTGTATCCCATCACATTATTATATGGTATGAATAGATGTAAAGAGCAAATTACTAATCATTAACCCATGCCTTCAATTGAATAGAAGGTAGAAGCAAAGTAGGTAGAAAACATCTGCATGAATGTAATAACATCAGTTAGGACTAGTCCTGTCTATAAGTGCAGAGTAGAGGCACAACTATTATTTGATGAATCACACGTCTGACAACTACTATCTGTATCCCATCACATTATTATATGTATGAACAGATGTAAAGAGCAAATTACTAATCATTAACCCATGCCTTCAATTGAACAGAAGGTAGAAGCAAAGTAGGAAGAAAACATCAGCATGAATGTAATAACATCAGTTATATTAACTGCACTAAAACAGGTGGGTACAATAGTTACATTAACTTCACCAAACTGCTTTCAACACCATCAGACATATTGTTTCATAGACAACAGTATCCAGATCACTACAGACCTCCAAAATACCAAAAAAAACATAGATTACCATAACGTACCCCTCATCACAAAAGGCATCCAAAATATCCAAAAGGTACATAGACATCCAAAATATCCAAAAGGTATATAGACCTCAAAAATATCCAAAAAGTACACAGCCTATGATTCTATTCCCCCAAGAAATCATAGAAACAAGCTAACTTAGGCACCAAAACCCGATTACAGCTACTTCTTTTTCCTCTTTCCCTTAGACTGACTGCTACTTCCTGCCACTTGAGAACCACTGTTTGGACCATCCCCCCTATTTTTTTGAGATCTTCACGTTTTGGAATTATGCCCAATTCTATTGCAAATCTTACATGTAACGTGAGTAGATCTCTTAGTATTAGGGGGTGGCTCACTTTGTTCTCTTCTCCGATTCTTCTTTGGTCTTTCAGGCAGTTTTCGCAAGAATGGTGGATGCAACTTCACATCATCAATGTCGGGCCATAAGTTTGGATCGGGTATCGGCAAGATTGCATGCTTATATGTCTTTGTATACATCTCCTTCGAAAACCAATGGGCCACAAATGACTTTAAATCCAGCCTTTGTCTCGATATGACAACACACACATGCTTGCATGGAATACTAGATAGATCCCAAAGCATGTAATCACAGTGATGGGAAGTCAAATTGACAACAAAATATCCATTCACATCAGACACCTCAAATTCGAAATCACTGCTAGGTCTCACCATACAAGATCTGCTAAGTCTATTGTTACTGTGTAGAATCTTGAAGGCGTAACCAGTAACAGGCTCTCTAAGTTTCAAAGATTCTTATCTCCTCTTATGCATCTTCATCATCAATGACCTCCGCAACTCATCCAGCATTGCCAATATGGGTTTTGTCTTTATGTCTGACAACTTCGAGTTGAATGACTCAACAAAGTTCGAAGTTACTTCAATGACCTTAGTGTGTTGTGGTATATGGTATCGAACCCACAAACAAAGATCGGCATCCTTTAAGTAATTGAAAGCTGAGACAGATTTCTCTTTAATCTTTTTGAGAGTTGCAGAAAGAGATGTCTCGGTGTAAGATTTGGATGCTTCCCAAAAAAGGTTGCGCATCAGCGCTCCTGAACACAATACATATCTAAGTTAGCCAACTTCATCGAAAAGAAGTGAAAAATAGAAGTGAAATAATAGTGAGTTGAATGTACATAAACATACAACATATACCTGGATAATCTTTTTTTAGGTTCGCATACAGATGTCTACAACAGATTCTTAGTTCCTCTGTTAATGCTGGTTCTACACCCTACAATATCCCAAAAAATTGATGCTAGTTCATTAATTTCATACAAGCTTGTGAAATATACATCAATGTAGACCAATAATATGTTGTTTTACCTTTTGACGATCAAAAACTATAACCCATCTTTGCCTTGTATCCCAGTCAGCAATCTTTTTCAAATGGCCGAAGAAGTACCTTCAAGTATTGGTAGTTTCACTTGGGACTACAGCAAACGCAAGAGGGAAAATACCATTGTTTCTGTCAATGGCAACTGCTGTTAGTAGTACCCCTCCGTGTGGACCTTTTAGATGACAACCATCTACCCCAATGAAAGGCCATGGCTTGAGCACGGAAGCAGACAAACAACCTTGTGAATGTGGGAGGAGAAGTCATATACTCTTGATATTGTAAGTCAATAATGGACCCCGGGTTTCTATCAAGAGAAATTTTGCAATACATGGGAAGTTTGGCATATGATTCATCATGATTCGCCTCAATCAACTTTAAGGCCAATTTGCTTGCTCGATAACATTTGATGTAACTGACGTCAACACTGAATTTTTGTCTCATTATCTGCATGATGTCCTTAGGAACCATTTTCCTATTTGCTCTAATGTCAGGCAGAATTTTCTTTGTGATCCATGGAACTGTGGCATTGGGATTCTTGTCTATTCTCATGCAATCATGTCCCCCTTTGAGGGTCTTGATCATGAATGTAGTTCTGTCAGGTAGAAGAGATGCATGCAACCTCCAAGGGCATGTGTCAGTGTTATTACACCTCACTGTGTACTTCTCTAGATCATTACTTAGTCAATGTAAGTCAATACCCTCCTAACAGGCATAATCCTTCATAACCTCCAAAAAGACTCTTTTACTCTCAAACATCTGGTGCAGCAATAGTAAAACCTTCCCGTCAGCCTGGTACTCAAAGTGGGTCCCGTTCATTAGGTATTGTGGTTCCTTTACTGTGTAATCTTCCTCATCTGCAGAGTAGTACACACTTTTAGTTATTGCCTCTACTTCTTCCAATTTGTCATCATCTGAATCATTGTCATGATCATCTTCATCTGAAGCACTAGAGGAAGTGTCCATCCGAGTAGTACTGTCATCATTCACATGACACCACGAATCGTCAAAATAGGTTAGACCATTATCATCAACAGGAACTTCATAGGCATTTTCTGCACCAACATGAGAACCATCACCTCGCTCAACACAGCTATCAACACTTCTTGGGGTGCTTTCATTATCTCGGCCAACACTTTCAACCCATGTGTACCAGTTTGTACGTCACCACTTCTTGGGGTGGTATTGCTAGTTTGGGCAGATCAGAGCTGAGTAGATGGTTCAGGAGCAGTAGCATCTTGACGTGGATTGGTTCCCACGGTGAATGAACTATTCAGCCCCCTAGATGCTTTCTTTGTGTGCTTTCTTTTAGCATGAGATGAGGAAGAAGGTGGTTGTGTAGTAATAGGAGGAGGAGGAGTAGGAGTAGGTTGTGTTTGGGTGTTGGGTTGGGTGGGTGGATGAGGAGTAGGATTAGGTTGTGTTTGGGTGTTGGGTTGGGTGGGTGGAGGAGGAGAAGAACACATCAAATCCACTACTTCATCTGTTTGAATTGGGATCAGTCCTTGATGTTTCTCATATTCAGTCCACATATCCATTAACACAGAACGATTGACAGCCTCCCTTAGCTCCAAAGTTATCTTCTTTGTTGTGGAAAAAGCCTTGAACATGTTCATCAAACCCATGTCATTGTAGATCTCAATGTATTTCTTACTTTTCGGGTGCTTGTAGAAGAACGTCAGGTTACTTGGAGGTATAATAGGTTGTCTTGACATTGCTTCTATGTAATCTCTCATCAACTCAATGGTGGAATAAAGATCGGGGTTTAGCTCTGGAAAACAGAAATTCCATCCTCTGTATGAGATCTCAGTAATGTGGACATCCATCCTCATACATCAGCTATCATTTAAGAAAGCAAGTATAGTAAGTCGGAGAGCATAAATCGGACCTTGTAATTATACAGTTATCCGAATACTGAACTCATAATTGCAATCATTCAAATCGTCAACAATACCACGGTAAACAACAGACAATGTGTACCCAAATCTCAGAAATAAAAACTACATAAGGTAGCAATTAGACATTGTAATTATACAGTTAGCCGAGATCAGAACTCAAAATTGCAAGCATTCAAATCGCCAGTAATGCCACGGTAAACAGTAGCCAATGTCAACCAATATCTCAGAAATAACAAATGCATCAGAGTAAGGTAGCAATCAGACATGTCGCACCAATATAGACCTTGCCAATAAATAGTTAGCTGAGCAATATCACAGTACATAGCAGACACAGAGAAAAAAAGATCCATAAAATAACCAACATTGAATAGAAAATTAGGAACCATAAATCGAAACCCTAAGGAATCTAAAATCGGACAGAAAATTAAGAATCAGAAATCGAAGCCCTAAGGAATCAGAAAACGCAACCACTAAGAGAGGAGTCCCAACGAACAACAATGAAGAAAATCGAAGCAACAGTGGAGAAAGTTGAAGCAGCAATCGCGCACCAATAGAGAAAATCATGCACCAGTAGAGAAAAATGAAGCAGCAATCGCGCACCAAGAAAATCGAAGCAACAATGAGAATCGACGAACTTACAATGCCAAGCAGCAATCGTAAGAGGGAAGGGAGGAATCCCAATAAACAACAAAGAAAATCGAAGCGATAATGGAGAACGCAAACAGTGGAGCTCGTGAGAATAGCCAGTGTGGTGAATAGCCACGTGACAAATGAATTTTTTTTAATTTGCTACTAAGGCCTGTATGGTCAACAAAAGTGGGTGTAGTCAAATTAACCGACAGATGATGGAAGTTTACAGTTTTGGTGACGGATGATATACATAAGTAATGTCATGGGTGGGCATTGTTAAATTCCAAACCTCATGGGTGGGCAGTGTAATTTTTCCTATTATATTTATAAAACTATATAAGATAATAAACCAGGCCGGGCTGGGCTTAGTTTCGGGCCTAAAATTTTGCCAAAGCCTGGCTCGGTTTTTCATTCGGGCCTGATTTGTTGTCCAAGTCCGCCCGGAATTTTTTTCGGACGGGCTTTATTTTCTTGCCAGGCCGCCGGGCCGGGTCAGTGTCGATTAGCTCTACTTTCACCCAACAAACCAATTCTCTAGTATATAGCTAGTGACACGGTATTGTATAATTATGAATGCAGAGAAAAATATAACACCATGCATGCATATTGAGAACTGAGAAGGAAGAACAAACGGTATTGTTCGACTGCAGAGCAACATTATAATCTGATATAGTGTATATTTTATGAAAACACACATGCAAAAAAGAGTGGTGTACCTGTAAATATATATATTCATCTAAGCGTGTCTCAGACTTTGTCTAATTAAAAACTTCTTGGATTTTACCGGCTTGACACCTGTCGCAGCATCATCAGCAAAATGGAATACCTATCCAATCAGTCTCAATTAATTAAGAGTTTATATATATTTTCATCAAATTACTAATTAATATTTAGCTTTCGTAAGAAGATTTATATGTGAGAAATAATAGTGTAAATCTCTAATTGGATTATCATTGTATTACTTAATTATACAGTGAGATACACAAGTAATTATATGAAAACTTACCTGTCTGAGGATGTCTAATGCGTGCGTTTTGCTGAGAATAATGCTTAAATGTTTGTGCGTTTTGTTGAGAATCACTTGAACCTTGATCTGATGCTGTTATTGTGTTTGTTTTTGCCTAAAAAAGTGTGGAGTATCTAAAAATACGTAAAGGTCATGCAAAATTTTTTCTAGAATTTAACCTTATTATAATTTCATCGAATTTAACCTTCTTCATAATGCTAACAAGATTTTTTAGTAGGAAACCTATATACAAAAACAAATAAAAGAATCCTACTAACTCTAATACGGGTAGCAAAAATCCCGGTCGGAGCAAAGTGTAATTAAGTTACGACCAAGAATATCGAACCCAAGGGACTTAATATAAAATTAGTCCTAATCCTTAGTAATTGTCTAATTCTAACAAAAAGGTGGGGAAATGATTATTAATTCAAATTAGAATAACTAACTAATAATCTAACTAAATGGACTATTTACAACGAATTATCCTAGGTTTGGGATTATAATCAACCTAATTAAGAATATGATCATAAAACTTAATTGACAAGGCTTGAATTAACCAAACACATGAGCGCGCCGGACGTCCTGCCGGACACAAAATGCACGGCACATTCAAAGACTTTGAATGCGCCGGACATCAGTCACCCGGCAAGACCAAAATGTCAATATTTTTTCCAGTTTCGGATTCAAAATAGGAAACTCACAATCCATTATCGAATCCAGCAAATGTTATGCCAATAAACGAACAAGACAGTGGAGATTATAAGGGTTAATTCCTAATCTTAAGTATCATCTCCTAATTTGTAGTAGACAGCGGTAAAGATCACTAAGATTTTTACAACCCATTCTGCCCTTGTTTGATTAACAAAATGTAGAACTTAGAAAGATGAAGAAAAGTGGCCAACAATTCAACTTTGCCTAAAGATCAAAAATCTTAATTAACGCTTGCCATTATATTAAATGATCACATTGTTTACAAAGAAGATTCATCCCTAACCAAAGACAATCAGAAACTCTACTCAACCATCCATGTACTTACAAGATGAATACAAAGAGAAAAAGAGAATCAAACTTAGTGAGAATTCCCTCAAACCCGATAGAAATCTTCTCCTCGTCGTGGATGGACGTGCATAACTTCCTTGGTAGTAGTGGTACGGTATTTTGTGGATATTGAGTCGTGGATAATGAGTGATGAATTATCAGACCTTCGGCATATTTATAGACAAAAGAGATCTTGTAGTGAAAAGAGAGATCTTGTGGCAAGCGAGATCAATTGAATTGTGTGTTAGAGAATGATCACATGGGTAGGGTATTTATAGGTGTTGGAAGTGATTCTATGGAAAGATATATCTTAAATGATGTCTTTCCATAAAGACACACCTTCAAGACATGTCTTTACCAAAAGGATACCTTTGACCTTAGTTGTATTGGTATGGAAAGACACATCACCAAATGATGTCTTTCCATAGTGTCTTCCCATCCAAAAGACATATTTCCAAATAAAAGACACCTCTTCACCATGAGGCACCTTTTCACCACAAGACACCTTTTCACCAAAAGACACCTTTTCATGTGTGCCAGGAGTCATGCCGGATTTGGAGTACCCGAAATTGCTTGGTTGTAACGGTCAATTAAACCGCCAAATCCACATGAAAAGGTGCTTGTGCCTGATAGGGGATGTCCGGCACCATACCCGGCATCAACTGGTTTGTTAATGGTAATTAATTGCTAACTTCTGGTGAACCAAGATGACTTCCCGCTTGTGCCAGCTAGGGATACCCGACACAGCATCCGGCATATCTTCTGCGTTGCTCCATAGTGATGCCGTGAATTGGACACCTGGCATCGGGCAAAACTTCATCCTTTGATTAGAGATTTATTCCTAACACGAAAACATAGCAAACATAAGTCTGAACTTATAAAAATGAACTTTGTATGTAAGATAATATAAAACTAGTATTTTATCCTTATTTTGATTAATATTCTTATAATGCTAACCACTAAAATATGATAAGTTTGAGGCTTATCACATAATTACTCACAGTTTCACTTTTTTTCATCTCTTGCACAATATCAATTTTGATTGTTTTATTAACTTTTAAGATGAACTTATCTTTTCTAGATTGAAGTCACAGTCTTGAACATTTCTAACGAGACCGGTTGCCACTTCAACTACTGCTCCGTCAACCTCTGCCACCGGCTTGCCTGATCAGAACCCACGGTCGTAACCTAGCTAGGTGCTAGAATTTTTTTTTTTGCCAACTAACTAACATCTTGAAAGTTGATATGCAGGTTGCTTTGAGGTAAAAGACAATCAGATTAAGACGAGGAGAGCAAACATAACCGGTAATAACACTAGCATTTCTGATTATGATTTTGCACAATAACAAAACGATAATAGAAACAAATACTATATGTATGTATATATATTCACAAATAAAGCTTATACTAAATTCTATTTGTATTCCACAGTTATTATAATATATATTGCATAGTGTGGTGAAATGTGTGATTAATTTGAAATGGGGCGGTTGCTTTTGTTCATTGATCATATATGTACATTTAATATACGCATACTTGCTTGTCTGATGATGCCTAATTTGTGTAGTTTGCTAAGAATGAAGCTGCTATTGTGTTTGTTTTTTCCTAAAAAAGTCTGGAGTATCAAAAAATACGCAAATGTCATGCCAATTTATTTTCCAGAATTTAACCTTATTCTAATTTCATTGGATAGGTGTTACTACGGTTGAACTATCTCTCTTCCATCCTATTTGTGAGTAGACCATCACTACTCATCAGGTTAGTAGACCATGGTTTGTTCCAGCTATATTCGTTTGTTTATATGTTCAATTATTCAAGTTTTTTTAATTAAAACCTTATTCTAAATTCATTGAATAGGTGTTATATACTACGCGCAAGAGCATCTGTCTACTTGTCTCTCCTCTATCTTGTGTTGTTTGCACTGACCATCAATATTCATCAGGTTGGTATTTAAAACGTTTCAATTATTCTTGTTTTTCTATTAAACTATGGAAAATCAATTCAAACATAGAATTACCTGTCTGAGATTTACCTGATAGAGGTATGTCTTAGATAGTCCCTGTTGGGACCGTCTAATGACCTTTGATCTCACCATCTACGTTGTGAATGAGTTAATAATATACAGTAATTCACTGATAATTTTGGCAGCATTGCCCTAGTGTTCTTCTAGTGTACATATATATATATATATGAATTCAATCAATTCGCATATATATATCTACACTAGGAGAACTGTAGGGTAATGCTGCAAAAATTATCAGTGAACTACTGTATATTATTAACTTTTTCCTAGGTGAGATCAAATGTGATTGGATAGGTTTAGGTTGTAAATCTATAAATCAAAAAAGAGGATATTAGTGGAACGAGTTCACGACTTCTGGTGTGTGTTGAAAAAGGAGATGGAGTGCTCAGTGATGTACAGTGACAGATTGGACATCCAGTACCTACAAGGGGTCAATAAATTTTGCAAGGTCCTTGTTTACAATCTTAAACCAAGGGATAAGGGATATATTCAATGTTCTTGTATTGATTGCAAGAATGACTTCAAATACCGAGGTGTGGACAAGATTAATAATCATCTGATTTGCAGAGGGTTTACAGAAGATTATGAAGCCATAACACTACTGCAAGGTCAACATTCAGTACAAGTGTTTGAATGTGTTGATAACGTTGTTTCAGAACAATCAAAGTTGGATGTTTCACACAATTGTGGGGATACTCAAGATGATTCACTAGTTAGTGATTCAGATGAGGAGGACCTTAATCCAATGATGGAAGATGTTGAACAACATTTTTCCAACAAACCCAAAGCATTCGAAAATCTCATGCAGTCATCCAAGGAACCGTTGTACAGTGGATGTGATACACAAAAGCTAAACAAATTGAGCATTGTCCTAAAACTATTCAATTTGAAGGCGAGGTATGGATGGAGCGATGTCAGTTTTACAACTCTATTACAACTGCTGAAGGATACACTACCAGAGGACAATGATATACCCACAACAACTTATGAAGCAAAGAAGTTAATGTGTCCAATGGGTATGGAATACAAAAAAATACATGTTTGTCCAAATGGGTGTATGTTGTACTGGAAGGAGAATGAGTTGGATGAACGTTGCTCTGGATGTGGGGAATCAAGTTATGTAAAAAAGGATGAGACAAACCACATAAGCACTAAAGTGGATTCTCCTGCAAAGGTGTTGTGGTATCTGCCGATAATTCCCTGATTCAAACATTTGTTTACAATTCTAAAAGATGCTCAGAACCTTTGATGGCATGCTACACACAGAAAGGACGATGGTAAATTGAGACATCCAGCCGATTCACCACAATGGAGAAACATTGACAGAATACACCCTCAGTTCGGTACAGACCCAAAGAACTTAAGCCTTGGTTTATGCACCGATGAGATGAACCCTTATGGCACTTTGAGCAGTATACACAGTACTTGGCCTGTTTTATTGACAATATACAATCTGCCGCAATAGTTGTGTATGAAGCCCAAACATATTCTTCTCTCTCAGTTGATATCGGGTCCAAAACAACCAAGAAACAAAATTGATGTGTTTTTGTAACCACTTATTGACGATTTACAACTATTATGGAATGAAGGTGCAACAGTGTATGATTCATACGGTATGGAAAACTTCACGCTCCAGGCTATGCTGTTTTGAACAATCAATGATTTCTCTGCATATGGCAACCTCTTAGGATACACAATTAAAGGAGCGCTAGTGTGCCCTATATGTGGAGATAGAAATTACAATGGCAAAAATGTGTACATGGGCCATCAGAAATTCCTCCTAAAAGATCACAAATACCGTAAGATGATGAAAGAGTTTAATGGAAAAACCGATCATGCAGTCGCACGACCACCACTATTAGCTGTTGAGACTTACAATCAATTAAAGAATGTTATGAACAACTTTAGTTCACCAACTAAAGCCACTGAAAAGAGCATCTGGAAGAAAAAATCAATATTTTGGGAACTTGAATATTGGCAACATTTAGAGGTGAGTCATTGCATTGATGCTATGCACGTGGAGAAAAACATTGGTGAAAGTGTTAGTGCGACACCGCTAAACGTGAAAGGCAAGACCAAAGACCATTTGAAGGGTAGAAAAGATCTGGTTGAATTGGGTATACGAGAAGAACTCGCGCCACAACAAAGAGGGAAACGGACATTTTTGCCTCCCGCTTGTCACACATTATCCAATGAAGAGAAAAAAGTTTTTGTAGTTCTCTTTGTCATATTAAAGTGCCATCGGGTTACTCATCAAACATATCAAGTTTGGTATCAATGTCTGATCTTAAATTGGTAGGGATGAAGTCTCACGACTATCATGTGTTGATGCAACACTTACTTCCGGTTGTAATCCGTGGGATCCTTCCAACTGATGTCAGAAAAACTATTACAAATTTATGTGTTTTCTTCAAAGGGATTTCATGTAAAGTGCTTGATGTGGAGACGCTGGATAAACTATAGAATGATCTTATGATCACCATGTGTCAGTTATAGATGTACTTTTCTCCTTAGTTTTTTGATATTATGGTGCATCTACTTGTTCATCTTGTTAGAGAGATCAAACATTGTGGTCCATTATACCTTCGATACATGTCTCCGTTTGAGATATATATATATATATGGGTATACTGAAAAAGAAAATGAAAAATCGTCGGTGTCCAGAGGGAAGCATAATTGAAGGGACAGTAACAGAGGAGGTGGTTAACTTTTGCAATCACTACTTACAAGGTGTTGATGTTATTGGATTACCAAAGGCAAGACACAATGGCAAGCTTAAAGGTGTTGGTACCTGTGGAAAAAAATTATGCAGAGTTGATATTGATACATTGAACAAGGCACATCTGGTTGTGTTGAATCACTCTGAAAGTGTCGAACCATATTTCGAATCACACCTAGCCTACCTCAAAACAAAACACCCAACGATGAGTAATGCCAAATTAAAAAAAGAGCAGAATGCAACATTTGTTAAGTAGTTCAAATAGAAGGTGTTGTATGGAGATTCAAGGAACGTGAATGAAATGATCCAGTTGTTTGCACTCGGTCCAAATCTCGATGTGTTGTCTTATGAAGGATATGATGTAAATGGATTTTCTTTTTACACTGAATGTCAAGATCATAAATTGACAAACCAGAACAGTGGTGTGTATTTTATCTCTTCACAAGATATTTTCACAGGAACAAGCCGTAATACACTGAAGAAAGAATATTATGGTATTATTGAAGATATCTGGGTCTTGAATTACACTAGTTATGAAACTTGTGTATTTCATTACAAATGGGTGGACAAAAAATAGGGATATCATGAGAAGGATCATGGTATGAAGCTAGTTGACTTAACGACAGGGCATCCTACTGATGAACCGTTTATTGTTACGTCAAAGGAAAAATAAGTATTCTACTGTCGTGATCAGTGTAATCCCAGATGGTCTATTGTGATGCAGAGTAAAAGATCGATAGTTAGGATTGATGATGTTGTTGATGAGGATGAATACGATTGTGAAGATGAAATAGATGTACCTATTCGGTTGCCGATGGAGGTGGACAATGTAACTAATTTTGAATGTCGAAGGTTCGACCACAATGAAGGATTGTGGATTGAACGATTAAATGTTATTATGTAAGTCTGCTTGGCAATATTATATATATAAAACAATTTTCATTTTGTCATACTTCAACATTTGATTAAGTAGATACTTGTATTAACCTTGTTGTTATTGATTATTTTTTAGATTATGGATCCTGACGATAGAGTTAGGAGGAGGTACTGTTGGGGTTGGATGATATTGATGATGACGTCCCTGATGAAGAACCATCAGCTGCATCTACTTCGCAAAACCCCCGAAAGGGACGTGGACCGACCCGTGGTTTGAAGGTGAAGAAGGATTCTCCCATTGATTAAGTCTGGGACAAGTACCTTAGACATTCTGGTGGGTCGAAGCAGCAGTTTTCTTCTTACTTGGGATTGATGGTAAAATCCAACTGCTCTATTAATAAGGATTGGAAGGAGCAAGGACAAATGGACAAAGACATCATGTGGCAGATGGTGCAGAAGCGGTACAAAGTAGCGGATGATCTTTGGACTAGAATTATGTCACTTCTAGCGACATCTCTGAGGTAGTTCAAGCACCGGTTGGTGGATGGTTGAATTAGCAAACCGGGCTCCAAACAGTTACCGCCGTAGGTGGTATATGATGGTATGATCATGGAGGAGAACCGGAAGATATTCTTTGATCGTCACCAGAGTGAAGAGTTTAAGGTACTTTTACAATTCTTTATTATTAATTATTTAAGGAACAAATTTTATGAATATTTTTATTTTTAAAAATAACTTACAAATGTACAAATTTTATAACAGAGACGTTAAGAACAAGCGAGACGTAACCGGGCGAAGAATATATATATATATATATATAAGCACTACATGGGACGAGCTAGGTATACGGGGTTCTTGGAGAAGTGGAAGAGCGAGGGCTTGCTGACGAAAGTTAATGAAGACGGCACTCAATCAGTTGTTGAGAATGTTGAAGATGCATGTAGGGTGCAGACATACATGTTGGGTCGGATGAAGAAAAATGTCGAGAGAGTGTATGTGTTCCCGCAAAGTGAGACTGCTGAGTTGGCTTAAAAAATTGTAAGTTTTTATTTTTAAAAGTTGTTGTTTACTAATTAGTAATTTCATTTCTAATATTTTTTTGTAATTTAAAATAGTCTGGATCGATTGAGCGATGGGAGATGGTTCTGACCCCTTCGACCCAGGATGATCCCCTGAACCAGGCCCTTGGGCAAAAGGGTCATCCAGGGCGAGTGCGGGGGCTAGGAGGGGAAGTTCGCCAAAGATACGTGTTTCCTTCGTCTCGAGCAAGACCACAGGCTGAAATCATAAAGAAAATGGTGGAGGCACGGGTGAAGGAGGTAGTACAGCATGAGGTGGAATGACGTTTAGTTGAGAAGCGCCGAGTCTACGAGGACCGCCTGCGAAGACTTGAGGCTTTAGTATTGGGCCAGGGGCCTGCTCCTACACCAACACCTGCTCCTACACCGACGCCAGATCCTACACCGACACCTGGTCCTACCGCGACACCGGATACACCGATGCTCGATCCTACACCGACCCCTGCTATTGTGGCATTGGTCCCTACTCCTTCACATACCCCTAGTCATCCTACACCCTCTTAGTCTACAAGCGACACATTCCCCTATGAAAACCTTTAGGTTTGTTTTTTTCCTCCTTAGTTATTTTAACATTACTTTAAAACAATATAATTTTATTAGCTGGCTTACTGTTGTGAGTTTATGTAGGCGTCTAAATCATGCCATCTGTTTCAAGTGTTGGATGATGGGACTGTTCAAGTTGCATTCGGTCGGGTTTTGCAGACCGGACCGAACACTCTAGTACATTTCAAGCACATCCCACTTCTCCACGCTCGTGTGCCGGTAGACGACATTGTTCATGGCCATGAGGAATCTCTGCTTCCATTGGAGTGGAATGAGTGGAGCAAATTAATTGACGTGAAATCTTCAGTTGTTCCATGGCCGTATTCTCTCATTGATGTCAGTGATGAGGTAAAGTATTTACATGCTTCAGTGTTTATTTTTTAACTTGATTATTGACTTGTATGTTATTATTTAAATTTTATATACTATTAGATTGATAAGGAAAAGCCGGTTAAGAAGAGGAGAGTGGATAAGGGGAAGGAAGTGGTGAAATCAACTTAGGAGAGTCAGAGTGTGAGAAAGGAAGTGATGAAGTCTTTCCATCTGACTCCTAGGAAACCCCTCGTTCTGACACCCAAGTTTATGAAGAAGTTGACAGGCAGACAAAAAATGTTGTATGACTTTCTCATGACGAAGGAGCAGAGTGTCACCAACTTCAACATGAGAGTGCTGATACATATTTTCCACACCACCGAGCCCAAGGATATGATGATTACCGTAAGCGATGTTAAGGATCTTTTGATGGGAGACCTCCTCAACATTGTTGTGATTCAAGCCTATTGTGTGTAAGTGTCTTTTAAATTATTAAATTATCTTTCATTTTTTAAGCTATTTAACATATCTTTTAAAAAAATGTTTTTTAGGTGTTTTACTGCTAGACTGCAAGCGAACAACAAATTAGCTGCCATCACTTTCTTGTGTCCGCAATTGATGTCAGCAAGTCTGGCCACATTGGATGGTGGGCAATGTGCACAGCACATGAGGCTTGGATTTTGTGTTGCGGTGCGAAGACGGAGCAGATATTTGGTAATCCCATATCATCAAATGTAAGTATACAATCACTGGACTTTTTTTCTTCTTAATTACATTTATGTGATTTATGGAAATTAAATATGTTCAACTACACATTCTCTATTTACTTGTGGTAGCAATCATTGGATGTTGATGGTGTTGTGTATCGACACCTCATGCTTGTTGATACTAGACCTGTTAGGCGCCAACGACCAACGAGAGATCGCTATAGAGAAATGGTTGAAGGAGTGAGTCATTAAAATTTTCATGCATTTTCATTTGTTTTAAGCTTGTCCTGGATTATTGACATCTAATAAATGGCTTCATTTTAATGCTATATTATGCAGTGGTCATAAGTATAGTTTAAGTGACGTGGGTAAACCATTCTCCATCATGAACATCTATTACATACCGGTAAGTAATCATTTTAAACATGTTTATATTAAAGTAACGTTTAATTTCTTGATCTGTCTAAAATGTTGGTAATCCATGGGTGTGTGATGACAGTGTCCTAAATAGTCTGATTCACAGAGCTGTGGCTATTTTGTGATGCAGTACATGTATGAGATTGTTATAAATATTGACATGCTTGATAATGATGACAGGGTAACCGATACCAATCGAATTTGTAGTTAAAGTTATTGCGTTGATAAATTGTGTGTACTAATGATGATCAGTTTCGTTTTAGGATAGATCGTTTCGTTTTTCACAAAAGCACGGGCCACGTATGCCAAAGCGGACCTGAACTTTGTAAGAGATCAATTATCACAATTTTGCAATCCTCATTTTATTGCAATTCAAACTAGCAACTTGTTTTTCTAGTTGTGCAAGTGTGGTTGGTTGCCAAAAGGCAATATCAGTTGGATGCTCTGTACAGGTATTGTGATTGTATTGGGTTGTGTTTGAAACACATGGTAGAGGCTAAAAAAACAAAAAAATAATAATAAAAAAACCACGGTTCGATAAAAACCGTGGTTTAAAATTTTATGGCGCAAGGTTTTATACCACGGTTTTTCTTATAACTGTCATTTATTTAGGGACTTTATACTATGGTTGTGCCAAAAACTATCGTATAAGATACACTTTATACCACGGTTAGAATGGGCTACCGTCGTATAAAGTCAATTAAAAGTCGCAGTAAACGGGTCTTAAACGACGGTTCTAAGAACCGTGGTTTTTTCTCTGATTTTGAACCGTGGTTTAAAATTTTAGACCGTCGTTTATAGTTATTTTTGTATGCAACGCGAGCATATACCACGGTTTATAACCGTGGTTTTTAAGAAAAAAACTGTGGTATAAAACATTTTCTCCATTAGTGTGGGTTTGAATTTGTCTCTAAGTCTACTGTACTACTACCTCTTTTACTTGATGTTCATCGTGAGGTGATATTGGTGACACCTCTCCTCTGTGATGAGATTCTTTGACCTGGTATTATTCCAGCTGCCTTTGTGTTGAGATAAAACCCCCCTAATTATGCCGAGTTCCACTAGGTGAAAACTGGTATGGTCATGGATTTAGTTTGCTTTAAGGAAATTATTGTTGCACAAGAAGTTTGATCATTGTGTTTAGTTTTGCGCCTCTGTCAAATACTTAATCGTTCACGATCTGAGAAAATTTGTTTGGATTTAATTATTGTTGCAGATGGCGTAAGCTTAGTTACTAGATTCTTTAATGGGTTATTACGACTTATTTAATCGATGTTTATTGGTGATAATCCCTGAGCTGATTTTACGGAATCATTGCCTTATACTTCTATTAACTGGTCTGCATAACTTCATTAATATGAGATGTACATTGGCCAACTGGCTGTGATTTTGAAGCTAAACTAAGACGGATGGTTGGTTTTCTGTGTCACAAATCATTAGTTAGTCTGATGGATTTGTTGGGTCCGAACTCCTTGACATTGAGCAGCTCAATCTGCTATATTGTTCGCTTACCTTTTGGTGAATTGGAGGTATACACGATTGTATAACTTGGGATTTAAGCTGAGACTTGACTTTTTGTCATCACTTTGGTTTGGCCCATGCTCCTGGGTAGCGGATTTGTTGTGCTTTGACATATTAAGTGACCCATTAATATTATTTTTTGACATTATTCTTTGTGTTATCTGTTTAATTCGATTTGTTCCTTACCTCCTAAATTTGTGTTTTGGCTGAGGTACTGTGGGCTTGAGCTAAGTTCGCTTGTGTGGCGATGACCTTGGACTTTGCATGTAGAATGAGTTAGTGGATCAGAGACTTTAGGGCTTGCGGATCAAGTGGACTTTGGGATTCACCAAAGCTCCTTTTGGGTTTTGAAATTTTAACGATCAAGTTTCATTACTGCATTTCAGTTATCTTTGATTCATAACTACTCCTTGCGCATTGATACGTGGTTTGAATTTAATTTGATACTAGCATCATTCTACCCTATTGCGCTTAGATAAGAACATTAATTGAGTAATAGTTACCCGAATGTTATAATGGTCAAGATAAGTCATTCATAGGCTGGATCTTATTAATTTTATCATTCAAGAGGGAGATGATTTGAACCACAAAAGGGAAACCCTCCTCAAGGTCTAGCTATGATCCCACATGACTGACCACCATCCCTTAGATGATGAATTAATTTGAGTTTCAACCCTTTTGCTTGATTTATCTTACAATTCATATCATTTGTTGGCAGCTTGAAACTTTTTCTATGTTCAAGGTTGGGATGTAGGAGATGATTAGATTACCCCCTTTCCTCCCATTGAGAGGGATCGTATGTTCCCATTGCACACATGTCAATCTTCTTGTTTTTTATTCTACCTATCGTGTTTTCTTTTTGCTCTGTTTGTAGCATGTACATGATGGTGAGTTGTTGAAAACGCTTTAGGACAATGACAACTGTGCTTTAGCTAGGACTACCCGGGTATTAAAACGCACGATTGGTGCATTTCTTGCTGATCCCTATCAGCTCAAATGAGGTGGGCCAGGTGGCGTCGATGCGACCCATATAGTAGCTCTTCTTATTAATGCAAAGTTTATTCCCTTCACTTATGAAATGTAAATGATCTTTCATATGGACATCTTCTGTAATCATGGGCTTAATTTGCTTTTATTTCACTTTATGCTCTTATGATATCACTTTATTTTGTAATCTTTAGAATCTCATTAGGTTGAAAAGTTATCGTGCATGTGTTGTTTAACAAATCTGTCAATATTTCTATAACTTGATGGATTGTGCCTGCTTGGTATTTGGTACATATTCTCAACAAAATATTTAACCTCATTTCAGGCTTGATTTATAATTAACCAAACTAGGCTAGCACATGTGGCCTTAGAATCACCCCCTTAGGTCTCTCATTCTTGTGTGCCATTTTAGAGCAGCCATAAAGTAAGTTACTTCTCCATGTACGACTGGTTCTAGACATGTTCATGAGAGAAGTATTATTATGTTAACTTTAAAACTTTTCAAACCACCAATAATTATCCAATTAAAAGACCCAAAACTTATAATTCATTTAAAAAACAAAAGAGAATAATCTATTCAAACCACAAGTCTTTCCAATCCAGTATCGTATAAAGACTTCCTTCCAAACTTCCTCAAAGCTTTTAAACATATCTTCATACACACTTTTCAGGCACAATTCAAACACACAAAAACATAATTGAAATACTCTAAAAAACCTTCCAATTTCCCTAATGGGTCATTTGGTACCAGGGAATAGCATTGCAATTCTTGGAATTACAGCTTTTCTCATGTTTTGTTCGGAGAAAACCAATTCCAAGAATTTTGCTTATTCCAATTTGTTGATAACTCACTAGGGATAGTATTTCTTGCATAAATACTGGGAATTGCTATTCCAAGCGAGTGATCAGATTATCGAAATACTCGATAATGTTAAAATATATGTAGATATTCAATTATAGTATTTATTTATTATTCTTTATTAGTATTTTAATTATAATTAATTTATAATATATATACATATTAATTTATTATTGAATTATTTTTTATATATTTACAAACTTAAAAGTAAACCATTTTATTATGAGCAAATATATTAGATGTTATATATATAAATAAAATATTATATATTAGTATTTAATATAAAAATCAAATATATTAATACTTAAAATAAGGTAATTTTAATTTTAAATGGAATAAATATTACCATTGAAATTAACAAAAAAACAATTCTTATTGATAATAAAATAATTGACTATAAGCGAATATATATGTGTATAGCTATCACTTACTATTTCAATATTATATATTGTTCAACTGTTTATAAAATAATTTTTTAATTTTTATTTTAAACATACATTTTTAGTTAAAACAATATATTCTATAAATAAAATATAACTTACTAAATTTAAAACTTAAATTTAAAATTTAATACTTGATATGCCAAGAAATGAAAATTAAAGTATATTGGCATATAAAATTGTTCTTTAATTTTTAAGCACAGTATATAATCTATAATAACTTTGACATATAGTTAAAACTCAACAGTTTGTACAAATAATTTTATAATTAATCACTACTTAACAAGTGCAATACTTATAATTAAGGGAAAATTACATTACCCGCCCATGACATTTGGTGAAATTACACACTCCACCCACGAGGTTTCAAAAATTACTTTTCCCACCCATGTGGTTTCCCTCGTTTTGCATCCAGTAACTTTTAATGTTTTGTTCAATTTAAAAGATGCTTAAACGTTGTTTGAAATTAATGAAATTTTACATGGACGATGCTAAAGTGTTGTATTTTGGTTCAGTGATAAATCTAAAGTTTTTTTAAGTTTAAACGTGATCTGTGGGACCCAATTAAAATATGTTCACATGTCACATATTTCATTGGGTTCCAAGGGTCACATGTGAGCTTAAAAAAACTTTGGATTTGACATAAGATCAAATTATAGCACTTTAGCATCATCCATGTAAAGTTTCATCAATTTTGGACAATGTTTAAGCATCTTTTAAATTGAACAAAAATTAGAAAAGTTACTGGATGTAAAATGAGGTAAATTATATGGGTGGGGAATGTAATTTTTGAAACCTCGAGGGTGGAGTGTGTAATTTCACCAAACGTCGTGGGTGAGGCATGTAATTTTCCCTATAATTAATCTTTTTGAAATATACTACAAGTATTTTGTACTATAATAATTTTAATATAATTAAAAGTTTACAATGTAATTTTATTAGTTTGTTCTTTTCTTTGTATAATATTTTATTAAATTTGAATAATTAGTAATAGTTTTAAAAGACTATATATCCGCATCTGAATAAGTAGTATGATGTTCCAATTATATTAATCACATTCATATTACATTCTAGTATAATGTTTATTTTATGTTCTATATACTTAATAATTACAAGTTCATGTTCATAGTATCAATTTAATATTATCCAGAAAATTTAAATAGTAAATTTTTTTAAAAAAAATACTTTATTGAATTTTTTGGGTTCTTGCAATTATGAGAAGTAAACTTTATTAATTATTTTGTAATAAATATATATTTTTACATATTTTCAAGTTAATATATATACTTAAAATTTATCATTTATCGTATAACAAATTATAATGTGTTACTTATCAATGATAGATTTGTAACTGTATACTTTATTCCAAGTCTATTCCTATCATTATTCTACCAACCAAACTAAAGAAACATCAAATTCTATGTAGTCACATCATAACAATCAAATGAGATCATAATTTATTCTTAGAATTCCATTTCAGTACTCTTATTATAGGAATTAACATTCCAATAACCAAACGACTTGTAATCATCTTCAAACTCACTAAAATGGTTGAAACCCAATTTGAGCGGCTGCAATACCTTCTCAAAATCTTCCAAACTTCCTCAAAAGATTCCAAGCATCTCTACTTACTTCTAATTCATGAACCCAACTTGAAACATCAAACTCACAAAAATTCTCAAATCTTTACAGCTTTCAAAACACTTCAAAACTCACAAAGTCGTAACCATCCTCAGTGATGAGTGTTCAAATAAGCATGCTTTATGGGTGTATTTCATATGTTTTATCAACACCTTTCATGCTCATTTCTTCACTCTAGCTAGTTTTCCTCTAGTTTTGTGTTTTATTGGTGTTTTACATAATTATTGCTGAAACAGGAGGAACACCACATCTAGGAAAATAGTAGACGAAAAAGTAAACACGTGGGCATAAACAGATCCAAAATCGGAGTTAAAACGAAGAAGATACAACATTTTGAAGACTAGCCTGCCCACAAGCAAGGATAACAATGGGTGACAGGTGCCCGTTTCACCCGACCACCTGACCCGCTAAAACGGGTGAAAAACCTGAAAAAACGGGTGAAAAACGGGTGACGGTTGAAACGGGTGCGGGTGATGTGTCAGGTGAACATTTTTCACCTGGTCACCCGAACCGTTCACCCGACCCGTCATTCGTTTGTATTATATTAAATAAAAAATATACCTATCCCATATTTATTGAGATAACTTGGAAATATTTATGTTAATACTCTATGTTTTGAGTATGTTATTGACATTAGTTTATGTGGTATGTATTTAGGAATGGCAATGGGTCGGGTTTGGGTCGGGTGGACCATCACCCACACCCGTCACCCAACTTCACCCGCTCCACTCGTACCCGACCCGTCACCCGTTATGTATCACCCATCACCCGTTTCACCCGTCACCCGTGGGTGAAGCGGGTGAACCCGTTTACCCGTTTGCCTGTTTGTTTTTCTTTTTCCTTGTTCGCGAGTTAGGTTTACAAATTACTGTGAGTGGAGAGAAAATAGAGACACAGAGCATGAATGTTCCATGTTCGCCGGTTAGGATTGCGAAATTTACTTCAGAGAAAATAATGAAATATTGCACAGAGCATGTAAGTTCCATGTTCGCCAATTATGGTTGCAAAATTATCATGAGTAAAGAAAGAAAATAGAGGCACGGAGCATGTATACTCAATGTTTGCCTGTTAGGATTGCGAAATCACCTTCAGTGAAGAGAATGAAAAACTTCGCAGCGCATGTAAGTTATTTGTTTTTAGTTAGGGTTTCAAAATTACCGAGAGTGAAGAAAGAAAATAGAGGCACAAAGCATCTTTGTTCCATGTTTGCCAGTTAGGGTTGCAATTAACTTCAGTGAAGAGAATTAAAAACTGCGCAGAGCAAGTATGCTAGGGCTGTAAAATTACCGAGAGTGGTGAGAATAAAGAATGGTGTAGTCACCCAGAGCATGAATGTTCGATGTTCACTAGTTAGGGTTACAAAAATCATGAGTGAAGGAGAATGAATAATAAGTAACAATTTAACATATAATATATATATATAATCTATGCGGGTGAGCGGGTCGGGTGATGGGTGAAAAATGTTCACCTGTCACCCAACCCGCACCCGTACCCGTTCCACCCGTCACCCGTTTTATGCGGGTTTTTCACCCGGTTTAGCTGGTCGGGTGACCGGGTGAAATGGGTACCCGCAGACCCATTGCCATGCCTATATGTATTGTTGAACAAATATGAGTGTATTTTTTGAAAAATTAAGCTAATATAAGTTGTTAAAGACAAAAAATACTGGAAAAAAATTAAAACGGGTGACGGGTGATGAAGTTATGGGTGACAGGTCGGGTCGGGTGGTGCGGGTGAAAAATGGGTGACGGGTCGGGTGGAGCATCACCCAACCTGAACCTGACCCGTTGCCATCCCTACCCACTAGACCGACCCACAGGACCGACCCGGGGTGGGTCGGTCGGGCCAAAATTTTGCCCAGAATCGTGCTTTTAAAAGGGGAAAAGAAGAGGAAAGAGGGGGAGCCGAACACAGACCAAAAAGCGACGGGAGAGAAGAAGAAGAAGAAGAAGAGGAAGAAGAAGAAGAAGAAGAAAGAAGAAGAAGAAGAAGAAGAAGAAGAGAGAAGAAGAAGAGAAGAAGAAAGAAGAAGAAGAAGAGAAGAGAAGAAGAAGAAGAAGAAGAAGAGAAGAGAAGAAGAAGAAGAAGAAGAAGAAGAAGAAAAGAAGAGAAGAAGAAGAAGAAGAGAAGAGAAGAAGAAGAAGAAGAAGAAGAAGAAGACGAAGAGAAGAAGAAAGAAGAAGAAGAAGAAGAAGAAGAAGAAGAAGAAGAGAAGAGAGGAAAGGAAGAAGAAAAGAAGGTGAAGGTTCACCTCCATTGAAGCTCTTCTTCAACCTCCCATGGCTATTTCTTCTCCCTTCTCTCATTTTTGTGTCTTAATGGTTGTGTAGTCTCCTTGTAGCTTAGGATGGGGATTTTGCCCCAAAATCCCTAACATCTCCATTGTTGAACCTTGAACTTGTTATTATGCTCTATTTTAGTCCTTGTGCTTAAAGAAAATAATTATTGAGTGTTTGTGGCATCTAAACTTATTACTCATTCAGGGATTTGTTTAGGGTTTTGCCCAAATTATCAATTATGTGTTAAATTGGTTAGTTTGGCCTACCATTAGTTTAACATTATTTTGGGATTCTATCAAAATGATATTCTGAGATAGAAACCTATATTGTGGGGACTAGAACAGTGTACTCTAATTTTGATGATTTTGAGATTAGACTACATAGCAACTTAGTGGAACTTAAGCTTAGTGCTATTGATTGACCCGAGGCATAGCTGATTAAGAAGTTCCGGTTAAATTTGTTAGGATTAGTAGGCCTAGATTCGGTTGCTAATTAATAAAGTATTCCGTTTTTTAGCTATAAGTTCAAGGGTCGACATTCCGTAGTAAGGGGAGGACGGGTGCAAATATCCATCCTGGGCTACATCTATCCTAGATAGTTAGTTTATTTATTTTCTTTATTTCTCCAAATACAACAAAAAACCCCCAATTTACATTTATGCACTTTTATTTATCTTCTTGCACATTTACTAAGCTTATAATTAGCTAGATAGTTATGAAGTCCTTGTGGATACGACCTTGTTGTAATACAATGATTGAGTTCACTGCCCATAGTTAACAAGATAGTTTCACTACTATTTTGCACAACACTTAGCTACTCCTAACCCCAAATGTTTCAAAATCTCAATTGTCTCACAAATCTAAGTGTTTGACAGACTCCAACACCTCAAACATCTTAAGAGAATCCGATTATCTTATAAAACCCTCTAATACACTCAAACACCTACAAGCTCCACAAGATCCCAACCTTTACAAAACTCAAACTCTTCGAAATCATGAATTCTCCTAAATCCCGCGAACTCCAAAAATCCTGAAGCCTTCAAAATCCCAAACTCCCCGAAACCCCCAAATTCTTAAAACATCAACTCTTTCGAATCTCAAGAATATTATTTTGAATGTTTCATAGACGTGAATGTCTCACACACTCCAAATGTCTTATAAACTTGAATGTCTCACAGAATCCAATGTCTAAACTAGACCCAAATGTATCAGCAGGCTCAGACACCCAAACAGATCCAGACATCTCAACAGATTCAAACTTCTTAAGAGCTCGAACCCTTAAAAATGCTAAACTTCTCAAAGCCCTAATTTTCTAAAAACATTGAACCTCTAGAAATATGAACTCTTTGACAACTCAAGCTTCAATAATCCTAAATCCTCACTAAATAATTGTGACATTACACAAGCATCACAAAATGGCCAAAATTCCACTACCATTAAAATGACCAGAATACTCATGACTCCTCAAAAGTCTAAAAACCCCTAAGGTCCATAAGAAGACCAAAATACCCTTGAAATGACCAAAATACGCTTGGATTACTCAAATTTTCAAATTTCTTCAAGCACCCCAAACACCTCCAACCACTAAACCTTCTAAAAACACGAACATCCCAAAAGACCGAAATACTCTTAGCCGCTTATACGAGACTGAAATTTCCCTCAATCTTTCCCAACAACCGAAATACTCTCCACCTTCTCAAAGTAGTTACAATACCCTTCAGGATAGCCAAAATCTCATTCAAGCTCTAAAGGGACATTCATACTTTCTAAAACACTTAAAAACCAAAGAACCTTTCAATCTTCCATGGCTTCCACAAGCTTTCAACATCTCAAACCTCCCTTAGAGTTCTTTCAAATATGAGTCTGTTAAAGCCATTCAACCCTCGAAATACCTTCAATCTTTTATAAAGTCTTCCCATATTTATCTAACTCTATCTATCCATTAAATTGGTGTTACCTTGAAATAAAAATTCACCTCGTAAAAACCCACTACTCTACTCCTCTTTTAATCCTTCCTTTGTGGCTCCTTTAAATTGAATTTCTATAAAATGTTTTTGAAATAAGACCATCCCCACAATTGGAGATCGAGGTCAGACACCAACCAAATTCATGGTCGTCGCCACTTCTAAGGGGCGTAACCCATTCCGAACCTATTCAATAATCTATGGTACGATCAAATTTGTCCTATCTATAGGTAACAAATCTCATAGTCAAATTAAAGGTTTTTAGAACCCTTTATCTTTCTTCCGAGTTCACTTTAGGTCAAACTAGGGGGTGACTCTAGTCAATTTCCACCTATAAAACATAAGTCTGTGTGGAGCTCATTGAGAGCGGGTGTAGAGCTCATTAGCATTCCCCCAATGTTTTTAGGATCACGATCCTAGCGTAGGATCGTAAGTGACCCCTAGGATCGGATCATGGGATCGAATCGTGGGATCGGTCAATCCTACAAAAAGTGAGTAAGTATTATTTAAAATTATACATATGTTTATAATCAACTTCTATTTAAAGCATAAAGTTTAATTTGAGTAAGAATATATAGCATTATTGAATTAAAAAATAAAACTTAAGACCACAACAATGATAGTCCGCCTACAAAATTGAAATATACATAAGCAAACCATATGAATTCTCGTAATATTATCCATAAAAAAAGATAAAATTAATAAGATGGGTTAAACATAAACCAAATCCACAGACTGCATAATTTTTATGTGCGTTTTTATTTCTTTCATCACCCTCCCAACAAACATTATGAGCTACAAGTTATTTATTAACAAAATCATGGGTTTTCCAATTCGTCCTCATTCAAAAGAGTAAGTAAGCCATGGAACACAAAGCCAAAATGAGTTCTAACAGCTTATTGTTTCAATGATAAACCAAGAAGAAAAAAATGATAAAAGTAATCAATAATATTTTATAAATTTGTATTGGTTCTTTTAAGTTTTTTTTCATTTTCTACTTTAGAGCTTTATAACTTTGAATTTTTCAATCATTACAATATTAAATAACACTTTAAATGTTATACATTTTTTGAACACCTAGGTACATATTATAATCTTTCATGATGAAGAGTAACAAGAAGTGATATTCCAATCTTAATCCTTATCCGCTTAGTGACCTCAAATAAATCTACATATACAAGTCATTTTAATAATATCCAGTTGCAATGTTGAAAGTCATAATATTTTATGGATTATGAAACTATCTACAAAATTTTGAGAACTTTTTGTTTCTTTATATTTTATTAAGATATAATTCACATTGATGGGATCGTAGGATCGTACTATGGATTAGAGTGCAGGATCGTAGGATCATGCAATGGAATCGTGATCCTTTGACGATCCTACATGGCTCTGATCCTACCTACGATCCGGATCGTAACTATGAATTTGGATCGTAAAATCGTAGGATCGAATCGTGATTCTTTGAACATTGTATTCCCTTGAAAGCTTTCTCGGAAAGACGAACAATAGAGTATATATTTGAGAATTCTAGGATAACAGGTTTTCACCCTCCACAAAATGATAATTTCTCAGATCTATGCTTTTTAGTCAGAACCATTTATCTAGACCCCTCATACAAAAAAATGACCTCCATACTTCTAAGTTTAATGACATTTCATGAAATTTTCTAAGTATTTTTTTAAAATAAATACAATACTAATTTCTAAACAACATTTGAAGGTATTCAATTGAGTTTTTGTTGAGTTACGCAGGGGAACTTATATGGAAGTTGAATCTGTGTTTGGTTATAGACTTTTAAGATGGGATAAATACACAATTAATTGTTCATGAAGTTAACTTGAGAGTGGCCATGATCTTGAATAGGTAGAGGATGTGAAAATTGAACTTCATTAAGCCAACCCTGTACATATTATTATACTTTTCATATAAGAGAACCTAGTAGCTTTAAGAGGTTTGTGATCTATGATATTTTAGCATTATGATCGTATCTTGTAAAATTGGAATATAGACTATTGGTTGGCCTGGAGAAAGGAGAAGACAAAAGTAAAAGGAGGATGCTAACCAACGAGAAATGTGGGAAGACACTGAGGGTTATATTTTAATAAAACTATGCCTAAAGAGAGGCTTCAACCTAACATTCATTAAGTATATAACCCATGTCTTGGTCGACACAAATAGTACATAAGCTTACTAAGAAATTTCCTTCCCAATACAACTTGTCGCAAAAATCAACTTACACTTATTAAAACACGATAAACGAGCAATCAATGTATATATTGAATCACAAAAAGATAAAGGTTGGAATTGGAACTACCCTAGGGAAATGCTAGTCATTGATGTGAGACTTTGGGATATAACCACAGAAATATTCTTTATTGAGAAGATATGAGAACATATATTGTTGCACAGAGAGTAACTATTTTATCTATCAGATTACAACCGACTATGTACTTATACACAAAATGCAAAATAGAGACGTTGTATATGCAGCCTAAAGGAGATGGGCCAGATATACATAAGAGTGGGCCACAGACTGGGCCTATCCTCACACCCCCCTCAAGATCCACTGGGCTAACTGGGAAGATCTTGCAGTAAAAATAGGCCTATATCTTTGAGAAAAGTTGTATATAACTTTCATGTTAACCGTTTCGTTAGGAAATCAGCTAGTTGTTTGTTGTTGTGTATGTGTTGTACAGAGATTAAACCCTCTTGAATCTTCTAGCGCACGAAGTGGATGTCAATCTCTATGTGTTTGGTGTGTTGATGCTGAACCGGGTTCTTGGCAATATAAACGGCAGATTTGTTGTCGCACTTTACTGGTATGGGTTGTATGATGTTGATCCCCAGCTCATGAATTTATCTGCTAAGCTAGGCAAGCTCGCATGTCACTGTTTTCATTGCTCTGTATTCTGCCTCTGCTGATGATAGTGAAACACTGCTCTGCTTCTTGGATTTCCATGCTATTGGGGAGCTGCCAAGGAGGATGTAATATCCTGAAACTGATTTTCTGGTTGTTGGGCAGCCCGCCCAATCTCTGTCGCAGTAGGCTTGGAGAGTGTAATCTGGATCGTTGCTGGGATTGATTCCATAGTCAACTGTTCCTTTGATGTACTGCAGCGTATGGAGAGCTGCTGTCATGTGCTTCTCTTTTGGTTCCTACAAAAATTGACTTAAGAGTTGTGTGGTATAATGTATATTAGGTCTTGTATGAGTTAAATAGCTTAACTTCCCTACAAGACTTCTGTAAGTGGTTGGATTTGAGATTGCTGCTCCATCATCTTTGCCTAGCTTTCCTGTAAGCTGCAGTGGTGAAACAACAGAATGCTTGCCGCATATATCAAATTCTTTCAATAAGTCAATGCATAATTTTCTTTGTGTAATAATCAAACCTGTTTGGTGGTGTAGAAACTCCATCCCTAAGAAGTAATGTAATTTTCCTAGGTCCTTTATTCTGAATTCTGCATTCAGTTTTTCTTTTAAAACAGAGATTTAACAAGATATCATCCACATACACAACAAGGAAGGTTACCTTGTTGAATTTTTTTTTCAGGAATAATGGACTATCGTTTTCTGATTTTGAATATCCCAAGTGGTTCAAGAAGTCACTTAGCCTAGCAAACCATTGTCTCGAGGCTTGCTTTAATTCATAAAGTGATTTCTTTAAACGACAAGCATTCACATTTTCATGAACTTCCAATCCTTTGGGTATTTGCATATAAATATCTCTTCATGAAGAGTGTCATGGATAAATGCATTATTCACATCCAATTGGTCTATAGCCCATTGTTTCTTAATAGCTACAACCAATAAAGTTCTTATTGTTGTCATTCGGACCACAGGTGAGAAGGTTTCGGTATAGTCAATGCCATATTTTTGATTGAACCCCTTTGCAACCAATCTTGATTTGTGTCTTTCTATTGTTCCATCTGCCCTTAGTTTGGTTTTAAAAACCCACTTACAACCTATTGCCTTTTTGTGTTTTGGAATTTTTGTTAGTTCCCAAGTATTATTTTTAATTAAAGCTTCCAGTTCAGTTCTGATTGCTTCTGTCCACTTGGAACTTTGTGATGCTTCCTCGTAGGTTTGGGGTTCTTTGATGTTTAGAACGTTATCAATTGAGTTTCTGTTTTGGATTGCTGTAGCTGTGAGAGAGAGAGAGAGAGAGAGAGAGGTGTGATGTCTGTAAGTGTGTTTAAGGAAGAATAGGAATGCTGTTTTCTTTGTTCAAGATCACTAATTCTGCTGTTAAGAATGACAGTGAAGGGGTCTGTGTCAGATTGTGTGGAATTATTGTAATAATCATCAAGATAAGGTGGTGGTTGTTTGGATCTTGTTGATTTTCTTGGTGCATTTGTGGGATCGGGTTGTTGTTGTTGTGTTTGATCAACCATGCTTGATGGTTGATCTTCTAATGTGGGCATAGACGGGATATCTTAGTTTGGGGTTGAAGAAGGTGAGGAGGTATTTTCTAACCTTGTGTGTGTGGACTGATCTGAATTCTGTGATTCTGTTGGATTTTGAATTTCATCATCAGAGACATAAAAAGGTTGTTTAGATTGGAGAGAAGGAGTGTCAGAATTATTTTTCTGTTGTTTAAAAGGAAAGATGGTCTCATGGAAAACAACATCTCTAGATATAATAATCTTGTGGTCTTCCAATCTAAGTAATTTATATCCTTTTTGTCTCTCAGCAAAGCCTATGTGAACACAAGCTGTGGATTTGGGACTGAATTTTCCTGGTTTCTTGCCTAAGATGAAGGCATAAGCAAGACAGTCGAAGGCTTTCATTTGCTTGTATTCAGGAGGTCTGTTGTATAAGATTTCATGTGGTGTTTTTCCTCCTAAGGCAGAACTGGGAAGTTTGTTTATTATTGAAGTTGCAGTGAGAATGCATTCCCCCCAATATTCTAAAGGAATGTTAGATTGAAAATAAAGTGTTCTTGCTGTTTCCATCAAGTAATGATGTTTTCTTTCTACAATTCCGTTATGTTGTGGCGTGTGGGGGCAAGAAGGTTGGTGTATAATTCCTAAAGTTTGGAAAAAGAGTTTTCCTTCATTAGAACTTCCCAGTTCTAATGCGTTATCTGACCTAATGCATTTTACTTTTGTATCAAACTGACGTTCAACATATTTAATAAAACACTATAGAACCTGAAATGCTTCAGATTTGTGTTGTAGGAGTTTTATCCACAGAGCCCTACTTTTATCATCTACTATGCTCAAAAAGTACTTACTGTTATCATGTGTGACCTGTCTAAATGGCCCACATATATCTACATGAATTAAGTCAAAAATCTGAGCACTAGTAGTAATGGAACGAGGAAATGGCAGTCTATGATTCTTTGCCCTTTCACAATAATCACAAAGGTAGTGTTTTGGTATATCTCTTCGTTTGATTAGGTGCAAATTTGAAATTTTTTCAAGTGGTGAATGACCTAATCTCATGTGCCACATAGTTACATCATCAGAAACTGTAGAAGAAAGAACATTTTTATTCAAATTTGCTTCAGTATGTACATCAATATGATCAGATTGACAATTGTTTTTCATACAGACGGGACTATTTTCTATCAGATTATCATTGCAAGCTAGGTTAGCTCTATGCAGAAAATTATCTAGAGAATCTAGATCCAAAACATACAATCCTCGTCTTTCAAAAGCTATATCAACTAGCATCTTGCTTCTACGGTCCTGCAGAGAGCATTTATTTACATAGAATACCATTTCAGCATCTAGTTGTGACAAAAATTTTCTTACAGATAGTAAATGAAATTTAAAGCTAGGGACATGGAGCACATTGTACACCACAAGTTTATCAGATAACTTGACAGATCCAACACCTTTAATGGATCCAAAGTGTCCATCGGGCATACGCACAGAGTAGTTGCAAGTAGTAAATTTTTCATCCAAAAACAACTTTAAATTACCGCAAATGTGATCAGTGGCTCCAGTATCAACTATCCATGAGTTTATATATGAATTTGTCACGTTTGCAGCTAAAGAGTAAAGAAATGTACCTACGAACTGGTTGAAAAAACCAGTTCCTTCTTCGGTCAAGTTGTGGTCGAGGTAGGTACTTAGGGAGGCCAGCTGTTTTTGTGTTATGCCTGGGACTGATGTTTTCCCATCTTTAAGATAGCTTGTCAAGGCTTGTAGTTGTTCTAGGTTGAATTCAGGGACGGGTGACTCCTAGATGTCGCTCTTGTCTGAATCTTCAAGAACTGCTCCGCTCAGGGGTTTTTTGTTCTTGTTGCCTTGGTTGCGCCTGTGATTTGGGAAAACTCCCTTTACCCAGTAGCATTCTTCAATCGTATGCCCTAATTTCTTGCAGTGTGTGCACTTTGCTTTCTTGTTGTCGATCTTGACAGGTCGATTCTTCAAATCTTGGCTGACTTTGTAGTTCTGGTTGTTGTTAGTCACAAAGGCTAAACCCTCGGTTCCTTCCCCTTTTCTTGTTTTCTGAGCTTGCCGATGGTTTTCCTGTTGCCGTGCCATAGAATATATTTGATCGAGACTTGGGAGGGGAGAAAGCATTAAGACATTGTTCTTTAATGTTTTGCTGGAGCTATTGAGCCCCATAAGGAAGTCAAATATGTGTTTGTCCTCTTGTTGTTTCAGGATCTGCACGGCTGAACCACAAACACAGGAGGCGATGTTGCTAAGTTCTTTCTGCTCGTTCCAGATTCTCATCCAGCGAGTATAGTATTTGTGGAGGCTGTCGTTCCCTTGCTCAATCTTCTGTGATTCTTGTCTTAGGGCATACAATCATGGACCGGCTGGTTCGTCGTACCGTTTGCAGAGATTTTGCCAGGCTTCAGCCGCCGTAGAGTAATAGATTACGGTTTCTTTAATTGATTCATCTAGGGCACTGAAAATCCAAGCCAAAACCATACCATTGGCTTTGTCCCAGTCTGCTTGCTTCTCCCCTTCGTAGTCGCTCCTCTTTACTACTCCGGTGATGAATCCAATTTTGCCTTTCGTGGATAAACCGACGGTAAATGCTCTTTTCCAGGTATTGAAGGCAGTACCTTTGAATTTGTGCGCCCGTACGTGCTGGGACTTTCTGAGGGGTGTAGGTAGATTGCTTTGTCTTTCTGCTTCGTAGAGTTCTCACCGTTAGAAATTTTCTCCTTTTCCTTTTCTATTTCGGTTTCGATTTTCTCATCCATCCTGTTTCTTTTACAGAGGTTTGAATCGTCGAAGGTTCAGAAGAGAAAGAACGAGGTGAGTCGATCCTGATTTCTTCTTCCAGTCTCTGTCGCTCTTGATACCATGTGAGACTTTGGGATATAACCACATAAATATTCTTTATTGAGAAGATATGAGAACCTATATTGCTATACAGAGAGTAACTATTCTATCTATCAGATTACAGCCGACTATGTACTTATATACAGAATGCAAAATAGAGACGTTGTATATGCAGCCTAAAGGAGATGGGCCAGATATACATAAGAGTGGGCCATGGACTGGGCCTATCCTCACAATTGAAGATTTATTTCAGGGTTTGAAGTATGAGATTTAGTGTTTGCCCTATAAATGGACACTCAAGAAGATACTTTATGAACGTCAAAGAACAATGATAATTAATGGTTATGTCATATGCTCGATATTATTTAACGTATAATTTTAATAAGTTGTTTGAACTTGTTGTTTAAAATGCATATGTTATTTGAAAAAAGTACAATCTAGAATATCTATAGTTGTGACAGACCTCCAAGATCTATATGCGATCTACTCACTTGTGAATATCTTGACAATTGATGGTTATGTTTACCACAAATAATCGTCACCCATCATTTTGTTGAGAAGCGTTGCTTTCAAACAAACAAATCAGGTAATTACTACTTGGAATCACTCAAATTTAGTAAAAAAATTTAAAAATTTTAAAATGATGGTACATTTTTTAATGAACCATAATTTATAACATTTATAAATGTCAAATTAAAACAAGAAAAATGAGATTAAAGAATCCAAAAAAGATAACTGACTACTATATGGTCGTTGTAGCCAACAATTAGCTACGGTCTTTGTAACCTCCAGATGGCTACAAACCCTGAAGCCGCTTCGCCAGTTGTAACCAACTAATAACCGCTTTGGATGCAAAATCATTGCAAATAACCAAAAAAGTAATTGCAAATACATTTGTAGTACATGAAGTATTGCATAATTTTGCCCCAACTGGGTAGTTGAGTTGGTGGTACGTGAAGTAGGGAAGAAAGAGGTTTCAAGTTCTCAAATGCTTCAAACCAACACCTTTTCAGCTGAGCATGTCCTTATGTGACTTAATTGGTTGTTGTGGTGGCTATTATCTCACTTGTGGGTTTCCTCGGAGCGCACTTTAAGAATAGAAATTGCGATTCCTACAAATAAAAAAAATGTTGCATAATTTCAGCACTGTATTATTGTTCAAATTTGCTCACCTCAATAAAGTGTATGAAAATAATCAAATGTGATTTTTAACAATTTACAATTCTTATTTTGTTATGTCTGTGTTTATTTATTTTTGAAATAATAAATGGAAATCACCACTCTGAGATGTGAAACATGTAATTACGTAAAAAAACGATTAGGACAGCCAACAGCGTTGTCTTTAAGCGCTTAAAAGTTAAGCAACCCTTTCTTGGTGTAGTGAATCTGCTACAAACACCAGGCCGCGGTCCGGCGTTTAAGAAAACAGAGAGAAATTCCTGTTTCTTTTTCCCTCTTTTGATTACGTCGCAGACGCAACACGCCCGCAGGCTGCTTCTCTATTCGAAGCAGAATCACAATCGCATAATCGTCCTTCCTCATTCTTCGGCATTGTTGGAGTCATAACAGGTCGGTTTTAAGCTTTGAAACCTCATTTCTCTTGGTTTAGATTATATATGGATGAAGCGAAACCGTCCACCCATTTGTATTGAAACTGCTGAGATGTATTCTACTTTTGAACCGTTGGTACTGCGATGTGTCTACTCAACTAATAGTGTTCTTGATTAATTATTTTCCTTCCGTCCCCATTCCAATCCCCGTCCCCGTACATCATAGCTGCTATTCCTCACGGAACGCAATTATTAAGTTCAATTATGCCTCCATGTAGAAAGTATGTTGGCTAGGTCATCTGATTCATTACCGGCATCACCTCTTTCACCAAACTTCTTGAACGAACTTAGCTGTATGGATGATGCATATTTATAGGTCTTTTTAAACTGGTTCTACGTGTGCTCTCAGTCTTCCATCTATCTTCGTGCTTTCTATGTTAAGCTGTGAGAATCATGTTCCAACGCTTTACTGGCCAAACTATTTAACTGGGTTTCATCTGTGAACAGGTTTGGCAGAGATGTCAACCTTTGGCGCAGTTTCAGCGTCGAATGTCAACCCTAATAAGTCTGCTGAGGTATTTTTCTTTCGGAATGTACGCGCTATTTAATTCTCTCTTGAGAAATTGTGAAGCGTAAACTCTTGGCTGGTGATTTGGAATATACATGTTCGTATCTGTATCCTGGAGTTAAAACTGCATTGTTACTAGCTGGCCTTTTTTCATTCGCCAATAATTATATCTAGAGGAGCTCATCCGTGAGTTCGATTTTTATTGGTTGACGCTTTCCAAATGTATCATGTATATATATAAACATTTTAAACAAGGGTGATTTTCCCAAAATTCTTTTATCTTTCTGTTCAAAAGCAAACATTGTCTTTCAGTTCCCATTAATGTTAGTAACCAGATATCATTGTTTAGGATTATTGGCCTCATGACTGGATACTTCTCTTAGATTATAGTTATCAGTTGTTGCTAGAGATAATTGCTGACTCATCATTCTTTTCTTTTTGACATTTAAGTTAGTAACCTGAGATAAGGACGCTTCTTGTAGATTATAGTTATCAGTTATTGCTAGAGATGATTGTAACAGATCATTCTTTTCTTTTTGACATGTAAGTTAGTAATCAGATAGATATCATTTTTAAGCTTATTGACCTGGTGAACGTATCTCTCTCTCTTAAATTATAGTAATTGGTTTTTTGGGCTTAACCTGAATAACTAATGTAAATGGCTTCGAGTGTTGTACAGATTGCGCAGCCTCCTTCAGATTCAGTCTCCAGCATATGTTTTAGTCCTAAGGCCAACTTTCTTGTTGCCACGTCATGGGATAACCAGGTGAACATATTTCTGAACCAGCTGTATTATTTTTGTTCGGAACCGAGTGAGCCATGGCCTTTAACTTATCCTGTAAAATAAGCTTGATTTTTGTTTGAGTGCAGGTAAGATGCTGGGAAGTAATGAGGAATGGGACCACTCTGGGCAGTGTGCCTAAGGCTGCAATATCTCATGACCAACCGGTAATTATAAAAGCACCTGCTAGCCATGTTGTAGTGAAGTTGACGTCAATGTTTTATCTTCTTCTAACATGCCAAATTTGCTGAAGGTTCTTTGCTCGACGTGGAAAGATGATGGAGCTACAGTGTTTTCAGGAGGATGTGATAAGCAGGCAAAGATGTGGCCTTTAGCTGGTAATCAACCAGTTACTGTTGCCATGCATGAAGCTCCGATAAGGCATATTGCATGGATCCCTGAAATGAACATGCTAGCTACAGGAAGCTGGGACAAGACGTTGAAGTAACTGCTCTCTTCTGTCACTTGTTTTCTATGATAGTTATTGGCTTCACTTTATGTTTTTCGAGATAATGTTTAATTCACTAGAGGTTTGTGCGTGAAAAAAATGGTAGCCAAGATTCTCTTACCTAGAAAAGAACACTGGTTGGACCTAAAGACACTACTTTATGGAATAGATTAATCACCCCTAAATATTGTCAAAACTTGAAGTTTTCTAACATCTATTAGGAACTCACACACCAGTATGATTTCTTTAGCTTTATGTTCACAAAGAAGCTATCACACCTAACTCCATTTTTGTGATGCTTAGAAAACATCCTTCTTGTTTTAGCTGTTTTTTTTTTGTGAGAGGGGTGAGAGGCTAACTGAGGGAGAGCAGAAGTTATTAGAGTACTCCACAGGAAGGGTGTCTTGATTTTTCAGATACCCCTGTTGGTCCTTGATATCAAGCAGGATTTCTGGCCTTGATATTGGATGTTCAAGAAGTATGTTATTTGATGATCTGATTCCATTATTCAGATCATGGACTGTGGCTTTATTGAAAGATGATATGACAAGTGCAGCAATTGAAGAAATCAAATGGGCTGTGATGTTGACTGTTCCAGTCCCATGTTTATTAAATTACTGGATTCTGTTAGGGGGTATTGTTTTTTGTTAACTTGCTACCTATGTCTTCATTTGTAGATACTGGGACACAAGGCAGCCAAATCCCGTACACAGCCAACAGCTTCCTGATCGCTGCTATGCTCTTGCGGTATCATATCCTCTAATGGTTGTTGGAACAGCAGACAGAAATATCTCAATTTTTAACTTGCAGAACCCTCAGGTATGAGTTTTGTGGTTTCTTGCAGCAACTTATTATCACACGCACTTCATCATATCATGGCCAAAGAGCATGCTGTTGGTTGTATCTCAGCATTAAAATTTAAACACCTTTCTGTGGATTATAAATGTTGTTTATTGGAATAAGATGCAGCTTATTATTATTTTCTATGTCATCTTATGCAAATTTACCTTTTTCTCTTGTGATGTTTCCTCTACTAATCTTTTTTTCTTTCAAATCACTCCATACAGACTGAGTTCAAGAGCTTTGTTTCGCCGCTGAAATATCAAACAAGGTGTCTTGCTGCTTTTCCTGATAAGCAAGGCTTTCTGGTATGTATGCTTGTTAATTTCTTGGAATCAATTACTTTCTTTAAAGACTTTGCTTTGTACTTATTGTATGAACATGTGTGT
The DNA here is from genome assembly GCA_023374045.1 of Limonium bicolor. Taxonomy (NCBI): domain Eukaryota; kingdom Viridiplantae; phylum Streptophyta; class Magnoliopsida; order Caryophyllales; family Plumbaginaceae; genus Limonium; species Limonium bicolor. The sequence continues at coordinate 84,585,956 of CM041778.1, forward strand.
GCATTTTTTTCATCTGCCTAGTCTGCTATGCAGAGAAAGGATAGTGGTTGCTGTCTTCTGAAAGTAGAAGCAATGGTTGGAAAGTTTAGATTGCTCATATGGACCTATGATCCTAAGCTTAGGTCTTCATGCCATTTTAATACCTTAACCAGCAAAGTCCGGCATGATAAGAATAAAGTGCCCTGTGAATGGGGATGGCCTTGTATCCTTGTTTCTTTGTTCAGCTTCCTAGCTTTTTCTTAATTGCATTCTTTCATGTCTTGACAGAGTTTAGTTCTTTTGTTAGGTTCAGTAGTTTCACATTCATTTTGGCTACTCTATTTCTCCTGTTATTCTAATCTGTTAGTTGTTGTTGCTTATCTTTGTTGCTGGGTTCACTACTGCTTAATAATATATATATATATATATATATATATACTGGTGGCACTATCTCTCCCGTTACCTTAATTTGTTAATTGTAGTTGTTTAGCCTTGTGGCTGGGTTCACCACTGTTAATTATAATGATATGTATACATTTGGTGGCACTATTTCTCCCGTTATCCTATTCTGTTAGTTGTAGTTGCTTATGCGAGCTGATGACATTGACACTATAAATTGCTCTCAAGGTTGGCTCAATTGAAGGAAGAGTTGGTGTGCATCATCTGGATGATGCACAGTCTAGCAAGAACTTCACTTTCAAATGCCACAGAGACGGCAATGAGATATATTCTGTAAATTCAATTGATTTTCACCCTGTAAGTGTCCAATTTTTGTTTGTTTTATCCATTTATTGTGTATTATCGCGTCAGTTTTTTCTTCTTGGTCTTCCTCTGCCCTCATCCAAAAAGGTATATATTAGAAAAATTGAACATCTGGTTTCTGTTCTGGGGGTGGCTCTGGGGTGGTTCAAACATATCATGAGAGTGATTTTGGGGGCTGAACCTTTCTGTTGTCCTGTTCGTCTTTGATGAATTTCTTGTTTTTTTTTTTTATTAATGATTACTGTCTCGATGCCATCGGTAGGTGCACCATACTTTTGCGACTGCTGGCTCTGACGGTGCATTCAACTTTTGGGACAAGGATAGTAAACAGCGACTGAAAGTGAGTTATTCCAGTGCATAATCAAGTTGTTTGGGTTCGAGGTCTTCTGTTCTCTTGTGAAAATAAACATCGGATTTTCATGTTGTCTCTCATCACCAGGCTATGTCAAGGTGCAACCAACCCATACCGTGCAGTGCTTTCAACAATGATGGTTCGATCTATGCATACTCGGTGTGTCATGGTTACTCTTGAGACCACCAATTGATAACATAATTGGAATGACATCTACATCTTTTAAAATTTCCGGGTTCTTGTCAGTTCTGTACTCTTAAATCTGTCATTTGTATCTTTCGGGTTACAGGTCTGCTATGACTGGAGTAAAGGTGCGGAAAATCATAATCCACAGACTGCAAAGAACTACATCTACATGCACCTGACTCAGGTATTGCCATCATCGTTTCTTTTTTGCTGTCAAACGTTGCATCGCAATGATACGTAATGGTCAACTGTTGTGGGGATTTTCAAAATAATGGGGGGGGGGGGGGGGGGGGGGGGGGGGGGGGTTCATTTCTGTCTTCCAAGTTTGTAAATTTGCTTGGGCAACTACACTTTCTCTGAGGAGGCCCTTTCATTTCTCTCTCAAATATTTATATTATATTGTTAATTTCCTGTTACCAGGAGTCGGAAGTTAAGGCCAAGCCACGGGCAAATACTACGAAAAGATAATCTAGCCACTTTGCTACTTGGAACAAAGCCTCGCATACCCAACACCCCCGATTTTGTTAATGCGTGATGTGGAGTGGACCTAGACACAGTTCAAAGGAAAATCAATCCATTTGCTTTATTTTTTTCCCTTTATCCTCTAGGATTTTTTACGATAGTGTTTCTGGTTGTGATACTCTTTTGATTCGTAGCCTATAGTTGGGTCGGATACCTTTAGTTGTACACACACTTTTTTTTTTCGAAAAGGGGTAGACTTATATTAACAGCAAAACTTGATTACATAATCTGGAATTTGATCAAACCAAAACCCACTTACAGAACCACTTCTACCTACATTGCCTAGAGATGTGTATTCACATTTTCCTCTCTTCTTACATAAGGTCTTGAATTCACTATATTTTTTTTGCTAATTCATGAAATGTCACTAAAAAAAAAGTCACGTAATGCTACTATATTTTCTGAAAAATCCATGAAATGCCATTATAGATAGAAAAAAGACGAAAATACCCCTACTAGTTAACAAAGTACTTTTAAAGTTCATAATATGCTCTAAGTGTTAAAAATTAACAAAAAATTTAAAATATCAAAATACAATAAAAATATCAAAAAATTAAAAAAAATTATAAAATTATGAAAAATTATAAAAATAAAAAATTGAAAAATTGAAAAAAAGTTTAAAAATTAAAATATTATTAAATATTAAAAAAATATTTCATTTTTTAAAATTTATTCAATATCATAAAAAGAATATTGAGTTCTAAACAAATAATTTATACCGATTTTTTAGAGCCGATCATAATCAGGATAGCCCAACTGCCCAGGCCGGCCTAATCCGTATTTTAGACCAATGGTATGGGTAGAAAAAATAACTGGGCGGGTTCGGAAACAAAAAACAACCCGAATTTTTTTCAGGCCGGGTTATGGCTAAATATTTTGCCCAGTTGATGGCACGGCCCGACCCAAATGTCATAGTACACCTTACATTAGTATATGTTATTGTAAATATGTAAACAAAAGTAATAAAATACTTACAATAGTACAATAGTAATTATTCAACTGAATGGACCACATACTCTTCGTCTTATAAAATTTGTTTTGTGCCGTGCACACTCTTCAAAATCTATACTACGAATCTATACTTTAAAATTTATGTTACTAAATAGAGAAATTTGAGTTAAAAGCGGGCTGGGCGGGCCAGGCTATGGCATGAACATTTTTTTAGGTGGGCGGGTTGGGTTCAGGTGATTGGCCCGATTGGCGGGTTTGGACTAAACACTTGGCCCGATTGAGCTGAAAACTTATGTCTAGTCCGGTCCGAACCCGGCCCGTCCGCCCAGTTGATCAGCTCTACGATTTTTCTACCAATTTGGTACCATAATTTATACCAAATAAGTACCATAATTTTTATCATACATTTTTTATTCTAAAAACGTTTTATTATACAATTCAAACAAGTTTTACTAATTAATATTGTATGTTATATATAGATTCTCAGTCGCTCTATCTCAAATAAATTATTATGTTTAGAATTTTAGTTTTTAAATTTTATCAGCAATATAAAAAAATTATTTACTTTAAGAAATAAATAATAAGTTGCATATTATTATTCTGAAAACGTTTTATTCTACATTTCAAACAAGTTTTACGATTTAATATTGTATGTTATATATATATTCTTAGTCGCTCTATTTCCAATAAATTAGAAATTTTAGTTTTTAAAATTTATCGGCAATATAAAAAATTATTTACTTTGAAGAAATAAATAATCTAAATTGATAGAAAAAAATAATTAAAAAATGTATGGTAAAAATTAAGGTACTTATTTGGTATAAGAATTGGTATAAATTATTGGTTTAGAACTCAATATTCTTTTTATTTTATTGAATAAATTTTAAAAGAAGAAATATTTATTTTTTTAATATTAAACGATATTTTCATTTTTTTAACTTTTTGAAATTTTTTTACATTTTTATTTTATTTTGAAATTTTTGTTAATTTTTAACACTTAGAGGCATATTGTGAATTTTAAAAGTACTTTGTTAACAAGTAGAGGTATTTTTATCTTTTTTTCCATCAATAGTGGCATTTCATTTACTTTTCGGAAAATATAATGGAATTTCATGACTTTTTTTTAGTGACATTTCATGAATTAGCCAAAAATATAGTGGCATTTCATGAAATTTCCCAAAAATGTATGATAAAAATTATGGTACTTATTTGGTATAAATTATGGTACTAAATTGGTAGAAAAATCGGTATAAATTATTTGTTTAGAACTCAATATTCTTTTTATGGTATTCAATAAATTTTAAAAAATGAAATATTTTTTTTAATATTTAATGATTTTTTAATTTTTTTAAATTTGTTAATTTTTTTTAAAAAATAATTTTTTTAAAATTTTTAAATTTATATATTTTTATTGTATTTTGATTTTTTTTATTTTTGTTAATTTTCAACACTTAGGGGCATATTGTGAACTTTAAAATACTTTGTTAACTAGTAGGGATATTTTTGTTTTTTTTCTAACTATAGTGGAATTTCACGGACTTTTCAAAAAATATTGTATAGTGGCATTTCGTGACTTTCTTTTTTTTAGTGGCATTTCATGAATTAGCCAAAAATATAGTGACATTTCATGAAATTTCTCAAAGATTTATAAATTCTCAAAATATCATCAACAAAAGTACCCACAATCGGATCAAACCCCTTAGCTCAATTCAAAACATCAATCAAACCCTTATGATCAAAATAAAAACTAACATTCACTAAACCTGCCCCCTGGCCCAATTTTAACCACTAAAGGAGACTCTTCCTCTTGATGTAAAAAGGCTCCTCGACATCCATCCATCACCAATTTTTCATGTTTGTAGCCAACCGCACCAAAACCTACTAGAGCACCAGATTTGTAACTTCCATCCACATAAAGTTTCGTTGAGTTATCATCTGGATGCAAGACCCTCCCTCCAACCAGGATATCACCTCGCCTAACAACATAAGCCACATCCAGGTAAGCCTCTGCTTGAAACCATCCTTCCTTCAAGCTATAAGCAGAGCCATGAGTAAACTGACACCTACTAAACCAAATTTTCCACAAGAGAAGAAGAAAGTTGTCAAATAGATGCCCCTTTTAAAGACAAGCATAGATGCACAACCCAATCTAGGAAAGCACCATCAGTCGCCATCGCAATTGGCTTCTCCAAGGTAGCCCGATCCCAGAAACTAATCACATATGGACAAAATAGAAAAACATGACTGAAAGTTTCTGCTGACCCACAGAAGCAAACATCACGACTTGGATCCTTGAATCTATAGGATAAAAGTGCACCGCATGGCAAAAACCCATGCAACAACTTCCACCAAAACACTTTGACACGAAGAGGGATAGCACAACCCTAGACTTTTTAAAGAATTTATCCTATGCAACCCCCCTCCCCCCCCCCCCCCCAACACCCCCAAAACACTGAGGTGAATTTTCATTCCTAGCTGCATAAGCCATAAAATAGGATGAACGAAACTACAAAACGACCAGACATAGATCCATTCCAAATCAACTGATCATCACCAGGCCCACTCCTCAAGTCTATAGACTCAATTACCCTTACATCATCATCTGTAAACCATTGCCTAAGAATAGCAGTGCGCAACATCTATCAGTTGGGTTAAATAACTATGATACTTTGCCTTCTGATTTTGCCAAATCAGGAAGCTTGCAAAGAGAAGGATATCCCCATGGCTTGTTGGGAAGCCAAGGAGAAAGGATCTCAATTGTATCACCACTTCCCTCCACTCTCCTTACCTCTACCTTGAAAAGATCTAAACATGAAAAAAGGCCCCTCCACACAGGGCTAGGACGACTTCCCAAAGTGGCAGTCAACAACGATCCTCCCTTAAAATATCAAGCACTCAGGACCTTTGAAAGTATTAATGAAGGAGTGGTCACAACTCTCTAGCGCTGACGAAGAAGCAAAGCCTCATTAAAAGCACCCAGATCACGAAAATCCAGTCCCCCTGAGGACACCGGCTGATACATTGAAGACCACTACTTTCAGTGCAGACCCTTTCTACTAATAGAACCTGACCACCAAAACCTGGCTAAAAGTGAATGCAACTCTCGTACAAGGGTCAGGGGCAATTTAATAATACTCATAACATAAACTGGGATCGATTGCAAGACATTTTTAATAAGGATACTTCTACCAGCCTGAGACACCAATCTACCCAGCCTTGAATCTTTTTCTGAACCCTTTCACGAATATAGTCAAAGATCACCCTCTTATTCCTACCTACCTTACTTGGAAAACCTAAATATAGACCAAAATCATCAACTTCCTTTGAACCCACCTTACAAACAATATTATTCCTTAAAGGCTGAGGTACTCCAATTGAGAACATAAAGCTTGATTTCTAAGGATTAATACACTGCCCAGATGCCTATGAGAAATCAAGGAGGACATCACTTAAAACTTGAGCATTATTATCAGTTGCATGCCCAAAGATTACACAGTCATCAGCAAAAAATAAACTAGTAATTGCATCATCCAAACCCCTATTTTGAAACCACTATATAAACCCACAAACTCAGCAAATATAATAGCAGAAGAGAGGGCCTCCATACACACAATAAACAAGTAAGGGGAAAGAGGGTCACCCTGCCTCACACCACGTCTTGGATGAAAACTCTGCCCTGGAAAACCATTGATCTGAACAGACATAGAGACAGTAGTGATACACTTCCTAATTAACTGCACACATTTTGGATGAAAGACCATACTAGACAACAGTCCAAGGACAAAATCCCACTCAACCCTATCAAATGCCTAGACATATCAATCTTTTAAGCAAAAACACCCCTTTCTCTTGCCGTAGAACCTCTCATTAGATGTAAGAGCTCATGTGCAACAATAACATTATCAGTTATTTGCCTCCCAGAAACAAAAGCACCTTAGTCATTTGAAATAACAAAAGGCATGGCAGGCTTAATTCTATTAACAATCGTCTTCGCATTTCGCAGTCACCCTATACACCGCATTGCACAAGGAGATAGGTCTGAAATCCACCATAGAACAAACACCTTTTTTCTTAGGGATAAGGACTAGATAATTATGGTTTAGACTAGGAGGGGAATAATTAGTATTAAGGAAGTGCAAGACTGTATCAAGAAAATCATCAGCAATAATTGATAATTTGATGCACAATTTGAGTTGTTTTTTTATGGTCAAACGATTCAGTTGCTTTCGTTTCTGGGTCCTCTCCCAAATATTTTGGTTAAGAAGTGTGAACCCCTTTATTTTTCTATAACTACTATTTGTCCTTCCCTAGTGCAAAAAATTTTGTTTCAGTAAATCTTACCGAAACTGATAAATTGTATTGCTATATCAGTTTACTGCATTGAAATTTTGATTTGATTTACGGTACCAATTTTTTTAATCAACTTTTGGTAACAGATTAATAGTATCGATTTATATAAAAATATACTACTGTAATTTTTTCACAATAATGTTTCTATTATCATAATCAGCTAGATTGTTTAAACTAGTTGGAAAAGACGCTAAACGCATTTAAACATATTAATTTAAATATTGCTTAAATGTATTAATTTCAGCGTTGCTTAAACGTATAACTTTACATTTATTATGTTAAGTTATGACTTTTTTCATACATTTATTAAAAATGACATGTACCTACTGAAAACATTAAAAAATCTCTCACCGGAATCCTCTCTCTCAGATCGTTGGACCACTGTCAGACCGTCGCCGACCACCACCAGAAAAATTTTCAAGTGATTTTTTTTATTTTTTTTGTAACTTGTAGATCTTGGTGTTGTGAATCTGAATCCGGTGTTAGTTTGTTGAAAAACACATTCATTTGGGCTAGATCTACAAAAATTCTGAAAAAACTTAAAAACTCCATTTAATGGTGTAGTGCAAAATTGGGACAGCTCTAGTGGTGTAGGAGATAAAATCGGGACAGCCGATTTGCTTCGGTTCATTCCAAAGAAACTCACGAAATTTGCCAAAAATCCGCCCCGCCGTCCTGACCTGAAATCTTGCTCTAAAAACACTACAAATCGGGACAACTTATGTCCCGATTTTAGTCAACTCACTTAACTCTATATCCCAACTTTTCTCTGCGCATCCGCACCTGTTAAGATTGATTAGAAGAAAGAACAGAGAAGGAAAATACGTCTTCTTTATTATCGAATAGAGAGTGCCAGAACAATGGACTTAATACATTGACACAATATCTCTAACTCACTTACTAAACACCTAGTACTAATAGGTACATATAGCTAGTAAGGGACTCGGCTAATTGGGCATATAGCCGTTACATTGAGCTAAATACTAACAAATATAGCAGCTATTATCATAACACCCCCCTTCAAAGCGTACACACAGTGGACAAGCTTTGCTGGATTATAATAGCTGCTATTCAGATTTGCTTCATACCCAGTTTGTGTGTGAGAAAAGGATAGTCCTTTCCCGCGAGGGTCTTTGTGAGAATATCTGCCAACTGCTGGTGTGACGGGATGAACTCAATGTTGATTACACCTTCTCGAATCTTCTGTCGCACGAAGTGACAATCAACTTCTATGTGCTTCGTACGTTCGTGGAAGACGGGATTCTGGGCTATGTACACCGCTGACTGACTGTCCGACTTCAATGGAATGGGCATTATCTCTTCTACTTCGAGCTCATGCAACAATCTGGAAAGCCAACTGAGCTCAGCTGTTGCTTGTCTCATCGATCTGTACTCTGCCTCTGCTGAAGACAGAGCTACACTACTCTGCTTCTTAGCCTTCCAAGAGAGAGGTGAGCCTCCTATCTCGATGTAGTACCCGCTGATCGACCTCCTTGTATTGGGACAACCTGCCCAATCCGCATCACAGAAAGCAGTCAGTTTTAAAGAAGTAGTTCTATTAAACATTAGTCCATAACCTGTCGTTCCTTTGATGTACCGTAAGGTGTGATGGGCAGCTTTCAGATGTGTATCTCTAGGTTCCTGCAAGAATTGACTCAAAACTTGAATGGTGTAACATAGGTCAGGTCTAGTGTGGGCCAAGAAACTTATTTTCCCTACTAATTTTTTATACAGTAAGGGGTCCCCAAGAAGTTTTCCTTGTTCTTTCAGCAACTTAGTGTTCTGTTCTAGGGGTCCCGCAGTGGGTCTACTAGTTTCACAGCCAAACTCCTTAATGAGATGTTCAGCGTATTGCTTCTGTGTGATTATAATCCCCTGAGCAGTGTGTATAAAATGCATACCAAGAAAATAAGAAATCTGACCCAAGTCCTTAATCTTGAACTTGCTGTCTATTTCTTGTTTAATGAGTTCTATCATTTCAGTGTCATTACCTGTCAAAAGAATATCATCTACGTAGACAACTATGTAAACTGTTAGACCCTTTCTTTTCCTTGTGAACAGAGAATAGTCATTTAAAGATTGCTGAAAGCCAAAACTGTACAGAAAACTACTTAGTTTTTAATGCCATTGTCTAGAGGCCTGTTTTAGGCCATAGAGGGACTTCCTGAGTTTGCAGACTTGTAAGGTTTCTGAGTTTCTATAACCCAAAGGCATTTCCATGTAGACCTCCTCCTTTAAGTCCCCATGTAAAAACGCATTATTAATGTCAGTTGTGTTATTTTCCAGTTTTTCTTACAACTGACAGCAACAAGGGCCCTAATGGTAGTAAATTTTATCACGGGGGAGAAGGTTTCTTGATAGTCTATTCCATACCTTTGAGTGTACCCTTTCACTACCAGCCTTGCCTTATGTCTTTCTAGAGTTCCATCTCCCTTGTATTTCAGCTTATAAACCCACTTGCAGCCTATTGTTTTCTTTCCTCTCGGTAAATCCACTATATCCCAAGTTTGGTTTCTCTCGAGAGCTCTGAATTCCTCTTTCATAGCTTCTATCCATTCCTTACTCTTAATGGCTTCATAGTAAGTCGATGGTTCTTTGTTTCTGTCTATGGTGGTGGTGGCAGCTAGGGATAGAATGCTAGGTATGGGGTGATCTGTTCTAGGCAGTTTCATGGTGTTCAACGGTATGGACATGGAGCACAAAGAACAACTACCATCCAAAGTTACATTATTCCCATTGCTTTGACAGTTTAGACAGCATGCAGAATGGCAAGAACTTAAACGGTGATTTAACAGAGCAGAAAAGGGGTCTAGGAACTTAGCTGAGTCTTGGTTTGTCGCTTCTGGTTCTGCAATAACCTTTCCTACCACATAGTCTTGCAGATAGGTGGGCTGCCTTTTGCTTCTGTCTGATCTTCTCAGTTCTTGCGGATGAGAAGAGCTTGTTGAGACATCTTGCTGTCCTCCCTGGTTTTCCATCTCTCTGTCTTCCTCTGGTGGGCTTTCTTGGACAGTTGTCCTTTGAATTTGGTTTGTTTCTTCTTCAAAGCAATTGGGATTTCCTGCATAAAGGTTAGTAGGCAAAAAACTGTATTCTGTGTACTCATTTGATGCAATCCTTTCCTTGTTGGTTTCACTTTCCTTTTGTGTTTTCCTAAAAGGGTAAATGTTTTCATAGAATTTGACATCACGATTCACAATTATTTTATCATTGTCTAAATCGAAGAGTTTATATCCCTTTTTGTTTGGAGCATAGCCTAGGAAAACTGTTTTGACAGAACGAGACATGAACTTGTTGTGAAGATCCTGATTTATGTGGGCAAAACCTAAGCATCCGAAACATCTCAGCTCTTCATAGTTAGGATCCTTTCCAAATAGAACTTTGTATGGGGAACTACCATCTAAACTGTCTAGAGGCATTCTATTAATGATGTAAACTGCTGTAAGGACACTTTCACCCCAGAACTTAATTGGCAAAGAGGAATGAATCATCAAACTTCTTGCTATTTCGAGTATGTGCCTATGCTTACGTTCGACCACCCCATTCTATTGTGGGGTGTGGGAGCAAGTTAACTGGTGTACTATCCCTCTGTTTTTCAAGAAATCTGAGGTGAGTTTTGAGCTACCTAGCTCATATGCATTGTCTGTACGGATCATTTTGACCTCCTTACCAAACTGTAGTTTAACCATATTTAGAAAATCAATGATAACAGGAAAAGAGTCTGACTTTGCAGCAATAAGATGTACCCATGTTGCTCTAGATGCATCATCAACAAAAGTAACAAAATAACTGAAATTGTCATGTGTTTTCACTTTGAAGGGTCCCCACACATCTATGTGAATAAGATCAAATGTTTCATTTATTGTGGTGCTTTTCTTTGGAAAGGGCAATCGGTGGCTTTTCCCTCTATTACAGGGTTCACATATAAACTGTCTCTTGCAGACTTTCCTGTCTAAAATTTTCAGTTTCTCTATTTTTCCTATAGGCAGATGACCTAACCTATGGTGCCACAAAGCAAGGATGTCATTACAATCAAATCCACTAACTAGTTCTTCTCTTACACAAGCTGACTTGGAGACAAAACTATCTGTTTGGTCACATTCTAAATCAAGAAGATAAACCCCTGATTTGTAGATGCCTATCTGCTGCTCAAAGTGATTTCTAAAGTCCTGAAAAACACAACAAGCACCATCAAACATAAAACTACCCTTCATGCTCTGCGCAAGCTTTCCTACAGAAATGAGATTGAACTGAAATGCCGGAACAAGCAAAACATCCTCCAAGACAATCCTATCATTAATTTTTACAGTTCCTATAGACTTAACAATTTGTGGGTGCCCATCTGGCATCGCCACTTGGTGACTGGTTTCCAAATTCCTAATATCAGCGAATAAACCAACATCAAAGCACATATGTTGAGACGCCCCTATGTCCAGAATCCATTCAGTACTTTTATGTCTCCTAGGATTTCCAGAGTGCAAACAAGATTCAGGTTTGTCAAAGAAAACAGTTAAACAGATTTCAGAATCCAGAGAGAAGCGAGTCCTTTCACTAGAACCACTCAAGCAATTTCTAGAGTCCAAACAAGATTCAAACACATCACCTGATCTACTCATAGATGCATCAGAAAGTAAGCAAGGTTCAACTTTGTCACTGATAACATTTAAACGAGTATAATCAGTTGAGAGATTAGGTTCGAATTTACCGACAAAACCGTAAGCCGAATTTACTGATGAAGATGCTGCGTTAGCCGCTTCTTGTTCCTTAGCATAATGAGCTAAAATCTGGTTAACTTCATCAGTGGTATAAGTTCTTCCTCCTTTCTGCTCTTGGGGGCTCTTGGCGTTTTCTTCGGCACTGGCGACGGTGACGGATTTCTTGTTCTTCCCTGGCCTCCAATTTTGGGGGTAACCGATCTTTTCGAAGCAACGATCTTCGGTGTGCCCATTCTTCCCGCAATGAACGCAGTAGAGCCCTTGGCGCCTGGGTAATCTTGTTTGTTTCTTTGCGTTTGAAGAAAACATGGCGGAACTTTCTGTAGCAAAGAGAGGGTGGGTTTGTTTTCTTCCGTAGCACGCGTGACTCCTTTTTTGCGTTCTTCTTCGACCAGACTGGAATAAATCTGTTCGATTGTGGGCAGGGGCTTCATCATTAGTAGATTCCCGCGTACATTAGCATATTTAGGGTGAGCTCCCATCAGAAATTTGACAGATCTCTGAGTCTGTATGTACTCGCGCAATTTGTTGCTTCCGTTGCAGTTACACGTTGGTATGGGATTTGAGGAATCCAGTTCATCCCAGAAACGCTTCATCTTTGTGTAGTAGGCACTCACAGTATCCTCTCCCTGCACGGTGCTTGCAAGATCCTGCTCTAGGGCGTAGAACCTCGCCGCATTTCCTTCTTCAAATCTCCCGTTCAACTGCTCCCAAATCTGGGCCGCTGTCTGGCAAAAAACCACTGACTCAGTGATTTCTTTCTCAAGACTGGATAAGATCCAAGAAATCACCATGTCGTTACATCTCTGCCATCTCCTTGCTTGAACCGCAGAATCCGTCGGCTTTTCTAGGGTTCCATCCACGAACCCAAGCTTATTCTTGGCGGAGAGGCAAATCAACATACTCCGTTTCCAGGTAGTGAAGCCGGGTCCCCTGCCATATTTGCTTGCAATAAGGATTGTGCCCGGGGTATCAGAATTGAGTAGGCGAAGAGGATCGTTCTCCTTCTCTTCCGTTGAAACTTCGTTTGACATTTTCTCGCCCGATTCGTCTTGAACTTTCTCTATCTTCTTCCCGCTATCATCTGGATTTTCTTCGTCGACCATCCTATCTCAAAGCTGAGATTTCTTGGGACTTTTAATGGAATTCAGGAAAAAGGGAAGAGCGTGGCTCTGGTACCATGTTAAGATTGATTAGAAGAAAGAACAGAGAAGGAAAACGTCTTCTTTATTATCGAATAGAGAGTGCCAGAACAATGGACTTAATACATTGACACAATATCTCTAACTCACTTACTAAACACCTAGTACTGATAGGTACATATAGCTAGTAAGGGACTCAGATAATTGGGCATATAGCCGTTACATTGAGCTAAATACTATATGTAAGGGACTCAGATAATTGGGCATATAGCCGTTACATTGAGCTAAATACTGCTAACATAATATAGCAGCTATTATTATCATAACAGCACCTTTGTCATAAGATAAATCGGGACAAATACTCTTGCAAAACAAGTGAAATCGGGACAGAGTGTATCCCAATTTTGCCTTCCCCGTTCGGCTCGCCTTCCCGATTCAACTCCACCCAAAACATCCTCGTGAGACAATAAAAATTCAGAACAAAGGCTGTCCCGAATCTTCCAATTTCACCACGCTTCCCGTCCCGATTCTGTAACACTAACCAATGTTTTTTTTTCCTGATTTGAGTCGAGACTATTTTTTTCCCGAGCCTTACTACTACGGGACTTGTAGTTTCCCAAAAGTGAAAAATTTGGACTTAAGTTGTCCAGAATTGCTGGTTGTTTGTTTTTCTTTTACGCTAAATTGTCCCAAATTTTATGTCTTCATGCATCATGATGTCCCGATTTTGCATGTATTTTTTTATAATTATATTTTTTAATTGATTTTTTTTAGCTTGTTCAAAATAACATTTTTTGACATTGAATCTAATATTATGGTTAAATTTGACGTTAGTAGATGGACAAGCTTAAAAAAATAGTGAAGAGTGTCTACGAAAAGAGAAGAAAGATCGTTCGAAGGAGCAACCTATGACGGACTCATACCGTCGTACGCTTGCTCCAGGGAAGGGGCCTAGTATTCCAATTCCTGCTCAGTTGTGCCTCCTTACGACGCAGGACATGACCATCAGGACGACAAGGCGCATTGCCTCCACAACTACCACAGACATTTGATGCTGGTATTAGCTACCAGCACATACTGCAGTCTCACATGCCCCTCCCACCGAGTTCATCATCAGGCAGTGGCTGGTCCATTGAACCGATGCATAGTGGTAGCTTCGCTATCGAGGGAGAATGTAGCCACCACATTGAGGTCATTGAGGCACAGACGTTCGGTGGGCGTAGTCATTCACAGCCCTCTGGGGCACGCTCTTCCGTTTCACGTCCGTCTGCTTCTCGTTCGTCTATTTCATGACCCTCCACATCCCGCGCCCCTGCTGATCTTGACTTAGGGGGTGGCTGATATGGATGTGGACGTACATCTTGATGGTGAGGACGAGGACAACTCAGAACAAGATTATGCCAGTTTTTGATGGGCCACTGCTGACTAGTGTTGTCACTATTTTTGAGGGACACGTTGTTGTTGACCTATGGTCTACGACTCAGGTATGTCTTCTTTCCTATCTTGTATATGATATGATTTATTTAAATTCAATATTAGTTGAAGGTGCGAAAATGTTGGTCAACATTTAGGACCGAGGGGTTTTGACCTTCAAATCACAAAAAACGTGATTAATAAGTGATCCTTTACAAAAGAAGAAATCCGGTGCAGATGGGCGTGGAACATGATCAAGCTATCTGGGTTGCATCATCTGTTGTTGATCTTAGCGTTTGTGAAGAGGTGACAGCCCGATACTAACCCTTTCCACATGCCATGGGGTGAGATGACGATCGCCCTGCATGATGTGTGGATGTTGCTACAGATCCTCATCATTGGTAGAGATCTTCAGGGAAATCCGTTGAATGATGAGCTAAAGACAGTGATAGTTGAGTGTCTAGCGTTTGGGGAGGATGTTGAGCGACGTTGGAGAAACTATGACATAGTGGTGCTAAGGTGATTTCACATCTCATTCGCCACTGCACCGAGGGAGCGAATGACCCTATAAAGCAGGCGTGTCGGTGGCTCTACTATGTCATTGGCACCACCCTATTTCTTGGGAAGGGGCATGAATGAATAAGTCCACATGCCTTTTAGTTAGTCACCCCAAGAAGAATGCTACTAGAGTGGACAAGTAGCATGGGAGCAGGTGCTCTGGCTTGGCTGTATCGCCAGCTTCGAATAGCATATCGTGCAGACTCGGCTGGGAAATCTTGTTGCATAACGCTGCTTGAGGTATGTGGATAAATGTTTACCTGGTATTGGAAAACTCATTTGTCATCGAAATCTTTAAAATCAACTTAATTTATTTGTGTAGTGCTGGATATATGTCTACTTCCCCACTTTGAGGCAAGCAATGAATTCAGACTGGCGTGACGGTGATGGCAGACCATGGGCTATGAGGTGGGTGAGGTCTACTATCCAGCAACATGATCATGAATCGCTGGAGAACTACATGAAGCATTTAGATGCTATGAATGCCCGAAATGTAAGTGTCGGTTTTTACTAAACTTCGAACATTGATTATTTTTTATTACAGCATTGTATATCATTGATGCTTTATTTTATTAAAATTCAATGCAGATTGATTGGCTGTCGTACGATCGTGACATGGTGAATATCACGGGGCGTACATGGTATAGAGGTATTTTGCAGCACATGGGGGGTGAATGAGTCGTACATGGCTGAGTGTTGTCTTCGGCATGCCGCGGGGTGCGCTGAGTGTTGCCATGCCAAGCCTCGACATTGGGCCATGAGCTTGTCGAGAGCTGCAGTGCTGGTTGTCATGATGCGTGAGCAATGCCAAGGTGCGCGCAGGTGTGGGGCATGCTAAGGCATGGGCGCCATAGTGTAGAGGAAAAGGCATGGGTGCACATATGATGCGCGATGGGCGCGGTGCCAAGGCATGCTCGAAGCCCTAATTTTTAGGGTTTGCTCTTAGTTGAGATTTTTATGTTGAAATCAATTCCAATCACTTTCATTATTGTCCTAGTGGATAAAGGAAGTTATTCAGAGGTTTTATTGGTTTTTCAAGTTGGTTAAGGCCTTGAGTAAAAAACTGGGTTTTTACTAAGGTTATTATTGCATGTGAAAGTCACTGCAGTAAACTTTGAAAATGCCTTGAACTTTATCCTTGAAGTGGTTTATGTTGATTATGAATATTGTGGAAGAAATCTAAGTTGCTGGTCATCTTAGTAAGCGGTAGAGATTTAAAAGGAAGAGGTTAAAGTTCTTTCCTTAATGTTAGGAGCAGTTGGTTAAAGTGAATCTTGACACTTCCACTTCCTTAATTAATCTCACAAACCTAGAGATAAAAGTGGGCTTGATTTGTTAAGTGGCGACAAGAATTAGGAAGTTGAGATTCTATCTCCTTTCCTTAAACATAGGCAAGATGGTTTAATGGTAAATCCTAACCATAAGCTGAATATCTTATCTATGCGTCACTAGAGATAAATGTGAAGATCTTGTTAATTCTTGGATATAATTGTGGCGAGATCTATCTCTGAATGAAGAGAGTAGAGGTGACATGATAAGTGCGAAATATATAGACTTTTAAGGGTTTAATTACCTTATAATTTGCAGTATTTTAAGTAATATTCTCACTTATCTGACGATTTTCCTAGGTTTATGTTTTGATATGAATTGATATATTTTATGTGTTAAATGTAGGAAAAAGTGTTGGAATCAAGTAGTTTACTTCACAAGCTTTCCAACGCAACAAACGGCGAGTCAAACGGACTTATAACGAATAATCTGGAGCCGATTCAAGATTGGACTACAATCGTGTATATATACATAATATATAGCATAACTGGCGGACAGGAGAGGCGCAGACACAACAGAGGCGTCCGCCTCTTATCTCGCGGTCAAGGGAGAGGAGTCCGCCTGGTTTGGTCGCGGACAAGGAACAGACGTCCGCCTGGCGGACAGAGCAGAGACTACCGCCTCTTATCAGGCGGACAGCACACAGATGACTGCGAGGCGGACGGGACCAAACGCGCGGACAAGGTAGAGACGACCGCGAGGCGGACTGAGCTAGGCGCGAGGCGGACAAGAGCATTTCAGCGCACGGAACAGAATTCCGAACAGAGTTTTCTTCTTCTTCTTCAGGCGCCGCAGTCGAACTACTTCATTAATTGCGATCGCCCACCTTAATTTGCGCGAGCGTGACGCCGGCTCTTCAATCAATGGCTGCTGCAGATCATCAATTAAATCTGTCTGAAATCAATTGCACTGCCCGATGAAATCTCAATCTTCACGGATCTGCACCAACTCCTCCGACTATCTTGATTCACCCTGTCACTTCTCCTTTGTCTGTTTCCCATGTCCTCCGCCTATATAAACCCACACTACTGGAAGCTAAAATACACACGATCCATCCACATCCATCATTTATCAGTCCACGAATTAATCCGTTCACCCACGCAGTCTCCCACGATCGCACTCCATTCACTTCATCAAAATAATCACCCATCCACTCCATTAAATTCCCACGTAATACATACACCCCACTTCCCATTTTATTTCCACTATTACGCACCAGCTCTACAGAAATAAATTAGCACGGGGCAACGCAAGACGAAGTTGAAGCGAGGAACCGGAGTGAACTTCTAAACTGGAGTTATCTCTTACCCTTACTTTAATTTATTTAATGCATTCCTTTTCTGTTATCGTTGTTTCTGTAACGATGAGCGAGTAAGTATTTTAGCTTCCCGGGTTGGGAAGCGAACCTATTTCCTAAATTCTGTTATATTTCTTTAAATAAATTTAGTTAACTGCAACAGTTCAATTCCTGTCCTTCAAGTGTTTTAATTATTTGGCCGGTAATTAAACAACCCTTGTAGTTATTTTATTAAAATGCGAGAGCTGAGATAAATAACTAGACGAAGGAAGTTGAACCTAATTAACAGCTAGAAGCCTGATCCGGCCTATAGGTTAATTAGACTCCAATAGAAACTGCTCTTTATGCGATTAATTGTGTCCGGTCTAGAGCATTAGCCTGCTGCTAGGTCTAACAATTGGTTAGGATTCATTATACTTAGTCGTTAATGAATTAATTAAAGTTTCTGAGTTATTGCAGTAAAATTAAAGGAAGAATTTAGTAACAGATATAAAAGGAATAGGTAAGCAAACAACCCGGGATGCGTTTTCTATTTATCACATTCACCACTCTTTAAATCCCTCTGTGTTTATTTAAGTTTCTTAATTGTCCTTGTAGTTTAGTTTCTTTTTAATTAATTAATCAAAACCGAAAAAGTGATATTTCCTGTTTTCTTTAGTTTAACTTAATTTCCCAGTTAATCAAATATTTGTCAATTAATTATACGAGGTCCCTGAGATCGACAACCCCATTTAATCACTATACCCGCAAAACGATAGGTACACTGCCTATGTGGTAGAAGTAGTCACATATTTCTCCATCAAGTTTTTGGCGCCGTTGCCGGGGACCTCCGGCACGGTTAATTGACAATTATTATTTAATTGGGATAAGTTAAATTTTTCATTCTTTTATTTTTATTTTCTGTTTAATATTTTCTCTTTATTTTTGCCACGTATATAGTTAATCTAGTTTTTCCATATTCATACCAACTCGTCTCTTATGCGTCGGACCCGATCTGCAGGAGAACCTATAGCTGAATTTCAGCCAGAGATCGAAAGAGTTCTCCACAGCAGGCGACAACTACAGTTTGCCATGACGACCAGACAAACTCTGGGGGAGTACCAGCAACCATCAGTAGAAGGACGATCTTCTGCTATCGTCCTCCCTCAAGTGACGCAAACTGAGCTCGACGCCTGGCAATTCAAGACGAGCTTCATCACCACGTTGTACCACCAGGGACAATTCAGCGGACTTGACTCAGATGATGCCCCACACCACATCTCTGCATTCCTGGACTTCTGCAATACATTCAACAAGACGGGGAACCTGAACGAGCGCATTCGTCTACAGCTGTTCCCCTATTCTCTGAAAGACGGAGCGTCCAGGTGGCTAAGGAGTCTGCAACCGGGTAGCATCCACACTTGGGCTGACTTGGCAAACAAGTTCCTGGCGAAGTACTATCCACCGTCAAAGACAAGGGAAAAGATCGCTGAAATCACAAACTTTTGTCAAGAACCAGGTGAGTCCCTGTATGATTCTTGGGATAGATTCAAGGAGCTGCAGATTCAATGCCCACACCATGGTATGAGTAGCGAAGAACTAGTACTGTCATTCTTTAAGGGATTAAATGATTCAAACAAATGGTACTAAGTTCCTCATCTGGAGGAAACTTTATGGCAAGAACTGGGGATGAAGCGATGGAGCTTTTGGACACCATGACCGCTAGTACCAGACAGTGGTGCAAGAACAAGGGGAGAGGTGAGCCAAAAGCAGGTATGTATAATATTCCCCCACAGGATCATTTATCCGCTCAACTAACAGCTCTTACTAAAGTTGTGGAAAAGTTAGCTGTAAACCAGACGCAACAGCAAACCGCGAAGGCAGCTACTTCTTCGCCTTTCCTGAATCCTTGCTGTGAGAATTGTGGAGGAGCCCACGAAACGTTCAACTGTGAAGGTCCTAGCTTTGCAGGTAACCCCGAAGAGCTAAAATCGATCAACAACAGACCAGGTAA